>JASVEL010010762.1:0-54367 GCA_032618575.1 Nicotiana noctiflora | reverse complement strand
GCATTAGCCGGACAGGGTGGAGATGGAAGAGGTTTCTTGATTTGAACTTGTCACCACAAGCGAATGAGCAGCCAGAAAATAATGTTACTACTTCATATAATCAACAAGATGACCGGTAAACTTAATTTTAGTGAAATTATTTCTTGATGTTTTACTTGGATTTGTATTAATAGTCCTAATTTTCATAGGGGGTACCGTCCGGATTTGATTTTGACAAATTATGACCACGCCCCTAGTTGGAATTTGCAAAACTCTGGAGTATTGGAGCATGGTGGTCCATTTGGTAGTTATCAGCAACCTCAAGATATCCAGCATGAAACTTCAAGACAATACGATTTGTAAGTAAAGTGATATAGTGATATGTACAATATTTTTCCTAAGTATTAGGTAACTTAATTTTTTTTTGGTTTTATGCAGTGAAAACGAGCTTCTTGAAGATCTTGGACTAACACAGTTGCCCGTTGACAATATTTTTACTCGTGACTTAGCAGATGCGCAGAGTCAGGAGGATGATAGTGATTACGATAATAATGCGGATGAATCTGGGGATGAGACACCCTTCCGTGAGGAGGGTGATGATGAGGAGGGTGACGATGAGGAGGAGGAAGTGAATGTGGAACCTGAGTTGACTAGGGATCATGTTCCTCCACCCCCATTAGACCAAGAGTGTATGAATCCCACGTGCCTTTTCATGAGAGAAATATTCCCTACCTTGATAATTTTCCAGCCATGCCAAATGTTGATGCATTGACAAGGGATGATGATAAATTACGATCGAAGATGTGGGATGAATCTAGACCAGCTGTTCTTACAAAGGGCATGTATTTCCCCGACAAAGCTCACCTAGTTAGGGCTGTAAAAATCTATAGTATAAGGGAGTGTTGTGAGATGATGGTAAGTGAGTCAACTACGGATAAATACAAGGCTATATGTCGTAGGTGGTTCTTGGGATGTCACTGGATGCTCCGTGCCACAAAGAAAAGATCAGGTTTATGGAAAGTTGGTAAATTTATTAGCGATCATAGATGTGAAATGGACACATTCAATGAGAACCACTTCAACCTGGATGTTGACTTGATTTCCCTTGTCTTGGTTCCATTTTTGGAAGTGTCTATTAGATTTAAGATTAAAGAGTGTATTACAGCTGTCCACCAGGAGTATGGTTGTACTATAACTAAAAGAAAGGCATATCTCGGTCGTAAACGTGCCTTTGAACTAATTTATGGCGACTGGGATAAGTCCTTTTCAAATCTGCCCAGGTACATAGCTGCATTGCAACAATTTAACCCCGGTACTATTGTTGAATGGAGGCGCGAGCGAAGTCCTAGTAGTCCGGAATTTATATTCAACTATCTATTTTGGTCATTTAAACCAGCAATAGATGGTTTTGTGCATTGTCGTCCTGTAATTTCCATAGACGGTACTCATGTCTATGGAAAGTATGATATTAAGCTTTTGATTGCAGTTGCTATAGATGCCAACAGTCAAATATTTTCACTAACTTTTGCCATTTGTGCGAATGAAAGTGAACAGACGTGGACGCAGTTCTTGAACCACTTGAAGCAGCACGATGTCAAACAACGTTCAGGTATTTGTCTAATATCTAATCCGCATGGTGGTATTTTAAGTTCTGTACGTCACTTGCCTGAATGGCAGGAGCCGCATGCATACCACCGTTACTGTGTGAGGCACCTAAAGGCCAATTTTCAAAAGAGATTTTCTGACAAGGCATTGCATGACTTAATATGGATGGATGCAACCGAGCACCAGCTCTGTGAATTCACGAGGTGCATGGAAGCAATCCGGCAGATGGAACCACGAGCCTATACTTGGTTGATGCAACATGACCCTAAAAAATGTGGACATTGCATGCTGATGGTGGCGGACGATGGGGAGCCCTCACCACGAATGTGTCGGAGTCATTTAATGTCTTGTTAATCTGCCCGCGGACTGCCTATCACTGCCATGGTCTGCATGACTTTCAAACAAAGTGCAGAGAGGTTTGTTGAAATGCATGCAGCTGCATCGTCATTGTTGGACAGGGGTGTTGAATTTATGCCAATACCCATGGTAAGATTCGAAAAGTACAGGAAGAGAGCACAGTGGCATTCTTTTCTTCAGTACGATAATGAACTGGGTGTTTTTGAAGTTAAGACCGGTAATCGTAGACACCGTGGGAATAATGTACATACGGTGAATGAAAATAGAAGGTTATGTTCATGTGGGAAATGGACCATCTACCACATGACGTGCCCACATGCATTGAAGTGCTTTCAACAAGTTGGCTATGGGGAAACAAACTACATTGATAGGCACTACAGTGTTGCAGCATACGTAGACACGTATAGTGGGAAGTTGCATCCATTAGGTGTTGAGCTGTGACGACCCGGCCCGTCGTCACGGGAATTACCACCCCGTTATGTTGAAATTGTATGTTTTATGCTTTTATATCAGTGTTAAAGTCTATCGGGTGAGTTAGGAGTTAATTGGATTGAAAATGAGGCATATAGCCTTTGTGAAGGAAACTTGAATAAGGAAAGTCAACCCGGAGTTGACTATTTGGTTAGAGGGCTCGGAATCGGATTCGGATGATTCGGTTAGTTCCGGGAGGTGATTTGTGACTTAGGGGAGCGATCGGAATTGAATTTGGAGGCCGGTGTAGAAATAGGCTTGAATTGGCTAAGGTTGAATTTTGGCGAAATCCGAACGGTAGGTGAGATTTTGATCCGGGGGTCGGAATGGAATTCCGACAGTTGCAATAGCTTCGTTAGGTGATTTTGGATGTGCCTGCAAAATTTCAGGTCATTCGGACGTCGTTTGGTCGGGTTTTTGATCGAATGTGTAATTCGGAAAGTTTTAAGAAATTTAGGCTTGAATCCGTGTGTAATTGGTGATTTTGATGTTTAGGATGGTGTTTTTATGATTGGAACAAGTTCGTATCGTGTTTTGGGGTATGTTGGTGGTTTTCGTTGGGGTCCGGGGGCCTCGGGGTGAATCCGGACCATCATCCGGCATTTGGAAGCAAGAAATGATCTGCTGTAAATTTGCAGATCACCGGGCAGTGATTTGGCCTTCGCGTTCGCGAGGGCACGGCCCCCGTTCGCATAGGCCAGGTTCAGAAGGCATCGCGTTCGCGAAGGGGGTATCGCGTTCGCGTATTGGCAAGGATGTGAAGCATCGCGAACGCGTGGGCGAAGGACGCGTTCGCGTAGAGGGAAGTCGTTAGGCATCGCGTTCGCGTGGGTTTAGGCCGCGATCGCGAAGAAGGAATTGGCGAGGCCACGCGTTCGCGTGGGAGACTACGCGTTCGTGTAGAGTAATAATCCGGAGGCTGGGAAGTTGACCTTCGCGAACGCGTGAAGGAGTGACGCGTTCGCGATGAAGAAGAGGAAAAAGGCATCGCGTTCGCGTGAGAGGCGTCGCGAACGCGATGAAGAAAATAGGTTGGCAGTGAAGTTAAGTTCAGAACAGAACCGGTCGCGGGTTTAATACCCAAAACCTCCATTTTTGAGTTCCAAGAGAAGAAATTGACGGGAGATTGCTGGGAAATCATCGGGGTTTCGTTGGAGGTAAGTTTTGTGGCTTAATTACATCATTTTAACATGAAATCATGGGTTAAATTTCTGTAAATGGAAGATTAAAGGTGGGTTTGAGCCACTAGGCCTAAATTAAAGAAAAACACTGATTTGAGTGGGCAAATGGAGTCCGATTTTGGTAAATTTTATATGCCTAGACTCGTATCGAGATGAGGATTCCGAATATGTAACTTTTGTAATTTTTCGACAAGCGTACCGAAAGTCGGTTTTTTACAACTTTGGGAATTTTGATGTAAATTGAGTTGTATTGATTGGGTGTCGTCCCATTGGCCTAATTTGTTGTATTTCTACTGTATTTGATCAGATTCTACGCGTGCGGAGCTTGATTCTCGTGGCAAGGGCATTGCGGAGTAGTCGTCGCGCCGTATTGAAGTGAGTAATAGATGTGGGTGATGACCAGCGGGTTCGAAACCCCGGTATACCACTTTGTGACGTTGTATAGCGGCGAGACACGCACACTCTTGAGAGTGCGGGGTCGATCATGAACTGGAGACTATATATTAGTCCGACCTGTTGATACTGTATTATTGGCTATTCTCGAGCCATTGAACCCCCTTCTTGGGCGGTTGAGTATACTTGTGGGCAGTGAGCCAATTATTGGATCCCGCGAGGATCGTTATCATTGTCTTATCATATAGACATGCTAGTTTACTACTAGTCCGCAACTATTTATGTTATTATGCTAATTCCAATCTCTGGAACTTGATATTACTGTTTTCCAACTGAAAAATGATAAAGAGTTTTCAAAAACTACTTTTGAGCCTGCGAGGCTGTATCTGCATATTAGCTGACTAGTAGTGGATCGGGCTGCGCGCCGCAGCGAGATATATGTTGGATCGGACCGCACGCCGCAGGAATATCTCTATGAGATGTGCTTGGGCTGTAGGAGCCCCTCCGGAGTCTGAACCCCCACGGTGAGCACGGGTACCCAAAATTGGAGTCGGGCTACGCGCCGTAGCGGTCATATCATGCATTGCATTGCATTTAGCTACATCTGCTAGCTGTTATGCTATTTATTGGTATTTGTTGGTACAGGTACAGTGAATATTGATTCTATGACAGGGTAGCTGATTATAGTTTTACATAGTGCTTTATTGCGGATTTCTTATCTGCGTTGTCTTACCCTTGTTTATTACCACTGAGTCTGGCAGTACTCATTTTACTCCCTGCACCTTGTGTGCAGATCCAGGTACCTCTCAGCAGTGATCCAGTAGCTGTGTGAGGCGACATTTGTGGATATTCGAGGTAGCTGCAGAGTCCGCAGGACCCGATATTCCTTCTCACTGTCTCTTGATTTCATATTGACTTTTCTTTCCGCACTTGGTATCTTGTAAACCTTTATACACTCATGTTCGGTAGAGGCTCACGACTCTTGACCCTTCGGTCTATGGGAGTTGATGTATTATGGGACTTGGTTCCCCATTTTCGTTATATGTATCGTTGTTATTTCGTGAACTAATATGCTTAAATGGGCTAAAGAGAGCTTCTAGCTCTGTGGTTGATATTGATTGGTCAGGCTGGCTTAGCAATGTTCTGGGCGTCATCACGACCGGATTTGGGGTCGTGACAACTGGATAACAAGGGAATACTTTTCTGCATTTTAATTTCTGCATCAGGCGAGTCTTGTGGATCGGTACGGGGACGCCTGTACTTATCCTCGGGAGGCTGCGAACCTTTAGGAAAACTTCACTTTTCTTGAACTATGTCGTGCGATCTTGTTGTTCTGAGAACTGAACTTCTATATTCTATTCTCTCGCAGATGGCGAGAACGCGAGCATCAGGACGAGGTGGACGACCTCCGTTGCCACCTGTTAGAGGCCGTGGGCGCGGTCGTGCTAGAGGTAGAGGTAGGGCGGCTGAGGTAGTGCCAGCTGACCCGCCTGTTGTACCAGTTCAGGAGCTGCCCCCAGTGGTTGATGCTCCAGCAGTCCCAGTTCAGGGCCAGACTGTATCTATTGCTATTCCTGGTCTTCAGGAGACTCTTGCTCAGATATTATCAGTGTGTTCCGGTTTGGCTCAGGTAGTCTCAGCTACTACTACTGTAGCGACATCTCAGTCAGGGGGTGGTCAGCAGACCCCCGCAGCTCGCACACCTGACCCGGTTGTTCAGGGACTTCAGACGCTAGAGGCGGTCCCCGCTCAGGTGGTTGCACCGGTTATTCCTCCAGCTGCACCAGCTCCAGCTCCAGAGCATATGGTTCAGGTTATGCCCGATGACGAGCAGCGTCGTCTTGAGAGATTTGGTAGACTTCAGCCACCCCGTTTCAGTGGCGTTGAGGGCGAGGATGCCCAGGGTTTCTTGGATAAGTGTCAGAAGATGCTGCGTACGGCTGGTATTCTTGAGTCCAGCGGAGTTTCATTTACTACATTTCAGTTCACTGGTCCCGCATTTGATTGGTGGGAGGAGTTTGAGAGGCGTAGGCCTGCAAGAGCAGCACCTCTCACATGGCAGCAGTTCTCTACTCTCTTTCTAGAGAAATATGTACCTCGGTCTCGTCGCGAGGAGCTACGTCGCCGGTTCGAGTGGTTGATTCAGGGCGACATGTCTGTGACTCAGTATGAGCTTAGATTCACTCAGTTGGCTAGGCATGCCACATGGATGATCCCCACTGATAGGGAGAGGATCAGGAGGTTCATTGATGGCCTCAACTACTCTATCCGTATTCTTATGACCGGCGAGCGAGTTCTGTCATCATCGTTTGAGCAGGTTGTTGATATGGCACACTCCATTGAGGCGGATCGTCGACGAGAGAGAGAGGAGCGGGAGGCCAAGAGGCCTCGTGGTTCTGGCAGTTTCAGTGGTGCTCCATCTAGAGGGCATTCCCAACAGAGCAGAGGTCGCTCGTCTAGACCTTCTCATTCAGGCCGCCCTAAGCGGAGCGGAGGTTCTTATGGTCGTGGTCGACAGGGGTTTCAGCAGGGCCAGTCATCACTTAGTGCCCTCCCAGCCCAGAGTGTAGCACCTACTTCTTTAGCCCAGGGTTCTTCTGCGGCGAGGGGTTCCCTTCAGTCCCCTTCTCCAGCACCGGGTGCATGTTATGAGTGTGGTGAGTTTGGCCACATGAGGAGACAGTGCCCTCGACTCCGTAGGGACAGGACTCAGCAGAGGGATCAGCCCTCATCTTCAGCACCATCTCAGTCTAGTAGAGGTGGAGGCCAGTCTTCTCGTGGTCTCCCCAGGGGCGGCATGATGCAGTTGCCTCCGATGCTGTGATTACAGGTATCATTTCTGTCTGTCACAGAGATGCCTCTATTCTATTTGATCCAGGGTCCACATATTCTTACGTGTCATCTTATTTTGCACATCACTTGGGTGCGACTCGTGGTAGTCTTGATTTACCTGTTCATGTATCCACCCCCGTGGGTGATACGATTGTTGTGGATCATGTCTATAGATCTGTGTTATATCTATTGGGGGTCTGGAGACCCAGGCAGATTTGTTATTGTTGGGTATGGTGGACTTTGACGTTATATTGGGTATGGACTGGTTGTCTCCGTACCATGCTATATTGGACTGTCATGCTAAGACAGTTACGTTGGCCATTCCTGGTATTTCTCAGATTGAGTGGCGGGGTTCGACCGATTTCGTCCCTAGCCGTGTTATTTCGTTCCTAAAAGCTGAGAAGATGGTTGAAAAAGGGTGTTTATCGTACTTAGCTTTTGTGAGAGATGTGGGAGCTGAGTCTCCTAGCATTGATTCTGTACCTGTTGTGAGGGACTTCCCAGATGTATTCCCCTCAGACCTGCCGGGCATGCCGCCGGACAGGGATATTGATTTTGGCATTGACTTGGTGCCGGGCACTCAGCCCATATCCATTCCTCCTTATCGAATGGCACCAGTCGAGTTGAAAGAACTAAAAGAGCAGCTTCAAGAACTTCTGGATAAGGGTTTCATCCGTCCTAGTGTGTCCCCGTGGGGTGCGCCGGTATTATTTGTTAAAAAGAAAGATGGTTCCATGCGAATGTGTATTGATTATAGGCAATTGAACAAAGTGACGGTGAAGAACAAGTACCCTCTACCGCGCATAGATGATTTGTTTGATCAGTTACAGGGTGCGAGGGTGTTTTCTAAGATCGATCTTCGTTCGGGCTATCACCAGCTGAAGATCAGGGACTCGGATATTATGAAGACTGCATTCAGGACCCGATATGGTCATTATGAGTTCCTTGTGATGTCGTTTGGGCTGACCAACGCCCCAGCAGCATTTATGCATCTGATGAACAGTGTGTTGAGGCCTTATTTGGATTCATTTGTGATTGTGTTCATTGATGACATTCTAGTCTACTCCCGTAGTCAGGAGGAGCATGCTCAGCATTTGAGTATTGTGTTGCAGAGATTGAGGGAGGAGAAGCTATATGCTAAATTCTCCAAGTGCGAGTTTTGGCTCGAGTCCGTGGCATTTCTGGGACATGTGGTGTCTCGTGATGGTATTCGGGTTGATCAGAAAAAGATAGAGGCGGTGCAGAGTTGGCCTAGACCGTCCTCAGCTACAGAGATCAGGATTTTTCTTGGCTTGGCGGGTTATTATCGCCGGTTTGTTCAGGGATTTTCATCCATTGCTTCTTCATTGACTAAATTGACCCAGAAGGGTGCACCGTTCGTGTGGTCGGATGAGTGCGAGGAGAGCTTTCAGAAGCTCAAGACAGCTTTGACCACAGCTCCAGTGTTAGTATTGCCATCAACTTCAGGTTCATATACCGTTTATTGTGATTCCTCGAGAGTGGGGATAGGTTGTGTGTTGATGCAGGAAGGTAAGGTAATTTCTTATGCTTCTCGGCAGTTGAAGCCACATGAGAAGAACTATCCTGTTCATGACTTGGAGCTAGCCGCCATTGTTCGTGCATTGAAGATTTGGAGGCACTATTTGTACGGCGTGTCTTGTGAGGTGTATACCGACCATCGTAGTCTCCAGCACTTGTTCAAACAGAAAGACCTTAATTTGAGACAGCGGAGATGGCTGGAGTTGCTGAAGGATTATGACATTACTATATTATATCATCCGGGGAAGGCCAATGTGGTGGCCGATGCTTTGAGCCGGAAGGCGGTCAGTATGGGGAGCTTGGCATATATTCCGGCTGAGGAGAGGCCATTTGCTTATGATGTTCAGGTGCTAGCCAATCGGCTAGTGAGGTTAGATATTTCGGAGCCCAGCAGGGTATTGGCTTGTGTTGTATCTCGGTCATCTCTATATGATCGTATTCGTGAGCGCCATTATGATGATCCACATTTGGCTGTCCTTAGGGACAGAGTTCAGCGTGATGATGCTAGAGATGTCACCATTGATAGTGACGGCGTATTGAGGATGCAGGGCCGGATATGCGTGCCCAATGTTGATGGCCTTCGTGAGTTGATTCTGGAAGAGGCCCATAGCTCGCGGTATTCTATCCATCCAGGAGCCGCTAAGATGTATCAAGATTTGAAACAACACTATTGGTGGAGAAAGATGAAAATGGACATTGTCAGGACATGTAGCACGGTGCCTCAACTGTCAGCAGGTTAAGTACGAGCATCAGAGGCCCGGTGGTGTATTTCAGCGCATTGCTATTCCTGAGTGGAAATGGGAGAGGATCACTATGGACTTTGTTACTGGACTCCCTCGGACGGCGAGAAAGTTTGATTCCGTATGGGTGATTGTGGATAGACTGACCAAGTCAGCTCACTTCATTCCAGTTAGTACTACCTACTCGTCGGAGCGGTTGGCATCGATCTTTATTCGAGAGATTGTTCGGTTGCATGGAGTCCCAGTGTCTATCATATCCGACAGGGGTACTCAGTTCACTTCTCAGTTTTGGAGAGCATTTCAGCGAGAGATGGGTACACGGGTTGAGTTGAGTACAGCATTTCACCCCCAGACAGACGGACAGTCTGAGCGCACTATTCGGATCTTGGAGGATATGTTGCGAGCTTGTGTGATTGATTTTGGTGGTTCGTGGGATGAGTTCCTACCACTTGCTGAGTTTGCCTACAACAACGGTTATCAGTCGAGTATTCAGATGGCCCCGTATGAGGCATTGTATGGCAGACGGTGTAGATCCCCCGTGGGATGGTTTGAGCCTGGTGAGGTTAGATTGATAGGGACTGAGTTAGTCCAAGATGCTCTGGATAGAGCAAAGTTGATCCAGGAGAGGCTTCGTACAGCACAGTCTCGTCAGAAGAGTTATGCGGACCGTAGAGTTCGAGAGTTGTCTTTCATGGTTGGTGACAGAGTATTGTTGAAGATTTCACCTATGAAGGGTGTCATGAGGTTTGGGAAGAAAGGAAAGTTGAGTCCCGGGTACATTGGTCCTTTTGAGATACTTAGGAGAGTTGGAGAGGTGGCATATGAGTTGGCCTTGCCGCCCAGCTTATCCAGCGTTCATCCAGTATTCCATGTGTCTATGCTCCGGAAGTACATTGGAGATCCGTCTCATGTATTAGATTTCAACACCATTCGGCTTGATGGTGATCTATCCTATGATGTGGAGCCTATTGCTATTTTGGGTCGTCAGGTAAGAAAATTGAGGTCCAAGGAGATTGCATCAGTTAAGATTCAGTGGAGAGGTTGACCCGTGGAGGAGGCCACTTGGGAGACCGAGCGGGAGATGCGGAGCAGATATCCTCACTTGTTTGAGACTTCGGGTATGTTTCTTGACCCGCTCGAGGACGAGCGTTTGCTTAAGAGGGGGAGAATGTGACGACCCGGCCCGTCGTCACGGGAATTACCACCCGTTATGTTGAAATTGTATGTTTTATGCTTTTATATCAGTGTTAAAGTCTATCGGGTGAGTTAGGAGTGAATTGGATTGAAAATGAGGCATATAGCCTTTGTGAAGGAAACTTGAATAAGGAAAGTCAACCCGGAGTTGACTATTTGGTTAGAGGGCTCGGAATCGGATTCTGATGATTCGGTTAGTTCGGGAGGTGATTTGTGACTTAGGGGAGCGATCGGAATTGAATTTGGAGGCTCGGTGTAGAAATAGGCTTGAATTGGCTAAGGTTGAATTTTGGCGAAATCCGAACGGTAGGTGAGATTTTGATCCGGGGGTCGGAATGGAATTCCGACAGTTGCAATAGCTTCGTTAGGTGATTTTAGATGTGCCTGCAAAATTTCAGGTCATTCGGACGTCGTTTGGTCGGGTTTTTGATCGAATGTGTAATTCGGAAAGTTTTAAGAAATTTAGGCTTGAATCCGTGTGTAATTGGTGATTTTGATGTTTAGGATGGTGTTTTTATGATTGGAACAAGTTCGTATCGTGTTTTGGGGTATGTTGGTGGTTTTCGTTGGGGTCCGGGGGCCTCGGGGTGAATCCGGACCATCATCCGGCATTTGGAAGCAAGAAAAGACCTGCTGTAATCTGCAGATCACTGGGCAGTGATTTGGCCTTCGCGTTCGCGAGGGCACGGCCCGCGTTCGCGTAGGCCAGGTTCAGAAGGCATCGCGTTCGCGAAGGGGGTATCGCGTTCGCGTATTGGCAAGGATGTGAAGCATCGCGAACGCGTGGGCGAAGGACGCGTTCGCGTAGAGGGAAGTCGTTGGGCATCGCGTTCGCGTGGGTTTAGGCCGCAATCGCGAAGAAGGAATTGGCGAGGCCACGCGTTCGTGTGGGAGACTACGCGTTCGCGTAGAGGAATAATCCGGAGGCTGGGAAGTTGACCTTCGCGAACGCGTGAAGGAGTGATGCATTCGCGATGAAGAAGAGGAAAAAGGCATCGCGTTCGCGTGAGAGGCGTCGCGAACGCGATGAAGAAAATAGGTTGGCAGTGAAGTTAAGTTCAGAACAGAACCAGTCGCGGGTTTAATACCCAAAACCTCCATTTTTGAGTTCTAGAGAGAGAAACTCACATGAATTGCTGGTAATTCATCGGGGATTCGTCGGAGGTAAGTTTTGTGGCTTAATTACATCATTTTAACATGAAATCCTTGGTTAAATCCCCGTAAATGGAAGATTAAAGGTGGGTTTGAGCCCTAGGCCTAAATTAAAGAAAAACACTGATTTGAGTGGGCAAATGGAGTCCGATTTTGGTAAATTTTATATGCCTAGACTCGTATCGAGATGAGGATTCCGAATATGTAACTTTTGTAATTTTTCGACAAGCGTACCGAAAGTCGGTTTTTTACAACTTTGGGAATTTTGATGTAAATCGAGTTGTATTGATTGGGTGTCGTCCCATTGGCCTAATTTGTTGTATTTCTATTGTATTTGATCAGATTCTACGCGTGCGGAGCTTGATTCTCGTGGCAAGGGTATTGCGGAGTAGTCGTCGCGCCGTATTGAAGTGAGTAATAGATGTGGGTGATGACCAGCGGGTTCGAAACCCCGGTATACCACTTTGTGACGGTGTATAGCGGCGAGACACGCACACTCTTGAGAGTGCGGGGTCGATCATGAACTGGAGACTATATATTAGTCCAACTTGTTGATACTGTATTATTGGCTATTCTCGAGCCGTTGAACCCCTTCTTGGGCGGTTGAGTATACATGTGGGCCGTGAGCCAGTTATTGGATCCGCGAGGATCGTTATCATTGTCTTATCATATAGACATGCTAGTTTACTACTAGTCCGCGACTATTTTTGTTATTATGCTAATTCCAATCTATGGAACTTGATATTACTGTTTTCCAGCTGAAAAATGATAAAAGAGTTTTCAAAAACTACTTTTGAGCCCTGCGAGGCTGTATCTGCATATTAGGTGACTAGTAGTGGATCGGGCTGCGCGCCGCCGCGAGATATATGTTGGATCGGACTGCACGCCCGGAAATCTCTATGAGATGTGCTTGGGCTGTAGGAGCCCTCGGAGCTGAACCCCCACGGTGAGCACGGGTACCCAAAATTGGAGTCGGAGCTACGCGCCGTAGCGGTCATATCATGCATTGCATTGCATTTAGCTACATACTGCTAGTTGTTATGCTATTTATTGGTATTTGTTTGTACAAGTACAGTGAATATTGATTCTATGACAGGGTAGGTGATTATAGTTTTACATAGTGCTTTATTGCGGATTTCTTATCTGCGATGTCTTCCACTTGTTTATTACCACTGAGTACGGCGGTACTCATTTTACTCCCTGCACTTGTGTGCGTAGACGGGTACCTCTCGGCGGTGATCCGGTGGCTGTGCGAGGCGACATACGTGGGATATACGAGGTAGCTGCAGAGTCCGCAGGACCCGATATTCCTTCCTACTGTCTTTTGATTTTGTATTGACATTTCTTTCCGCACTTGGTATCTTGTAAACCTTTATACGCTCATGTTCGGTAGAGGCTCATGACTCTTGACCCTTGGTCTATGGGAGTTGATGTATTATGGGACTTGGTTTCCCGTTTTCGTTATATGTATCGCTGTTATTTCGTAAATTAATATGCTTAAATGGGCTAAAGAGAGCTTCTAGCTCCGTGGTTGATGTTGATTGGTCAGGCTGGCTTAGCAATGTGCTGGGCGCCATCACGATCGGATTTGGGGTCGTGACATGAGCATTATTGGCCGTCGGAACCTTTTAAGTTGGTATGTAACAAGGAGTACTTGCGCAAGCTGAGAGTGCAAAAGAGAACATGTATACCAAACCAAATGGATGTTGGCGAGTCTGTTTATGCACGTAAATATAGCATATGCTCCCAAACTGGACATGACCGCCGTAAATATCCTTCAGGTGCTGGGCGTGGTGGGGGTAATACTGTTGCAAGTTCGTCTAATGTACCCAACTATCAACCATAACGCTAGTTCTTTATTTTTGTATTATTAGTTGTAATATATGTTTGTAGTACATTTTGTGCATTTGAAATAAAATTCTTGTTCAAATTACGTTTCTTGTTCAAAATTTCTTAATGTGATGTTGTGCAATTTTAAAAGATTATGTCCAAATACTACGTAGTCTCTATGTAATTCGTAGTTCAATACTACATATTTTTGAGTTGTCATTTTGTATAAAAACGGTGAAAATTATGAATTGTCATGTCTATATAATTTGTACTATAATAATAGGAAATGTGAAGTTATCAGTTTGTCTGAAAAAACTGAATATCATGTGAATTGTCATGTCTATGTAATTCGTAGTTTAATACTACGAAACATAAAGTTGTCCTTTCATCTATGTAATTTGTAGTTTAATACTGCAAAATATAAATTTGTCCTTTCGTCTGAAAAAGTTGAAAATCATGTGAATTGTGATGTCCATGTAATTTGTAGTTCAATACTACGAAATGTAAAGTTGTCCTTTTATTTGAAAAAGTTGAAAATCATGTGATTTTGTCCATGTAATTCGTAGTTCAATGTAAAGTTGTCCTTTCGTACAAAAAAGCTGATTTTTTTTGTAATTCGTAGTTTAATACTACGAAATGTGAAGTTGCAATTCGTAGTATAATATGATGATTTATGTTAAATATTGCCTATAAATACCGGGCTCATTCCAGTCATTAGATGTGCTCAAAATCTTATAAAACGCAAATATTTCTTCCAACTTTGATATTTTCAAAGTAAAACTAAAGTCTACACTATAAGGCTCTACGCTATAAGGCTCTACGCTAACATGGTATACAATAACATATTAAATTAATACTAACATGATAAAAATATCAACATGGTAAACTAATACTAACATGATAAATTACTGCTAGCATATACAATAGGGTATATACAATATATAACATAAATAAAATTAACACTAACATGCTATATAAAATTAACACTAACATGTTTTCTAGTGATTTTCAACATAAAATCAATTGAAATACCTCGATTTAAAGCTTTGATAGTGAGTTTTTTTGACCGAAATCGTGTTCAAAAATGTCTCCGTGCGGGGCCCACTTGTGTTACACTTCAAGGGGATGGGTGGGACCGCGAAACTATTTTTTCTACTAAAAATCGACAGAAAAGAGAGGGGGGCCGAGAGTTTTTTGGGTTTTTGTTAATGGTGGAATGGTGGGTTCTATGAAGAAGACGATTATTATAAAGGAGCATTTTGTAGTATTTTATTGCGAAATACAATTCGCAGTTCTTTACTGCGAATTGTATTTCGCAGTAAAGTACTGCGAATTGTATTTCGCAGTAAAGTACTGCGAAATGCCCTATAATTAAAAATAGATTTCACAGTATTAAACTGCGAAATGCACTAATGGCCGTTAGTACATTTCAGAGTATAATACTGCAAAATACGTAGTTTGGTAATTTATTTTTAATATTAAAGAGGTAGTTTTTGTTAAATTATTAATTATTTAGGTTCCGGACTCCTGAATTATGTTCTCTTTGAGAAGAAGAATTTTCACTATTTCAAAAAATTGATATTCCTTCTACATGGTTGTTAGTTGTTAGGAATGTTGCTTTATGGATATAATATTTGGATAGATTGTATTTAATTGTCGTTGTTGTTTACCTGTAAAATCATACAATTGAATTTTTACGTGATTTTTTGTGACGACCCCGTTCAACCAAAAAATGGATTTTTAGTCAAAACTAGAAAATAGAAGAATCAGGTTACTGATAATCGAAAAATAAGCAAAGAAAAGAATTTTCAAGTACTCAAATATGAAAGCTTGTAAATAAAAATATATTCCAATAATGCCTTGTGTCTCAACTGTTTACATATTTCTCCTTTTATAGGTCTCTTTGAAGAATCTATGTAAATGTACGTTACTCCAAAGCCATAATGAGGCATTTATGAATATTTAATAATATTAAATGTTGCGTTACGTAATTATTATATTGAATATAAATATTCTTTAACGGCTCCGATATTTGTTTCTCTTGAAATGATGTATCTTTTTCCTCTTATTTGACTAGGTTTGTTATCCTTTTCGTATCCCGTACATAATTGCGCTTAAATAGGGACGGAGCTTTCAAGCCTCTTATCTCGTACCTCCTTTTTGATCCCGTATCTCTTTTTTATCCTTTTGTCTCGCACCTTTTCGTACCAGTCTATGATTCCTTGACCAACTATAACCTTTTGATAGTTCCACATGTCATGATTTATCATCAATCATTTATGTATATATTTTTCCCCAATACAGATAGTCCCCTACTTTCTATTTATTCATTAGTTTGAATACTTGAGAAGTGAATTTAATAAAAGGAGAATTTCTGTTGCCATTAATACTCTGATAAAATTGATGCTTCAAATGTCACTTCCTTTTAATGCACTAGACATGTGTTGCTTCCTCATTGGTTGTACTATCTTGCAACATTTTTTTAGGCTTTCTTTTCGGTTTCACTTTACACGAAATATCAGTTATCATTATTACGGTTCCTTCGTCATCGTACTTTTTCCAATAGTATAAATATAGCTTCTCCTTTTGTCTTGTTCCTCATAAATTGAATTGAACACTTCCGCCTTGCAAATTTTCTCCATTATTGCCTGCTTTAATTCAGCTCTTGCATCCATGGTTTCATCAAATCCTAACCCTAGGAAAAATCCCATTCTAGATAATTTTCCTAATGCACCTATAAGACATAGAAGAGGAGGCACACTACGAAATTTAAGCTTCACTCCCGGTAGCACTTCAATGCCTCCTTCTGGTTATGGTCCCTCTTCTGGAACCAGGGGTTCTCATTTTCAAAAGGGTTCCTCTCGAAGTAAGGATTATTTTGAGCCACGACGTGAACCCTTGGTGGAATAAATTATTCCCATAGAATTTTCTTTTCATCATGAAAAAGAAATCCTTAAAAACTCAAGTTGCTGCACTAGATCGTGTTGATCCTTACACCACTTTAATCACAAATGTTTTAGCGCCCGTAGTTAGGAAGAAGTGTCATTGGGCTAAAGATTTCCCTATTATTATTCCTAACACAAATCAATGAATCACCTCTTATATTATAGGTTATTCCTTGGTTTATACCTACCCATTCACTTTAGGGTTCAAGCTAGCCATCGACCCGATCATTCTAGATTTCGGTCGCTTCTTCGATGTTTGGCTGGGTCAAATTGGGCCATTAGTATGGCGAGTTGTTGCCTGTTTGAGGAACCTTGCTAATAAGGCCAACGTAGAATTTACCTTCCCCCATTTAATTCACCTCTACTCTCCTAGGTTTTTCCGAAACGGAATATTTGGTTTAGCAGCTAGGAGCAAAAGAGTCTTGGTGAACCCTGAAATGATAAACACCGTAGCTGGTATGCTCAATATGTTTCTGCCCCACCGTGGGTCTAGTCGGTGAAAAGAACATCCGCTTCGCGGAGAAGTGGAACTTTGCACGTAAGTATCAAATATCCCCGTGCCTTTTACTTTTAACCTTACCTGTTTTTTACTATCGTGTTTATTTTTCAGTAACCATGGGTATGGTTGCACCCGTATCTAATATTTGTGGTTAGGTAGAAAAACTTTTGAAGTTTGCACCAATGGAAGGTAGGACATGGGAAACCCTTTCTAGTCGTTACGGTTGGAAGCCAAAAACTCATGGTAAGAGTTTATGTGCTTTTTTACCTTAAATATTTCTACTCTCTTGGCTTTTTAACCTTTCTTTTCTTAGGTTTTGCCACTCGAGGAGTTACTCTTGAGGGTGTATTGGCCTCTCGTGGCCAAGACATATTCCTAGGATTGAATCAAGATATTTCAGCTCCCCCGAGGTCTGAGAAAAGAAAATCAGTTCTTGAAGATGATTCTGAAGGAGAGGTGAGGGCTCTTTGGTAAATAGACAACGAGCTAAGAGACGAATTATTTCTGATGATGAGATCAATGTGTCTCCTGACCTGCCCTTTTCTGAACCTGTTGTTTTTCTAGTAGTCATTCCTGATGATGACATTTCTCCCCCGTCTGATACTGTTGATTCTATAAACCAGCTTTTTATCAGTGGTTTTAGTAATGGTCTTTTTGGTCCGATTTTGGATGAGCGTCCCTTGTCTTCATCTACCATTCCTGTGATTGTTTCTCTGCATCCCTCGTCTGTTACTTCCATTTGTTTCTCTACTGCTTAATCTCTAACAATCACTCCTCCCATAGTTTATCACAGAGAAGTGGGTTCCTTAAGTAGGAGTTCCACTTTGAGGAGTGTTACCATTAAAGTCCCTGCTAATAGCACTCTTTTGAGGAAATCTGGACAAGCCGACACCTGGATCGAACCTTTGATTGGCCCTATTGGGAAAGCAAAACTCGAGAGTCATAGTAACATGACTCTCCTGAATGACATTGTTCATGCTAGTTTGAAGGTATTCCTTAATCTCTTATTTTTTCAAGATTTCTTTTCTTTAGGAATTTAAACTTATATCTTTCACATGAACAAGTCAACCTTATTGGTACCGAGCTTATGAATCGAGTTCCTCTTTTAGAGAAACTAGCTCGTGACTTGGAGAAAACTGCTCACGATGCAGAAGAAGTTGCTCGTGACTCTCAATTGGAGGTCAACATTTGGAAAGGCCAGTATGAAAATTCACAAATTGATATGGACATTTTGGAGAAGAGAAAAATTTCTTTAGAGAAACAAGTCCAAACTCTTACCTCAGAATTGGCAACGTTCAAGACTACTGCAGATCAATCTAAGAGAAAAAAGAGCTTTTTACAGAGCAATTATCCACGGTTGCTGATGAAAATAAAGCTCTAAAAGCTTTGTTGGCTCAAAAGGAAATACACGCAGAAGGGGTGGCTCAAGAACTTGCTCGAGTATAAGAAGAATTGCGAGCCTCTACACACAAGGTTCATGCTTTGGAAAATTCTCACACCTCATTGCAGTCATCTTATGATTCTCTTTTACTTAAGAATGAGGAGCTCAAGAACGAAGTTACGGCCTGGGAGATGGATTAAGAACTTCTCGAGAAATCCTCCAATATTGAAGTAAGTTAGACCTATCTTAAGACCCACCGTGACACTTTGGTAGAGGTGAGCCAGGAAGATTTTAACCTTGAATCCGAGCTGGCTAAGGTAAATGAAGCCATTGAGAGAGCACAACAGCCACCGGATTTTTTATCTCCTGAAACTAGTCTTCCCGTAGTTGAAAACCCTTTGATTGAGGTTCCTTCAAATGAAACTTCTTTAGTTAAGATTGCTTTGGTTGAAGCTCCCATAGATGAAGTTACTGTACCTGAAGTCCCAGTGTCTGCTGTACCTAAGACTCCTGTTACTGATGAGATCACTGCTAGTGTTGCACTTCCTTTAAGTTCTTCCGCGCCTATTGCCATTAGTCAAGTTGAGGTTTTGCCAGTGGATGTTTCCATTATTATGACTGAAGATCAACTCTTAGTTGTTGATGATACAAGTGCAGTTGAGCCTGTAAATGACCCCTCTTCAACTATATTACCTTAAAAGACTCTTTTTTGTAATTTGAGATTTCCCCTTTTTGCAGGTGCCCCATTGGAAGTCTATGTTCATAGTTTTTGTTTTCTTATGATTACTTTTTGTAATCGAACTCCTAACTTAGAGTTTTTTAAGACTTCAAGTCTCCAATCTTTGTTTAAGGGGCACTTTTGATTTGATGATCAAGTTTTATACTTGATTTTAATATTTAAGAAGTTGGTTTTCCCAACTCCCATTTGTTCTATTCACGCCTCTTATTTTTGTAGGACTTAAAGAATAAATTGCATTTTTATTTTCTAAAAATGCTTTTATTTTTCTCATGATTAAATGACATGAGTTTTATAAAAGAGGGCCCTTTTATATATTGACACTTGATGAAGAAGACGTCTCAACTTCCTAACGATGTTTTATACGATATAAGAAATAGGAACATACATATTTATCTGAAATAACTTGAACAAGTTTTTATTCTTGAACTTTTGACAAGTTGTAAAATTTGTCACTGCCCTAATCCCGATCGTGATGGTGCCCAACACAATGCTAGGCAATTCCGACCATTTCAGCACTCTCAACCCAAGGGAAACTCATTACCAATTAATAGAGTAATTATCAGTTTAACATGATTCCACTCCGAGATAATAGATAAGAACCGTGCGCAAAACCATGATAAGTACCAATACAACTCAAAACAGATCTGGTGTCACGAGTCTAGAGCCTCTAAATACAACTGATTAGCAAATATACACATATGAGAGTCTAGGATGTGGAAAATAAAAAAAAGGATAAGGGAAGAAATCGAGTCCTACGGACGCCAGGAAGCTACCTCGATAACTCTGGTGACAATCTGGAGAGCAGCAAACAACTCTACTAAGCCTTCGGGATACTTGTATCTGCAAACATGGTGCATGGAGTAAAGTGAGTACTCTGAATCAGTGAGTAGTAAAAATAAATAATGACGGAAGATAAGGAAACTCGTAAAAACACTACACAATTCTATATCAAAATAGTAAGTGTAGTAAGCATCAACTAAATGAAGAAAACAGGTGAATATCACTCAAACGAGTACACAACTCAAACCCTCTCAATGTCCGATAATTTACTTGTACTGCTACAGTGTGCAACCCATACGTACAGTATACTGATGTAGCGTGCAACCCGATCCATATATACATATATATACTGCTGCACCATGTAGCCCGATCCAATAATAATAGTTGATTGCGCTCACTGGGGGTGTGCAGACTCCGGAGAGGCTCCTACAACCTAGGAGCTATAATACTACGACGTGCAGTCCGATCCATATAATATATATCATATATCACTACGGCGTGCAGTCCGATCCATATAATATACTACTGTGGCGTGCAGTCCGATCCATACATGTATATGTATATACTGCTGCGGTGTGCAACCCGATCTGGTATATATCAAATACCCTCACTATGGGGTCCTTGACCCCTCTCAATCAATATAGACTTGGTCACTCGGGATCACTCAGCTAAGACAGGGTTTCCAACCCCAGGTATTTCTTATTTGGATTGCCAATTTTTAAAGCCGGTTCATATTATGTTTAACAGTTAAGAATATGACTGAGAGTATGATTTCGACACGTAAAGTGAGGTCAACTAGTACAACATACCCCTTAAGGGTTCTACGTATCGGCACAAGGCCCCAAACATGGCAACTAGCCCAAAATATACTGATAATAATTAAGTCTCAGTCAAAAATTACAGCAGAGTCATAAATGGGGGCGGACCGAGTTTGAACCCCAAGTAGAAACAAACCCCATGCTCCTCATACAGCACGTGTCTCATCTCAACATAGCACCACATAGTGCAAATCCATGGTTTCAAACCCCCAGAACATCATTCCATTACCCACCTCAAGCAAGCCGAAATCCTAGCTCGCTTTGCGCTTGCCTCGCAAATCAACCTCCTCGTGCGTAGAATTTGGTCAAAACACAAGGAATACATCACAATAGGCTAAAGGAACATAACCCAATCGAAAAGACTCGAAAATTATCAAAAATCACGAAGTTGGTAAAATCCGAGCCTAGGGCCAACTTCTTGAAAAATTACAAAATTTGCATCACCGGATTTCTCGTCTCACCACGAGTCCATACATATCAAATTTACCAAAATCGTAGCTCAAATGCCCCTGAAATCCCAAATTTTCATTTCAAAAGCCAAGCCCTTGTTCTTCCAATTTTACCCAAATTTCCATGAATTTAAAGGTTGATTCTTCAACAAAAATAACGTTTCTATGCCATAAGACTCACCTCCAATCAATTCCCGTCGAAACCCTATGCAATTTCTATCAAAAAGCTCTCGAGGTGCTCAACAATGGAGGAAAATGGACCAAGCTTCGCGGATGAAATAATATAAAAACCCTTCTGCCCAGGTGGATTTTACCCTATGCGAACGCGGTCAACACCCCCGCGTTCGCGATGAATATAAAATGCTGACCAAAATTTATCCCTACGTGAACGCGACTCCCAGCCCACGAACGCAAACCTTTAGGACCTCCAACTATGCGAACGAGTCCCTATGGCCGCGATCGCGGAGAATAAATACTGAGGACCTTAACTTCCTTCTACGCGAACACGTGATCCCCGCCGCGAACGCAATGCTTCGCCTTTCAGAGCTACATGAACACGACCCTATGCCACGCGAATGTGAAGACTAAATTTCAGGCAACCCAAATTTCCTCTATGTGTTCGCGACTCACCCATGCGAACGCGAAGAGCAATTTCTTCTGCAACACAAACAACCGAACTTGCAATCTTTAAGTCCAAAAATGATTCGGTTGACCACCCAAAATCATCCCGAGGCCCCCGGGACCTCAACCTAGGGTACTAACATATCTTAAAACATTATTCAAAATTGTTCTAATCTTCAAAACACATCAAATAACGCTAATACCATTAAATCACATCGAATACAAGCCTAAGTTTCTTAAAAACTTCCAAAATATGCATTTGATCAAAAACCCGACCAAAACACCTCCGAATGACCTAAACTTTTGCACACATATTCAAAATTACCTAACGGAACTACTGTAACTCTCTAAATTCCATTCCGACCTCCATATCAAAATATCACATACCAATTGAAATTCGCCAAAATACTAACTTCGCTAATTCAAGCCTAATTCTACGCCGGACGTCCAAAATCAGTTCCGATCGCACTCCTAAGTAACAAACCATCCCCCGAAGCTAACTGAATCACCAAAAATTGCATCCGAGCCCTCTAACTAAATATTCAACATCCGGTTGACTTTTCCAAAATAAGCCTTCCTTAAAGAGACTAAATGTCTCATTTCCATCTAAAACCAATCCAATTCGACACGATCACCTCAAATATCGATAATGAAGCATTGGGAAACATAAGATGAGGGAAACGAGGCGGTAACACACGTAACGGCGGTCCGGATTATCACACCCTTCTCAACTAAAACAAACGCTCTTCCTCGAGGGGGTCAAGAAACATACTTGGAGCCTTAAACAAATGAGGATATTTGCTCTGCATCTCCCGCTCGGTCTCCCAATTAGCCTCATCCACGGGCCGACCTATCCACTGCACCTTCACTGAAGCTGTATCCTTTGATCTCAACTTTCGAACTTGATAACCCAAAATAGCCACTGGCTCTACATCACATGTCAACAAATCATCATCGAACTGAACCGTGCTGAAGTCCAATACATGAGACGGGTCCCCAACATACTTCTGTAGCATAGATACATGAAATACAGGATCTACGCTCGACAAGCTGGGTGGTAAAGCAAGCTCATAAGCCACCTCCCCAATTCTCGTAGGTATCTTAAAAGGCCCAATGAACCGCATACTCAGCTTCCCTTTCTTCCCAAACCACATAACACCCTTCATGGGCGAAACCTTAAGCAAAACCTTCTCACCTACCATATAGGACACATCCCGAACCTTCTGGTCCGCACAACTCTTCTAACGTGACTGTGTTGTACGAAGCCTCTCCTGAATCAGCTTCACCTTCTCTAATGCATCTTGAACCATCTCTTTCCCCAATAACCTAGCCTCCCCAGGATCGAACCATCCAATTGGAGATCTACACCACCTCCCATACAACGCCTCGTACGAAGTCATCTGAATGCTCGACTAATAACTGTTATTGTAGGCAAATTCTTCAAGCGGCAAAAACTCATCCGATGAACCCCTAAAATCAATAACACAGGCACACAATATCTCCTCCAATATCTGAATAGTGCACTCGGATTACCTATCCGTCTGAGGATGGAATGTTGTGCTCAATTCTACCCGCGTACCCAACTCCCACTGAAATGTCCTCCAGAACTGAGAAGTAAACCGAGTACCCCTATCTGAGATAATAGACATTGGCGCCCCATGCAATAGGACAATCTCCCGGATAAAGATCCCTGCCAGCCGCTCCGAAGAATAAGTAGTACATAATGGAATGAAGTGCGCGGACTTGGTTAGTTGATCCACAATCACCCAAATTGAATCAAACTTTCTCAAAGTCCAAGGGAGACCACTCACAAAATCCATAGTTATCCTCTCCCACTTCAACTCGGGAATAATCATCTGCTGAAGTACACTGCCCGATCTTTGATGCTCGTACTTGACCTGCTAATAGTTGATACACCAAGCTACAAACCCCACTATATCCTTCTTCATCCTCCTCCACCAGTAGTGATGTCTCCTGATATATCTTCACGACACCTGGATGGATGGAATATCACGAGTTGTGGGCCTCCTCCAATATCAAACCCTAGAGCCCATCCATATTGGGCATGCGAATCCGGCCCTACATCCTTAACACGCCATCACTATCAATGGTCACATCCCTGGAATCATCATGCTGAACCCTGTCCTTAAGGACAAGCAAATGTGGATCATCATACTGGCTCTGTCTGATGCGGTCATACAAGAAGACCGAGAAACAACACAAGCCAACACTCAACTAGGCTCTGAAATATCTCACCTCACCATCTGATTGGCTAAAGCGTGAACATCAACTACAAATGGCCTCTCCCCAACTGGAATGTATGCCAAGCTACCCATACTAACCGCCTTCTGGCTCAAAGTATCATCCACCATATTGGCCTCCCCCCCGGTGATACATGATGGTAATATTATAGTCCTTGAGTAACTCTAGCCACCTCCGCTACCTCAAATTAATATCTTTTTGCTTGAATAGATGCTGAAAACTACGATGATCAGTGAATACCTCACAGGATACTCCATACAAGTAGCCTCCAAATCTTTAAAGCATGAACTATAACAGCCAATGCCAAATCATGTACAAGGTAGTTCTTATCGTGGGGCTTCAACTGAAGAGAAGCATATGCAATAACTCTTCCATCCTGCATCATCCAATCCCAACTCTCAAAGCATCATAATACATAGTGTAAGAACCTGAAGCTGACAGTGTAAAAACCTGAAGCTGATGGCAATATCAACATTAGAGTCGTGGTCAAAGCCGTCTTGAGCTTCTGAAAGCTCTCATCGCACTCATCCTACCACACAAACTTGAGCAACCTTCTGAGTCAACTTGGTCAAGGGCGATGCACTAGAGGAAAATCCCTAAACAAACCGGTGATAATATCCTGCCAATAAAAGGAAACTACGAATCTCCGTGGCTGAGGTCGGTCTAAGCCAACTCCACATCGCCTCTATTTTCTTTGGGTCGACCTGAATACCCTCTCTAGACACCACGTTCCCAAGAAATCCATTGACCGAAGCCAAAACTCACACTTGGAGAACTTTGCATAAAGCTTCCCCTCCATCAATCTCTGTAATACCACTCACAAATGTTGGGCGTGCTCCTCCTGGATGCGCGAGTACACCAATATATCATCAATAAAAACAATCACGAACGAATCTAGATATGGCCAAAATACACTATTCATCAAGTGCATGAACACGGCTGGGGCATTGGTCGGTCCAAAAAACATAACAAGAAACTCATAGTGCCCATATCTAGTCCTAAAAGCCGTCTTCATAATATCTAAATCCTTGATCTTTAGCTGGTGATACCCTGAACGCAGATCAATCTTGGAGAACACCCTTGCTACCTAAAGCTGGTCAAACTAATCATCAATGTGGGGTAGAAGATACTTGTTCTTCAGTGTCACTTTGTTTAATTTCCTGTAGTCAATGTACATTCTCGTTGTGCCATCTTTCTTCTTCACAGATGGGACTGGTGCTCCCCATGGTGACACACTCGGACGAATGAACCCCTTACCTAGGAGTTCCTGAAGCTGCTCCTTCAACTCTTTCAACTCTCCAGTGCCATACGATAGGGAGGAATGGAAATGGACTGAGTGCCCGGCACCAGGTTAATACCAAAGTCAATATCCCTATCCCACAGCATGCCTGGTAGGTCTGCATGGAACACATCAGGGAACTCCCTCACAACAGGAACAGAATCAAGGCTAGGAGTCTCAGCTCCTACATCCCTCACAAAAGCCAAATATGATAGACAACCTCTCCCAACAATCCGATGGGCCTTTAGGAAAAAAATCACCCTGCTAGGCACATAGTAAGTCATACCACGCCACTCGATTCTCGGAATACCCGGTATAGCCAATGTGACTGTCTTAGCATGACAATCCAGGATAGCATGACATGGAGATAACCAGTCCATGCCCAGAATAACATCAAAATCTACCATGCTCGATAGCAATAGGTCAACTCGAGTCTCCACACCCCCAATAGTCACTAAACACGACTGATATACATGGTCTACAACAATAGTATCACCCACTAGGGTAGATACATGGACATGTAAAGCAAGACACCCCCCGAGTTGTACCCAAATGATAAGAAAAATAAGAAAACACATAGGAATAGGTGGAACCGGGATCAAATAAAACTGAGACATCCATGCGGTAGACTAAAATAATACCTCTGATAACATCATCCAAAGAAATAACATGTGACCTACCCTGAAGAGCACAGAAGCGGGCATGACCATCGCCCGATTGGCCTTCCCCTCTAGGGCAACCCCTAACTGCATGTCCCTCACCCTTAGCTGACGGGGCGGGTGCCGAAGATACTGGGCTAGAAGATGAGGGCTAACCCCTCTACTAAGATGAACTGGCAGCACGATGAGGACACTTCCTCCGCATATGCCCGAACTTGCCACACTCGTAGAAACTCTTGGGTGCTAGAAACTGGGACTGAAGGGAACCCCTCGCGCTAGAGTGGCTAGCTAATGCACTCGGTTGGGATGAACCGTAAACAGATGGGACATGAGACGAACTATGTGCTGGAAGTGCACTGAGAGATGACCGACTCTGCTGAGAGCCCTGATAACCCTGACTAGAAGATCCACCATAATACTCAGGTCTAGCTGACTGTTCGGGCCTGATAGAACGTCCCCAGCCCTGCTGAAACTGGCCCCTCAAAGGAGCGCCACTATGACTATCAGAACCTTGAGGCCTCTTGGCCTCCCTCTCCTCACGATCCATGCAGCAAACTGACTCAATATCTTGTGCTATATCCACCACTCCTTAAAAGTAGTACCCATCACTCGCTCTCTAGTCATAAGAATATGAAGAGGGTAGTGGAAACCATCACAAACCTCCAAATATGCTCACGGTCCATCGGGACCAACCAAGCTCCATGGCAGGATAACTCAGAAAATCTCATCTCATTCTGTGTCACTGACATCTCTCCCTGCTTTAGTCCCTCAAATTGTCTGTGCAGCTCCTTTCTGCGGGACTAAGCGATACATACTTCTCTAGGAAGAGAGTGAAGAACTGCTGCCATGTCAAAGGTGCTGAACCAACCGGCTTACGCCGCTCATATGCCTCCCACCATGTGAAGGCCACTCCGATAAACTAAAATGTAATAAAAGACACACTGCAGGTCTGAAGTATCCCTGTTGTGCGGAGTATCTCTGACATCTATCAAGAAAACCCTAGGCATCCTCACCCCTAAATGTCGGAGGCTGGAGTCTTCCAAACCTCTCGAGGTGATGCTGCTCATCCTTGGACATAATTGGAACCTTGTACTCCTGAGCTGGTACCACTGGTTGAGCTGGAGGTACCTCTGGAGTCTATAATCCCTCTAATCCCTGCTTAGGTGTGCAAGTAGCGGGGGTCTGATTGCCACCCCGCCCTGTAAAGTAGCTGTTGCTGCTGTGGTGGCTAAGACAACCTGAGCTAGACCCATACAAACTATCAATATCTGGGCCAATGTCTCTTGGGGACCCGGTATCAGAATGGGCACAGCGAATGCCTGAGCTGGTGCTGCTGAAGCCTGGTCCTGAGCTGTGGCAACTAAAGCAACCACAGGTGCTGCCCCTACTGCTCTGCCTCCACTACGACCATGACTATGGCCGCGTCCATGGCATCTAGTAGCCTCGGTGGGTGGTATTGGTGGTAGTCCGCCACGTCTAGTAGATTATGCCCTCACTATCTGTGAGAGAATAGAATAAAGAGAAGTTTAGTATTCGGACCAACAAGTTTGCATGATAAGAATTTCAACAATGTGGAATTTTTCCTTAAGGTTCTGCAGCCTCTCAAGGATAAGTACAGGCGTCTTTGTACCGATCTGCGAGAGTCTACTAAACCGTCTCATGACTCGCGAGACCTAGTAACCTAGGCTTTGATACCAACTTATCACAACCCCAATTCCGATCGTGATGGCGCCCAACACAATGCTAGGCAAGACCGACCATTTTAACACTCTCAACCCAAGTACGAAACTCATTACCAATTAATAAAGTTAAATTATCAGTTTAACATGATTCCAATCCGAGATAATAGATAAGAACAGTGCGGAAAACCATGATAAGTACAATTACAACTCCCAACAAATCTGGTGTCATGAGTCTAGAGCCTCTAAATACAATTGAGTAGCAAATCTTACATATGAGAATCTTGGATGCAGAAAACAAAAAAAAATGATAAGGGGAGAAATCCGGGTCCTGCTGACGCCAGGCAACTACCTCGATAACTCCGGTGACAATCTGGAGAGTAGCAAATAACTCTACTAAGACTTTGGGATACCTGTATCTGCACACTTGGTGCAGGGAGTAAAGTGAGTACTGTGACTCAGCGAGTAACATAAATAAATAATGATTGAAGATAAGGAAAACTTGAAAAAACAATACACAGTTCTATATCAAAATAGTAAGTGCAGTAAACAACAACTAAATGAAGAAAATAGGTGAAATATCCCTCAAACCAGTACACAACTCATTTACTCCTCTAAATGTCCGGTAATTTACTTGTACTGCTGCGACGTGCAGCCCGATTCGTACAGTACACTGCTATGGCGTGCACCCCAATCCACACACACACACACACACACACACACACACATATATATATATATATATATATATATATATATATATATATATATATATATATATATATATATATATATATATATATATATATATCAGCCTGATCCGATAATAATAGTCGATTGCTCTCACTGGGGGTGTGCAGACTCCATAGGGCCTCATACAGCCCAAGCACGATAATATTGCGGCGTGCAATCCGATCCATATAATATATATCATATATCACTGCGGCGTGCAGTCCGATCCAAACATGTATATGTATATACTATTATGGCGTGCAGCTCGATTCAGTATATATTAAATACCCTCACTATGGGGTCCTTGACCCCTCTCAGTCAATATAGACTTGGCCACTCGGGCTCACTCAGCTAAGAGAAGGATTCCAACCCCAGGTATTTCTCATTTGGATTGCCAATTTCTAAATCCGATTCATATTATGTTTAACAATTAAGAATATGAATGAGAGTATGATTTCGACAAGTAAAGTGAGGTCAACTAGTACAATATACCCCCTGAGGATTCTACAGATCGGCACAAGGCCCCGAACATGGCAACTAGCCCAAAATATACCGATAATAATTAAGTCTCAGTCAAAAATTACGGTAGACTCATCAATCGGGATGACTGAGTCTGAATCCCCAGCAGTAACGAACCCCACACTCCTCATACAGTGCGTGTCTCATCTCAAAGCACCACGTAGTGCAAATCTGGGATTTCAAACCCTTAGAACATCATTTATAACCATTACTCACCTCAAGTCGGCCGAAATCCTAGCTCGCTTTGCGCTTGCCTCGCAAATAAACCTCCTCATGGGTTGAATCTGGCCAAAACCACAAGGAATACATCACAATAGGCTAAAGGAACATAACCCAATCGAAGAGACTCGAAAATTATCAAAAATCATAAAGTTGGCAAAACCCGAACCCCAGGTCCACTTCTCGAAAAATTACAAAATGTGCATCACCGGATTCCTCATCTCGCCACGAGTCCATACATATCAAATTTACCAAAATCGGAGCTCAAATTCCCCCTCAAATCCCAAATTTTCATTTCAAAAGTCAAGCCCTAGTTCTTCCAATTTTACCCAAAGTTCCATGAATTTAAAGGTTGATTCTTCAATAAAACTGACGTTTTTAGGCCATAGGACTCACCTCCAATCAATTTCCGTCGACCCTCTTCAATTTCTACCAAAAATCTCTCAAGGTGCTCAACAATGGACGAAAATGGACCAAGCTTCACAGATGAAATAATATAAAAACTCTTCTGCCCAGGTGGATTTTACCCTATGCGAACGCGGTCAACACCCCCGCGCTCGCGATGAACATAAAATGCTGACCAAAATTTATCCCTATGGAACGCGGATCCTAGCACTCAAACGCAACCCTTTAGGACCTCCAACTACGTGAACGCATCCCTATTTCCGCGATCGCAAAGAACAAATACTCAGGGCCTTAACTTCCTTCTATGCGAACGCGTGATCCCCACCACAAACGCGAAGCTTCGCCTTTCAGAACTACACGAATGCGACCCTATAACCCGTAAATACGAAGACTAAATTTCAGGCCACCCAAATTTCTTCTACGCGTTCGCGACTCACCCATGCAAACGTGAAGAGCAATTTTCTTCTGCAACACAAACAACTGAACCTGCAATCTTTAAGTCCAAAAATGGTCTGGTTGACCACCCGAAATTATCCCGAGGACCCCAGGACCTCAACTGAAGGTACCGGCACATCTTAATATATTATTCAAACTTGTTCCAATCTTCAAAACACATCAAACAATGCTAAAACCATTAAATCACATCAGATTTAAGCCTAAGTTTCTTAAAAACTTCCAAAATATGCATTTGATCAAAACCTAACCAAAACACCTCTGAATAACCTAAAATTTTGCACACATATCCAAAGTTACCTACCAAAACTACTGCAACTCTCGGAATTCCATTCCGACCTCTGGAGATCAAAATCTCACCAACCAATTGGAATTCGCCAAAATTCTAACTTCGCCAATTCAAGCCTAATTCTACACCGGACCTCCAAAATCATTTACAATCACACTCCTAAGTCAAAACTCATCCCGCAAAGCTAACCGAATCACCGGAAATCACATCCAATCCCTCTTACTAAATAGTCAACATCCGGTTTACTTTTCCAAAACAAGCCTTCCTTAAAGTGACTAAGTGTCTCATTTCCATTTAAAACCAATCCAATTCGTCACGATAACCTCAAATATTGATAATGAAGAATAGAGAGACATAAGATGAGGGAAATAGGATGGTAACTCACATGACAACAGGCCGGGTCGTCACAAAACCATTCCTTACATGTATTTGAATTACATCTATAACTTTCTCATACCTGTTTTTCTTGTAACATGTTCACAAAAATAGAACAATAGATACATGGTTTTTTCTTATAACCCATTTTAGTATACAGCCTTAACCCTAACTAATTATGAAGTATAGTGGGTTTCCCTTAGCTCCAAAATAGGAAGGGTTTGAGAGATGACTTCATTGTTCTCATGGGAAAGAATACTATGATGAAATGACATGACTCATTAGCTTCCACTCTGCACTTGACTTATTTTAGGCTTGATTTTACTCCATATTCTTTGGCTTTTATATACACATGACTGTATTCTATGTAGCCCCAAAGTGTTTGAATGTTGAAGTATAAAGCCTCAAGCACTTGATAGTTTCCTTCTTCCGGCCCTTTCCTAAAAAGGAAATACATACGGGACTCAGGGGTATGATTATAGATGAAGACTGTTTTACCCGTGTATGTTTCTATCAAAATTATTGTAACCCTAGGCCTAGAAATTTAGTGTATTCCATTTTGCCTTACAGGTCGTGACTCATCATTTAGTATGGGTAAGCATTTTGTCTATCATCTAAAATCATTAGTCAAATTTTTTTTAATAATTAAAAAAATAAAATTTAACATAATAATACCTGACCAAGTATTTTTCCTTAGAAGTAATATCTCTTTAAATGAACAACATTCCAATGTGAAGGAACTAGGTGAGACTCCATTTTCTTTGGTTTACGGGGTTGAGGCACTTATCCCAGTTGAGACAAGGGAGCCAAGCACGAGGGTGTCACAAGCAATGCAGGAATCTAATGATGAAGAGATGCGGGTCAATTACGATAGGTTAGAAGGCAGGGGAGAGGCTGCATTAATAAGAATGGCCGCACAAAAGCAAGTGATCGAACATTATTACAATAGGAAAGCCCATTTGCAATACTTCAAAATTGGGGACTCTGTGCTTAAAAGGGTCTTTCAGTCTACAAAGGTAGCCAACTCTGGTAAGCTAAGTCCAACTTGGGAAGGGCCCTATAGAATTCATGATATTACAGGGAAATGAGCATATGAGTTGGAGAAATGAGCATATGGGAAGTGCTTGTTTTTGTGGTTGTACGATATGTCCATAAGACTCCAGGTAATACTTCAGGCCAGTTATCCTTTGATTCCTCCAATCATTTCTTTAAATTATTGATGATAACTTTATTCGTCGATTTCGCCTTCCCATTCCCTACTGGGTGATATGGTGTTGATGTTATCCTTTTTATTTGCCAACTCTGAAGGAATTCCGTGACCTGAGCTCCAATAAATTGTGGACTAGTGTCACATACAATTTCTTTTGGTACACCAAACCGACAAATGATATTTCGCCAATTGAAATCCTCGACTTCCTTTTCCAGTACTTGTTTAAATGCTCCTACTTCCACCTATTTAGTAAAACAGTCAGTAAGTATGAGTAGAAATTTTACTTGTCCTTTAGCTTGAGGCAATTGTCACGCCCCAATTCAAGGAACATGACTGGTGCCTGACCGGGTAGCCCCAGTCAAGCAGACCTGGGTGCCTTTCCTAACCCACACATTACCCCTGTGTTGTTTATTACTCATAAGCCAAAGATCTTACAAATCATATCTGAATTCACATTTACAAATATGACCACATGATTAATTTACTAACAAGTTTACAATTTACAACTCCCGACATAAAATATACATAAGGCTGAAATCCCACAATTTACACGTCTACGGAGCCTCTAGGATACAAATGATACAATACTTGCCGGTAACAAGGCTCCGCCTATACCTTACACAAAATCAAAATAAAGTCTAATAGAAGTGGCATAAGCCACGCAAGGCCCCGAGAAGGAAAGGGGCTCACCAAAACGGGCAGTGGAAGACGAAGGATGCTACTGCCGATGAGCTGAAGTACCTGCTACTGATCCACCTACAATCATAACAAGAATGTAATGTCCCCGGCAAAAGGGACGTCAGTACACTGGAATTGTACTGGTATGTATGGATGAGTTTTGTCCCAAGTAAACTCAATCCATTAAACAGTAAATCACGATGACAAGACAATAAATGATTACACCAAGAAATGATAAGCCAGCCAATCATGTTCCCGTATTTACTTCGTTTCAAGTAGTTCTCAGCCCAAAACACAATTAAAGAGCAACAAAGAAGGCAACAACCAAACAATCACGGAAAACACAATCAAGTCAAACAAAGGGGTAATCAGTGCCCCACAGGTTGCAAACTCTCCTGCTGTCTCCTTTCACAATTTCACATAAATGAATTTATAACAATTTCAATGGCGATTTGACCGCTTTCCACCCTTATTACCTCGACCACCCTTATCACCACAACCCACACCTTATTACTTCATGTTGCGGTGCGCAACCCGATCCCACCATACAATTTCAATCATAACAATCACAAACAGCAAACAAGGCACTACACAAGATCATAACAAGTGCAAATAAGCAATTTACAAATTGGTTCATGCTTTCAAATACTTTTCAAACCGGTATCACAAACAAGTTACAATGTTTCCAATTTCGAGAGTACCCATACCATTATGTTCAACAATTTATCACAAATCAAGTGTGTCATTTCTTCCCACAAGAAACCATGTATGCCATCACAACAATTGTTCCCAATTCGTTACCAATTTCAATTCCCGTATTATCTTTCGGTATATTCCATACCGCACCACACATAGTTCAACATCAAATGAATACCCAACAACAAATCAAAGAATTACACACAGTCTCTCAAATTAACACATGCCAAATGAATTGCACACATAAGGGCAATTTTACAAGAATCAAAGTTAGCCATACATACCTGGAGTCGAATTTACTTCTTTCAATCTCTTATTTAAGCTCACCCAAGTTATCCTAAGTCACCAACTTCTATTTTTGCAAACTCTTACTTCTACCCACTTCCTTTTACTAAAATTCAAATTCAAATAGCATGCATGAGTGTCACATTCTATTTTCAAAAGCTATTGTATGCAATTCTTTCTTTACCTTTGAAAACTAAAAAATTAGAGGAAAATGACTAGGGTTTTTACCTCTTAGAGATTTGGGGAAGATGACTTTTGCCCTAGGATCTTCCGGACCAAACGATTGGGACAATCTTTGAAGATAGTTGTATTTCTCTCTCTAGAACCCCTCTATCCTCTCTCTAGTTTTGCTAAGAAAATATGAGAAAATGAAGGTTGGAGGTGTTTTATTAAAGAAGGAGTCGGGTCAAAATTTTATAAAAATTTGGGCCGAGTCAATTCCATGCGGTCCGCATAATGGACCGCATAATTGCCACAAAGATTCTCTTATTCTGTTATTATATGCGACCAGAATGAGGTCCGCATTCATGTTCTGCGGTCATAGAATGCACCGTAGAATTGACACTCAAAAATTCTCAAGAAATTATGCGATGGATCTGCGGTCCGCATTTCCATTCTGCTATCGCATATTTGACCGCATTTTCAACACAATATTTGGAAAACATTCTGCTAAACTCTGCTATAGGAATGTAGTCTGCATAGCAGATCTGCGATCGCATTCCTGATCGCAGAATCGACATTTTATGGAAAATTTATTCTTTCAATTTTTGAAACTTAAATCACTACCTAGGGTCCGAACCGCGGCTCGCAAGTTCGCTACAAAGAATTTTACGCATTCCTAACACCTTATTTGGACCATGACACCACGACTACTAGGTTTCAAGCATAAAAATTTTATGGGGCCTTACATCCTCCCCCGCTTAAAATCATTTGTCCTTGAATGAGGATTTTGAAAATCAGTTGGTTTTGAAAGACATGATATGCGAATTGTCAAAATTTTCACTAACTCCTATATTTTAGAAACATTTCGCTAGAGTTTCCTTTGTATTATGGACATATCCACCTGCCAGAGAGCCCCCGAAACACATTACCAAACAACAACATACAATTACAACAATTACCACTGCTTGCACACACTTCCTTACCTCAACGATTGCACATATTCTATCACATTGTTACATTTGCACATAAACTAGTCACTTCAATGCGTCCTTACTTTATTTAACCGTCTCAATACACCACGTACACATAAACAAACAGTTATCAATCTACACTTACTATTAGTTGTTTATTTAACACATGAATATTTATAAGGCTTTCATTTATCAAGAAAGGTTTAAGTGACCCAAGGTAACAACACATATAACCCCTTGCAAAATTAAGGAAACTTTACTAACACTAAGAGGGAAACAATTTGGACAAGACGATAGTTATTAAAAAGCAGAAGGGTCGCCTAATTTCTTCTTAGCTTGATCAAACAAATGGGGGTACTTTTCCTTCATCTCTTTTTCTGCTTCCCATGTGGCCTCCTCAACTTGTTGACTTCACCACAATACTCTGACAGAGGCAAATTCCTTATTTCTCAACTTACGAACTTGCCTATCAAGTATGGTAAGCAGAACTTCTTCATATGACAAATCTTCATTAACCTCAATAGCCTCGACCGACATGATGGTGGATGGATCTCTAATCACTTTCTTCAATATGGACACATGGAACACCGGGTGCACTGATGACATCTCAGGAGGCAACTCCAGCCTATAAGAAACTTGACTAATCCTTTGAACGATCCGATATGGCCCGACATACCTAGGAATCAATTTTGTTTTCTATCCGAATCGCATGACTCCTTTCATAGAAGATACCCTTAAGAACACCCAATCATCGACTTGAAACTCCAAATCTCTTCGGCGAACGTCTGCATAGGATTTTTAGCGACTCTTTGCAGTTTTTATCCTCTCCTGAATAACCTTAACTTTTTCCATAGCTTCGTACAAAAGATCTGGCCCTAGCAATTCTGCTTCACCCTACCTCAAACCACCCAATTGGCGACCTACACCTCCTCTCGTACAATGCCTCAAACGGGGCCATCTCAATGCTAGCATGACAGCTGCTATTATAAGTAAATTCTATCAGTGGTAAGTGTTCATCCCAATTACCTCTGAAATCAAAGACACAAGCTCGCAACATATCTTCAAGCGTCTGAATAGTCCGCTCGGCCTGACCGTCGGTCTGCAGATGGAAGGTTGTGCTGAGATTTACCCGAGTTCCCAAACCTTGCTGAAACTTCTTCCAAAAATTAGCTGTGAACTGAGCCCCGCGATCCGAGATAATAGAAAGTGGAGTGCCATGAAGCCTTACTATCTCCTTGATGTACAACTTAGCATATTGCTCTGCAGTATCAGTGGACTTGACTGGCAGGAAATGAGCTGATTTGGTGAGTCGATCCACTATCACCCATATTGAGTCAAACTTACGCTGAGTGCGAGGTAACCCCACCATGAAATCCATATTGATCATCTCCCATTGCTACCTTGGTATTTTTATAAGCTGAGTTAATCTACCAGGCCGTTGATGCTCGGGCTTCACTTGCTAGCAGTTCGGGCATTTAGATACAAAGCTCGTCACATCCCTTTTCATACCGTTCCACCAATAAATCATCTTGAGATCATGATACATTTTCATGGAACCTGGGTGCACAGAATACCTAGAAATATGAGCCTTTGTCATCACTCTCTCCCGAAGCTCGTCCACGTCTGGAACACACGGCCTACCTTGAGATCGCAATACACAATCCTCGCTACAGAGTACAAATGCTGAGGTCTTGTTATTCATAACTGCTTCCTTCACCCGAACCAATGCTGGATCCATAAACTGCTTTTCCTTGATTTCCACGACTAATGATGATTCTGCTCCATTATGCACCATAACATTCCCCTCGTCTAACGCCGAGGTGCGAACCTCCAAACTGGCCAATTGGTAATCATCTCGAGCTAGGGGTCTTTGATCCATACCCAAATGAGCCAAACTACCCATGGATTTTCGGCTAAGAGCGTCGGCCACCATATTTGCCTTCCCTGGATGGTATAATATGTTCATATCATAGTCTTTAAGAAATTCTAACCACCGCCGCTGCCTCAGATTAAGCTCCTTCTGTTTGAACAAATACTGGAGGCTCTTGTGGTCTAAAAACACATCTACATGAAACCTATAAAGATAGTGCTGCCATATTTTCAAAGCAAACACAATTGCTACAAGCTCTAAATCATGCCTCGGATAATTCTTCTCATGATTATTGAGTTGCCTGGAAGCATAAGCTATGACCTTTCCGCGCTGCATCAATACACACCCCAAACTGACCCTGAAGGCATTACAATAAACCACAAATCTCTATGTGCCTTCTGGAAAGGCCAATACTGGTGCCGAGGTGAAACTTGACTTTAATTCCTGGAAACGTTTCTCACATGCGTTGGACCACTGGAACTTAATAGCTTTCTGCGTCAATTTAGTCAATGGGGAGGCGAGGGTTGAGAATCTCTCCACAAACCTCCGACAGTACCCAGCCAAACCCAAAAAGCTACGAATCTTTGTCGGGGTCATGGGTCTAGGCCAATCTTTCACTGCTGCAATATTTTGAATATCCACCTGAATCCCTTCACTGGAAATAACATGTCCCAGAAGGGCTACAGAATCCAACCAAAACTCACATTTTGAGAACTTGGCGTACAATTGGTGCTGATGAAGGTTCTGCAATGCTACTCTAAGGTGAATGGCATGATCCTCCCTGCTCCGAGAGTAAATGAGGATGTCGTCAATAAATACAATCACAAAGGAATCTAGGAATGGATTGAATACCCGATTCATAAGGTCCATGAAAGCTGCTGAGGCAATGGTTAGCCCAAAAGACATGACCAAAAACTCGAAGTGACCATAACGAGTTCTGAAGGCGGTCTTGAGAATATCCTATTCTCTAATCTTCAACTAGTGGTACCCAGATCGTAGATCAATTTTTGAGAAAATCTTTGCTCCTTGCAATTGGTCAAACAAATCATCCACCCGAGGCAAAGGATATTTATTCTTGATGGTGACTTTGTTGAGCTACCGATAATCAATGCACATTCGAAGTGACCCATCCTTCTTTCTGTCAAAGAGAATCGGAGCACCCCACGGCGACACACTCGGTCGTATGAACCCTTTCTCTAATAAATCCCTCAGCTGCTCTTTTAACTCCCTTAACTTTGCTGGTGCTATTTTGTATGGTGGAATGGACATTGGCTGATTATTAGGCAATACATCAATCCCGAAATCAATCTCCCTATCTGGCGGGATGCTTGAAAGCTCATCCGGAAACAACTCGGGAAATTCATTTACAATTGGCACGGACTCGAGGGTTGGCACATCTGAGGTGGTGTCCATTACCCGAACCAAGTGATAGATACACCCCTTCTTAATCATCTTCGAAGCCTTAAGGTAGGAAATAAACCTACCCCTTGGCACCACACCATTTCCTCTCCATTCAATAAATGGCTCGTTAGGGAACTCGAGCCTCATGACTCTCGTCCGACGGTCAAGCTTGGCAAAGCACGAATAGAGCCAATCCATCCCCATAATTATATCAAAATCTACCATCCCAAGCTCAATAAGATCGGTTGTGGTAACACGACCACTCACTGTAACAATACAATTCCTATAGACTTCTGAGGCTATAATAGAATCACTAACCATAGTCGATATAGAGAACATCTCATGAAGCTGTTCGGGTTCTATCCCAAAACTTGAAGCAATGAATGGTGTGACATAAGACAAGGAGGACCCCGGATCAATAAGAGCATATCAATCAATAGTCTGAACAGACATGATACTTGTAATAACATCTGGAGAAGCCTCAGCACTCTAGCAGCCACTCAACGCATAGAATCGGCTAGGTCCACCCCTACAATGAGCTCCACCCCTAGCTGCACCACGCCCTGCTGGAGCCGGAAGACGTGCTAAGGATGTAGCAGCTGAAAAACCAGATGACTGAGCAGATCCCCTACTTATACCCTGACCGGGTGCATGGCAGTCCCGCGGAATGTGATCTCTTACCCCGCACCTAAAGCATATCGGGATATCGAGGTAGTCGGTATCTGTATGAAATCTCCCACACTTGGGGCATGTAGGTCTCCCCTGCTACTGGGACCTCACTCCAGGATGACCAGACTGGCGAGACCTCCTACTGTCTGAACATGGTCTCGAATGACTACCTAGCTGATGGTTGTGCGCAGATGGTGATGCACTCGCTGAGGACTGGGCATATGACTGGGATAGTCCTGATGACCCTCTCCTTGGAAGTGATATCCCCGAATGACCCATTGACTGGGCCCTGCTGCTACTCTCTCTCTCCGCACGAATCTTCAACTTCCTAGCCTCTGTGGCCTGAGCAAACCCCACAATCCTCCCATAGTTCATGTCTGAGTGCAAAACTATTGTGGCAGCTTCATTCACTACCAAAAGGCTAAGGCCTCGAACAAACCGTCGAACCGGGGCATCCATGGTCGACACTAGCTTAGGAGCATACTTGGACAGTCTCACGAATTCCATGTGGTACTCCCAAACGCTCATATTGCCCTTTTTGAGGTCCTCGAACTCAGTGGCACGGGCTGCCATTGTCTCGGCAAGCAAGAAATGGTCCGTGAAGGCGTCTACAAATCCTCCCGTCTAGCCGGAGGGCTCCCCTCCTCACGGGAATCCTCCCACATTTCTAACCATGAACGCGCCACTCCCTTCAGCCTATATGAGGCAAACTCTAACCTCTCTATATCCATTGCCTTCATCACTCTGAGAGTCTTGTATATTTCATCAAGGAAATCCTGTAGATCGGCCTCTGGGTCTGTGCCTGAGAATTCTGGAGGGGCCAATCAAAAGAACTGGTGGACTTTAGAGCCGAAGGAATCTCCTTGTCCGCTGGAGGACGCAGGGGCATCATGGGATCTCTGGGCCTGGGCGGCCACTAATTGTGTCAACATGTGAATGGCTCCTCTAAGACCCTCATTAGAGATACTGGAACCAGAAGCTGGAACTGTATCAGAGTCAAGAACACTAGCAGGAGGGATGGTGGCACCCTCTGCCGCAGCCGAAACAGGGACATTTGGATTTGGAATAGATGGTCCAGGTAAATTCAGGACTGGTGGGTCATTCTCGCCCACGACATCGGGTACATGATTTGCAGTCACACTTGGGCTGGCATTGGCCCCAAGGCCGGGTCTGGCCTTTTTCTTAGGCGTCATATTCTGAAATTTTTTGAACAAGGCGTGAATTAGACATAAGTATTTCCACTTTGCACTTTACCGCACGATATAGAATAACAAAGAAATAGGTAAATTCCTAAATGTCCGTGCAGCCCCCAACTTATAAATATGGTCGAAAACACACCGATAAGAAGGGCGCTATTAGACACAGCTCCGAGATATCCTAGGACACTTAAAAACCTTAGGCTCTGATACCAAGTTTGTCACGCCCCAATCCGAGGGACATGACCGGCGCATGACCGGGTATCCCCAATCAAGCGGACTTGGGTGCCTTTTCTAACCCGCACGTTACCCCTGTGTTGTTTATTACTCATAAGCCAAAGATCTTACAAATCATAACTGAATTCACATTGTAGAAACATAACCACACGATTAATTTACTAAAAAGTTTACAATTTTCAACACCCGACATAATATATACATAAGGCTGAAATCCCACAGTTTACATGTCTACGGAGCCTCTAAGATACAAGGGATGATACAATACTTGCTGGTAACAAGGCTCTGGCTATACCTTACACAAAATTAAAATAAAGTCTAACAGAAGTGGCATGAGCCACGCAAGGCCCCGAGAAGGAAATGGGCTCACCAAAACAGGCAGTGGAAGACGAAGGATGCTACTACCGATGAGCTGAAGTATCTGCTACTGATCCACCTACAATCATAACACGAATGTAGCGTCACCGGCGAAAGGGACGTCAGTGCACTGGAATTGTACTGGTATGTATGGACGAGCTTTGTCCCAAGTAAACTCAAGCCATTAAATAGTAAATCACGATGACAAGACAACAAATGATTACACCAAGAAATGATAAGCCAACCAATCATGTTCCCACATTTACTTCATTTCAAGTAGTTCTCAGCCCAAAGCACAATTAAAGATCAACAAAGAAGGCAACAACCAAACAATCACGAAAAACACAATCAAGTCAAACAAAGGGGCAATCAGTGCCCCACAGATTGCAAACTCTCCTGCTGTCTCCTTTCACAATTTCTCATAAATAATTCTATATAAATTTCAATGGCGATTTCGATCGCTTTCCACCCTTATTACCTCGGCCACCCTTATCACCCCAACCCACACCTTATTACTTCGTGTTGCGGCGCACAACCCGATCCCACCGTACAGTTTCAATCACAACAATCACAAACAGCAAACAAAGCACTACACAAGATCACAACAAGTGCAAATAATCAATTTACAAATTGGTTCATGCTTTCAAATATTTTTCAAACTGGTATCACAACCAAGTTACAATGTTTCCATTTTCGAGAGTACCCATACCATTAAGTTCAACAATTTATCACAAATCAAGTGTTTCATTTCTTCCAACAAGAAACCATGTATGCCATCACAAGAATTGTTCTCAATTCGTTACCAATTTCAATTCCCTTCTTATCGTTCGGTTCATATTCCATACCGCACACAACATAGTTCAACATCAAATGAATACCCAAGAACAAAATCAAAGAATTATACACAATCTCTCAAATTAACACATGCCAAACGAATTGCACACATAAGGGCGATTTCACAAGAATCAAAGTTAGCCATACATACCTCGAGTCAAATTTACTTCTTTCAATCTCTTATTTACGCTCACCCAAGATATCCTAAGTCACCAACTTCTGTTTTTGAAAACTCTTACTCCTACCTACTTCCTTTTACTAAAATTCAAGTTCAAATAGCATGCATGAGTGTCACATTCTATTTTCAAAAGCTATTGTATGCAATTCTTTCTTTACCTTTGAAAACTGAAAAATTAGAGAAAAATGACTAGGGTTTTTACCTCTTAGAGATTTGGGGAAGATTACTTTTGCCCTAGGATCTTCCGGACCAAACTATTGGGACAATCTTTGAAGATAGTTGGATTTCTATCTCTAGAACCCATCTATCCTCTCTCTAGTTTTGCTAAGAAAATATGAGAAAAATGAAGGTTGGAGGTGTTTTATTAAAGAAGGAGTCGAGTCAAAATTTTATAAAAATCTGGGTCAAGTCAATTCTACGATCACATCCGCGATCGCGGAATCAACATGCAATCCGCATAATGGACCGTGGAATTGCCACAAAAATTCTCTTGTTTTGTTACGATATGCGATCAGAATGCGGTCCGCATTCGTGTTCTGCGGTCGCAGAATGCACCGCAGAATTGACACTCAAAAATTCTGAAGAAATTATGCGATGGATTTGCGGTCCATATTTCCATTCTGCGATTGCATATTTGACCGCATTTTCAACATAATTTTTGGAAAACATTCTATTAAACTCTGCGGTAGGAATGCGGCCCGCATAGAAGATCTGCGATCGCATTCCTGACGATTCTTTCAATTTTTGAAACTTAATTCACTACCAAGGGTCTGAACCACGGCTTGCAAGCTCGCTGCGAGGAATTTTATGCATTCCTAACACCTTATTCGGACCATGACACCACGACTACTAGGTTTCAAGCACAAAACTTTTACGGGGCCTTACAGCAATGGTCCAACTATGTCTTTTACGCATTCCTAACACCTTATTCGGACCATGACGCCATGGCTACTAGGTTTCAAGCACAAAAATTTTATGGGGCCTTACAGCAATGGTCCAACTATGTCCATTCCCTATTTTATAAATGGCCACAGTGCAATAACCGGATGTAACAAATCCGCAGGTCGTACATATTATTACAATATCCCTGGCATTTATCGCATTTAGCTACGAAGCTCGTTGCTCTTTTTTATGAGCTAGTAATACCCTGCCCTGATGAAAGTTCTTACCAGTGACCTTCCTCCTGCGTGGTTTCCACAATATCCTTCATGTACTTCCGTCATTACATATTCCATTTGAGAAGGTCCAAGGCATCTTGCTAAGGGACCACCAAACATATTTCGATAAAGGTTACCTTATTTTAAACAGTAACGAGCTACCTTTTTATGAAGTGCACGTGCTTTTGTCATGTCATCAAGTACGGTACCATAATGTAAAAAAGCTATAATTTTATTTCTCCAATCCCAAGTTAGATTATTAAAATTTACCTCATTCTTATTAGGTTCTAGAACCGAGTGAAATAAATGTATAACTTCGGCACTGGCATCTTTTGTTATATCAGTTGTGCATGCAAGGTTCGCTAAGGCATTTGCTTCGACATTATCATCCCTTGGTATTTGGATAACCTTCCAAGATTGGAACTGTTTTATCAGTTATCTTACCTTTTCCAAGTATTGCTGCATCCTTTCCTCCCTAGTTGTATAAGTCCCCATCATTTGATTAACTACGAGTTGAGCACTTTTGATCACCACCTGGTTTATCCCAAGTTCTCGTACCAATTCCAGACCTGCAATCACAACTTCATACTCTGCCTCATTATTAGTTATAGGGTGACATTTAATAGTTTCCCTAATAGTTTCGCTCGCGGGTGGTACTAAAACAATTCCTAACCCTGCAACTTTAATGTTAGACGATCCATCTGTAAATAAAGTCCGTATTCCTAGATTTGCTCCGTTGAGTACCTGAACTTCTTTTTTAGCTTCTAATTGCATCCCTTGGCTAAAATTAGCCATGAAAGGTGCCGGTACTTGGGATTTTATTGCTGTCCTGGGTAGATACGTGATTTCATATTCACTTAATTTTATAGCCCATTTAGCTAACCTTCCTGACAATTCATGTTTATGCAGTATATTACATAAGGGAAATGCAGCTACGACAATAATTGGGTGACACTGGAAATACTGTTTCAAGTTTCTAGATTCCACAATTAAAGTTAGTGCTAATTTCTCTAATTGTGGATATCGTGTCTCTACATCAAAAAAAATATTTACTAACATAATAAATAGGAGATTGTTTACCTTGTTCTATCCAAACAAAACAACACTTCCCGCAACTTTTGAAAAAGCAAGGTAGATATAAAGCCTTTCACCAGCCTTAGGTTTTGCTAACAATGGTGGATTTGCCAAATATGTCTTCAAGTTCCTAAGTGCTTGTTTACATTCTTCATTCCATTCAAAATTATCTTGCTTTTTAAGGGCTAAGAAAAACTTGAAACACTTTTCTGATGACTTTGAGATGAATCTTCCCAAGGCTGCGATCCTTCCTGTTACTCTTTAAACTTCTTTTTTGTTTGAAAGTACATCCGGAGTTTCTTCAATAGCCTTAATTTGAGCTGGGTTCATTTCAATACCACAGTTAGAAACAAAAAACCCAAGAATTTTCCTGATGCTACACCAAATGCACATTTTTTCGGATTCAATTTCATATTATATTTGCGCAAAATTTCAAATGTTCTAGATAAATGTGATATATGATCCTTTGAATGTATAGTTTTAACTAACTTATCATCTATATATACCTTCATGGTTTTACCTAAATGTTCTTTAAACATTCTAGTAACCAGCCTTTGATACGTTGCTCCTACATTTTTAAGACCAAAGGGCATTACTATATAACAGTAAGTCCCCTTGTCTGTTATAAAAGAAGTTTTGTCCTCGTCTCTCGGGTCCATTTTGATTTGATTATAACCTGAGTACGTATCTAAAAAACTTAATAGTTCAGGCCCTGCAGTTGTATCAATTAATCGTTATATGTGTGGCAAAGGAAAATAATCTTTTGGACATGTTTTATTGAGGTCTGTCTAATCCACACAAACACGCCACTTACCATTTCTCTTGGGAACCACAACAGTATTAGCCAACCACTTGGGATATTTTACCTCACAAATTGACCCTATTTTGAGAAAGTTCTGAACCTCTTCTTGAATTACGTGATTCTTGAAAGCTCCCTATTTCCGCTTCTTTTGCTTGATTGGAGGATATGTTGGATCTTCATTTAATTTATGAGTCATAACCTCCGGTGGTATCCCTATCATGTCGGAATGGGACCAAGAAAAACAATCTATGTTAGCTTTTAAAAATTTAATTAACTCACGTTTTACCTCTGGTCTGAGATTGGCTCCTATATGCACCTTTCTTTAAGGCTGGTGTGCAAATATTACCACAGCTTCGAGTTCTTCTATCATGGTTTTGATGTTATCGTATTCCTCTGGTTCTTGAATAGTGTCAGGCCTTGAATCCACATATGTTTTCCTTCTTCAGTTAAGGTTGAAGCTGCTCCCACCTTAACTGAATCCTGTAATTTCTATTTGGCTTTGCCTTGAACAATTGAATATTCAACGGAGTTTATACTCCTAGATGTTTGTTGATCACCTCTGATCTAGAAAATTCCCCATGGTGAGGGAAATTTAATAACTTGATGCAACGTTGATAGTACAACATCCATATCATGGATCCATGGCCTCCCATGGATTATGCTATAAGTCATCTCCATATCTACCCCTTGAAACTTAGTATCTTTGACAACACCTTCTGCAGAGGTAGTAAGGCTCGCTTCACTCTTGGTTATGACATTAGAATTATCAAACCCTGACAAAGTATATGCTTTTGAAATCAACTTGTCCTTAGCTTGCATTTCACGTGACACTCGTATAAAAATAATATTTACTGAACTACACGGATCAATCAGAACACGTTTCACATTAGTACCACATACGAGTAATGATATTACCAGTGCATCGTTATGTGGAGTCATGAGGCCTTCTGCATCTATGTCACTGAATGTGACAATCTCTTCCTCCAACACATGTTATAACCGCTTTCCATGAGTGATCGTCATTTTGGATACTGTATTGGCTGCAGTGTACGAGACACCATTGATATCTTCTCCTCCACTTATAACATTGACTATCCGTTTAGGAGAGGGCGACTTCGAGGACGCCTGTCTATTTTTCATATATGCTTGTTTACCTTTCTCACTGGATAACTCAGTGAGATACTCTTGTTTTAACAAATGATCCACCCCACTTTGTAGAAATCTGCAATATGCGGTTTTATGTCCATGATCACTATGGAATTCACACCAGTGATCGGGGTTTCGTCTGCTTGGGTTTGATCTCATCTCCTTTGACTACCGTACCTTATCTCCCATGCCTATTAAAACAACTACGGGCTTGGAAGTAGTTACGTTAAAATTGTAACCACCAAACATTGCCTTCAAACTCCCATCATCATCCTGCTGTCCACATGTACCTCGATCATTATTAAACCTTGATGAGGAAACTGATTCCCTATGTGTGGACTTATGATCATACCTTTCCTATTTTGACCTTGAGTCTTTACCCATAGGTCCCATATATGGATCGTACCTATTTTTATCAGATCATCTTTCATTGTCGAAACGCCTTGAACTTGTTTTCTTATCTATTTTTGGTTGTAAGGTGATATCATCCTCGATCCTCATTTTTGTGCTATACCTATTGTAGACGTCATTCCACGTTGTTGCTGCAAATTCTCGAAGGCTTTATTTGAGTCTCCTCGTGGCTTCTGAACTTTTCTCGTTCAGATTACTCGCAAAAGCTATGGCTGCCCAGTTGTCAGGTACTCGCGGTAGCAACATTCTTTCCCGTTGAAATCTATTACAAATTCTCTCAATAACTTGGAATTTTCTTGCTTGATTTTGAAGATGTCCTCCATCCTCTTTTCAACTTTTTGAGCACCCGAATGTCCTTTAATAAACAAATCTGCAAGCTCAGCAAAAGAATTTATAGAATTTTCAGGTAAAAGAGAATACTAAGTTAAAGCTCCTATGTGAGTGTTTCACTGTAAGGCCCCGTAAAAATTTTTGTGCATAAAACCTAGTAGATGTGGTGTCATGGTCCAAATGATGTGTTAGGAATGCGTAGAATTCTTCGCGGCGAGCTTGCGAGCCGCGGTTCGGACCCTTGGTAGTGATTTAAGTTTCAAAAATGTAGAGAATAAAATTTTCCGGAAAAATGTCAAATGTGCGGTCAAGAATGCGACCGCAAACCTGACATGCGGACCGCATTCTGACCGCAAATCGTTCCAGAGAGTTTCCCAAAAATCCGTCAAATGTGCGGTCGATATGCGATCGCATGTCAAATCTGCGGTGCATTTTGCGACCGCAGAATCAAACATGCGGACCGCATTCCGGCCGCATTCCTTAACAGAAACTTGTAATTTTTGAGGCTATTTTGCGGTCACTTTGCGGACCGCATGTGGGTTCTGCGGTCGCATAGTGACCGCATATTTGACCCCGGCCCAGTTTTTGTAACATTTTGACCCGATCTCTTCTTTAATATAACACACCTCTTCTTCATTTTTATCATATCATCTCACCAAAAATTAGAGAGAGAAGAGAGGGTTTTTAGAGAGAGAAGTTCTTCATCTTGAAAGATTGTTCCAACCATTTAATTCCAAGGGATTCTAGGGCAAGGATTCCACTTCCCCAATATTTTCAAGGTAAAAACGCTAACTATTTTCTTTGATTTTCAGTTTTAATTGGGTAAAGAGAGGTTTGTATATAATAGCTTTTGGAAAATGGAATTTTATACTCATGCATGATTATTGATCTTGATTTTTAGTAAAACAAAAGAAGTAAGTAGAAGTAAGAGTCTTCAAGAACAAGGTGGGCAAGAATAAGATATCTTGGGTAAGCATAAAGTAGAAAGTTAACGGAAGAAAACTCATCACCAGGTATGTATGGCTAATTTTGATTCTCGTGAAATCGCCCTTATGTGTAAAATTGTTTGCCATGTGTTGATTTGAGAAATTGTATGTGATTAATTGATGTTGTTGTTGGATATTCAAAGTTGTTGTTGAACTATGAGTGTTGTGGTAAGAAATATGAACCGAAAGGTAAATGAGAGTTGAATTGGGTAAAGAATTTGTGAATAATGATTATGATGGCCTATATGGCACCTTGTGGAAAAGAAATCGAACCACTTGAGAATTGGTTTATTGTGGAAAGAAATGAAACACTTGAATTATGGAAAATTGCTGAATATACATGTGTGAATATTCTTGAATGTGGAAACATTGTAACATGGTTGTGATATTGGCTTGAGAAGTAATTGAGAACATGAAACAATGTGCAAGTTGCTTATTTGAACTTGTTGAAATTGTGTGTAGTACCTTATCTGCTGTTTGAAATTGTTGTGTTTTCAACTGTAAGGCGGGGTCGTGTTGCGCGCCGCAACGTGGTGAAATAAGGTGTGGGTTGGGGTGATAAGGGTGGCCGAGGTAATAAGGGTGGTCGGGGGCAATAAGGATGGAAAGCGATCGAAATCGCTATTGAAAATTGATACAAAAATCAATAATGTGAAATTGTGAAAGGAGACAGCAGGAGAGTTTGCAACCTGTGGGGCACTGATTGCCCTTTGTTTGACTACTTGTGCTTTACGTGATTGATTGGTTATTGTTAAATTGGTTGATCGTAGAAAGTGCTTTGTGTGAGAATTATTTGAAATGAGGAAAATGTGGAAACATGGTTGGTTGGCTTAATTGATTGTTGATGTAATTTAATGGCTTGAGTTTACTTGGGACAAAGTTTGTCCATACATACCAGTACAATTCAAGTGTACCGACGTCCCTTTTGCCGGGGGCGCTACATTCGTGTCATGATTGTAGGTGGATCAGTAGCAGGCACTTCAGCTCATCGGCCGTAGTATCCTTCTCCTTCCACTGCCCGTTTTGGTGAGCCCCTTTCTTCCTCGGGGCCTTGTGTGGTTCATGCCACTCGGTTTAGATTTCATTTTGGTTTTGTAAGGTATAGCCGGAGCCTTGTTACCGGCAAGTATTGTATTTCCCTTTTGTATCCTAGAGGCTCCGTAGACATGTAAACTGTGGGATTGTGGCCTATGTATATGTATGGGGCGTTGTAAATATAAATTATGAACTTGTTAGTAAATAAATCACATGGTTATGTTTACGCATTATGAAATCAGTCATTGTTGGTAAGATATTTTGGTTAATGAGTAACAGTCAACACAGGGGTAACGCGTGGGAATGAAAGGCACCCAGGTCCGCTTGACTGGGGCAACCCGGTCAGGCGCCGGTCATGTCCCTCGATTTGGGGCGTGACATTCACAAAATTTTTTGACTAGGACCGATTCAATTTCTTGCTTAGTCAAGTCATTCCCTTTGACTCAAGTGGTGAACGCAGTGACGTGGTCACGTGGGTCTAGTGTTCCATCGTACTTTGGAATATCAGGTATTTTACCTTTCTTCGAAATTGGGAGGGGGGCAACACTCGGCTTCCATGGTTGTTGAGAATATTTTGTCTATGTCTACCCCTTTGTTCACGGGCGATAGCCTAGGTATGTGTTTTATGCGTTCATTTTGTTCCTTAAGATGTTTCTGCAAGGTTAGTACGAGATTTTGTAAATTAGAATTAACTTGATTACCTGGGTCTCCTTCTTGCATTTCACTAAGAGTTCCACCACAGCCTAAATTAACCAGTCTAGAACGGGGGTTCTCTAAAGTATTATTGTTTGGAGTTAGTATGGTCGGAGCAACAAGTAACTGGTTAACAAAGGCTTGAAGAGCTTTACTAACTTGAGAAGCAATTATTTTTTGCAATGCCTCATTCATATCTTTGACATTTTTGAGTTGATCCTGTTCATTTGCATGAGATCCATCAGGAATGCCTTCACGAGATCGTCGTGGAGAACCTTGTGGTGAATCTCGTGGAGAATCTCCTTAAAGTTGTTGGTTTGTTTGAATTTCTGGAAGTCTTAGGGCGGTGTCATTGCTGTTTGACATGACTGATATGAACAAGAAACTCAAGTAGAAATAACATTGATTATCAGATTTCCAGTAACGAGACCAATTTATTTAACCAAAAAGTGGATTTTTAGTCAAATCTAGAAAAATAGAAAAATCGGGTTACTGATAATCGAAAAATAAGTAAAGAGAAAAATTTCCAAGTACTCAAATATGAAAGCTTGTATATCAAAATATATCCCAATAATGCCTTATGTCTCCACTGATTACATATTTCTTCTTTTATAGGTCTCTTTGGAGAATCTCTGTAATGTACATTACACCTAAGCCATAATGAGGCTATTATGAATATTTAATGACATTAAATACTGCGTTACATAATCATTACATTGAATACAAATTGTTGGTCCAAGTTCAGTTGAAGTTTTGAAGATTGGCAAATGAACTCAGGGAAGGACCTAGTCTATCTTGAGAGACACAGTTAGTTATAACCATTGCACATGAAAGGTACATGAGGAAGATATGTATTGAAGTTTATGCAGCAAATATCTTCTGAATGGAATAAAAAAGGTTGCATTGAATTCTAAGAAGGACAATCTTCTTATGATAAGAGAACACAATCCTAAGCTAGGATAAGGATGGGAGTTTGTATTAGTTAAGGACTCAAATCAACTAAGGATAAGCGTTGGAGTCTCGATCAAATTCTAACTGCTAATTCATTAAATAACCAAGTTGTTCTTTTTTACAAGCAATGAACATAAGCAGAAGCTAAGCATATTTGAGAGCAAAAAGATCAAGTCTGATTTGCAAATCAATATATGTGAGATACAAGTGTGCACGTCTGAAGCTACATGAACTAAGATAGAAGAACCAGTTTCATCATTTGTTTATTCTAAGTCTAGTTCAATTGTAATAGGTTTTCATATTGTACCTTTTAGATTTATTAGAAGTAATTATATTAGGTACTCTGAATATTCAAGTTAGAGTTAATTTGAAAGTGTCACAACAGCTGAGGTTGTGTGCTACAATGGGATTAGAGTTAATCCTTAGGCTTACAAACAGTTTTGTAAATGCAGTTTTTGGCTCAATGATTTTAGTGGAGTTTGGGAAAATCCTACTAAGTAGTAGGTCGTGGTTTTTTCACCTTTTGAGCCAGGTGTTTTCCACGTAAAAATCTCTATGCACTTTACTTACATTATTTATTATTTCGCAAACTGCTGTAGGTAGAACACTTAGAAGAACCAGGTTCTTCTAACACGAAAATAAGGTACCACACAAATCACCCCCTCTTGTGTGGTATTGACGTTTATAATATCAATTAGTATCAGAGCAGGTTATCCTTGAAGAGGTTAACACTTTAGGAAAAGATCAACATGAGTGCACCACCTGGGTATTGGGAAGGGCAATCCACTGCCAGGCCTCCTATCTTCAATGGCCTCTACTACTCCTAGTGAAAAAATAGAATGAGGGACCATATTATGGGCGAAGACTATGAGCTTTGGGATATCATCACTGATGGTCCTTTAGCCACAACCAAGAAGAATGCTGAAGGAGTGGATGTTCCAAAGACAAGAGTAGATTGTACTACTGAAGATTTAAGGAAATGGGAGAAAAATGCAAAAGCCAAGAAATGGCTAGTGTGTGGACTTGGTCCTGATGAGTACAACATGATTCAAGGCTGTACTACTTCCAATGAGATTTGGGACACTCTATAAGTGGCTCATGAAGGAACACCTTAGGTGAAAAGGTAAAGAGGAACACTCTTGTATTCTCAATATGAGAATTTTACCATGAAGGATGGAGAAACTATCCAAGAAATGTATACTAGATTCACTACATTGACAAATGACTTGAGTCTCTTGGAAGGACTACCCTGGAAGAAGACAAGGTGGAGAAGATTCTAACTAAAGTTCTGCCAATCTCATGGGAAAGAAAATTCACTGCCATTCAGGATTACAAGAACATTAATACTTTAAATTTGGATGAACTGATTGGAAATCTCACTGCCTATGAATTGAGAAGGCAAACAATGAAGATGGATGCTCCAAAGAAAGAAAGAAGTCTGGCTCTCAGAATTTCAAAAGGATTAAATCTTGAAGATGATGAAATGTCTATGATAACCAGAGATTTCAAGAAATATCTTATGAAAGGAAAATGTGCTTCAAAAGGAACAACAGTCAGCAAACCTAGGGCTCCTGAGAAACAAACCAATGAGGGTTGTTACAAGTGTAGGAATACTGATCACCACATTAGAAACTGCCCTCAATGGGAGATTGAATGGAAGAAAGAAAGAGCAGAAAGAAGAAACAAGAAGAAGGAACAGGTTCAACCAAAAAGGAACAAGGGATCAACTAAAGCTATGGTTACTGCATGGGGAGAAATATCAGATGAGGACTCAGAAAATGAAGCTGAAGATGAGCAAGCTCTTATGGTCATCGGAGAATCAGAAGATGAACAGGAGGACCAAGTGAAAGGAAGCAGCCAAATATGGTACATGGATAGTGGCTGCTCAAAACATATGGCTGGTAACAAGAACTAGTTCCTTTCACTTGAGAACCTAAAAGGAGTTAATGTCCCCTTTGAAAATGGAAAGAAAGGTGAGATCATTGGTGTTGGAAAGGTAGGAAAGACAGACTCTCATTCCATTGAAATTGTCGATTTGATAGATGGCTTAAAATATAGCCTAATAAGTGTGTTACAATAGTGTGACAAAGGTAACCTTGTGGCTTTCACTTCCACAAAATGTTCAATGATTAGCCTTACTATTGAAAAGATGTTTTTGCAGGGAAGGAGAGTTAACAATATTTACATTGTAGATTTGTCAACTTTCTCTGAAAATTAACTCACTTGCTTGAGTGTGGAAATTAACGATCCCCTCCTTTCGCACAAAAGACTTGGACATGGCAGTCTAAATCAATTAAACAAATTAGTCTCCAAGGACTTGGTGATAGGGTTACCTAATATCAAGTTCAAGGAAGACAAAGTTTGTGAGGCATGTGCAAGGGGAAGAAGGTAAGGTCATCCTTCAAAACTAAAAAAATGGTAAGTACATCCAAGACGTTGGAACTGGTTCATATGGATCTTTGTGGTCCAATGAGAGCCATGAGTAGAGGTGGTAAAAGATATGTAATGGTGTTTGTTGACGATTATTCTAGATTTACCTGGGCATTGTTTCTAACTTCTAAAGATGAAGCATTTGAAATGTTCACTGCTTTTATTAGAAAAACCCAGAAACAATTAGGAAATCAACTTGCATCCATTAGGTCTGATCATAGAACTGAATTTGAAAATGCAAAGTTTACTGAATTTTGTGATGAAAATGGAATAGATCATAACTTTTCTGCCCCTAGGACTCCTCAGCAAAATGGGGTAGTTGAAAGGAATAATAGGACCCTTGAGGATATGGCAAGGACCATGCTACTTTCCAGTAAAATACCTCATAGCTTCTACGCAGAGGCTATAAACACTGCTTGTTATATAATAAATAGATGCATGACTATACCTCTTGTAGATAAAACTCTCTATGCGTTAGTTAAAGGGAGAAAACCAAACATATCCCATCTTAGGGCTTTTGGCTGCAAGTGTTATGCGCACAATAATGGCAAAGACTCCCTAGGTAAGTTTGATCCCAAAAGTGATGAGGGAGTATTCTTGGGATATTCTTCACATATAAAATCATATAAAGTGTATAATAAAAGAACTTTATGTGTTGAAAAAAGTGTACATGTTGTGTTTGATGAATCTAACACACTTTTTGAGAGATAGGAACATGAAGATGAAGCCATTGGACTGGTGAGACAATTGACTGAAGCCACAGTACAAGTCAAGGTGGCACCAAAGGAAGGAGCATGTGATGGAACATGTCCTTTCAACCTAGGAAACCAAACACGGGGAACTAATCTGAAGGATCCTGTACCTGAACCTATTCTTCTGCAGCATAATAATGAAGGAGAAACTAACAGGAACCCGATGGCAGGGAAGTCTTACAAGTATCTGGGTTCTCATCCCATTGAGAACATCATCAATGATCCAATATTTGGTGTCAAGGCAAGATCACAACTGAAGAACCTGTATGTATTTGATGTTTTTTTGTCCCTCAATGAACCTAAAAATGTGAGTGAAGCTCTACAAGATATAGATTGCGTCAATGATATGCAGGATGAGCACAATCAGTTCGAAGAAGCCAAGTCTGGCACTTAGTCTCAAAACCTAAAGACAGGTCAGTCATTGGGACAAAATGGGTCTTTAGGAACAAACTAGATTAATATTGAACAGTGACAAGAAATAAGGCAAGGTTGGTGGTTCAAGGCTATAGTCAAGAGGAAGGCATTGATTAGGCTGAGACTTTTGCTCCAGTTGCTAGACTTAAAGAAATTAGACTCCTCATAGCCTTTGCACCACATATGAAATTTACTCTTCATCAAATGGATGTCAAAAGTGCCTTTCTAAATGGCTATCTCAAAGAAGAAGTGTTTGTGAGACAACCTGCAGGATTCGAAAGAAAAAAATATCCTGAACATGTATACAAGCTAGATAAATATCTCTATGGTCTTAAGCAGGCCCCAAGATCTTGGTATGAAATATTTTCAAAATTCCTTCTAGAGCTTGGGTACAAAAGAGGTAAAATTGACAGCACTTTGTTCCTAAGGGAAAAATGTAAAGATCTTATTATTGTACAGATTTGTGGTGACGATAATATTTAGGGCCACTACAGATAGGTTTAGCAAGGAATTTGCAAAATTAATGAGAAGTGAGTTTGAAATGAGTATGATGGGTAAATTAAACTTCTTTCTAGGCTTACAAATAAAACAAAGCTCAAATGGAATCATAATTCATCAACAGAAATATACAAATGAACTAATCAAGAACTTTAAAATGGAAGACTCTAAAGAAATAGATACACCTATTGCAAATGCTGCTAAATTAGATGTTGATGTACCTGGTTCATCAGTGGATCAAAACTTGTATAGGGGTATGATTGGTTCACTCTTGTATCTTACTGCCAGCAGACCTGACATTGTTTTCAGTGTAGGACTTTGTGCACATTTTCAGGCTAATCCAAAAGAGTCTCACTTGACTGCTATCAAAAGGATATTGAGATATCTAAAAGGGACTACTGAATTATGCCTATGGTACCCTAAAGGTAGTCATTTTGCTCTAGTAGGTTATGCTGATGCTGACTATGCAGGTTTCCTAGTGGATAGAAAAAGCACTTTAGGTATGGCTCACTTTCTTGGTCCATGTCTTGTATCATGGGCCACCAAGAAATAGAATTCAATAGTTCCA
>JASVEL010010761.1:0-423246 GCA_032618575.1 Nicotiana noctiflora | reverse complement strand
CAGGCACTTCAGCTCATCGGCAGTAGTATCCTTCTCCTTCCACTGCCCGTTTTGGTGAGCCCCTTTCTTCCTCGGGGCATAGTGTGGCTCATGCCACTTTTATTTCAGACTTTCTTTTGGATTTTGTAAGGTATAGCCGGGGCCTTGTTACCGGCAAGTATTGTATTCCCTTTTGTATCCTAGAGGCTCTGTAGACATGTAAACTGTGGGATTGTGGCCTATGTATATGTATTGGGCGTTGTAAATATAAATTATGAACTTGTTAGTAAATAAATCACATGGTTATGTTTATGCATTGTGAAATCAGTCATTGTTGGTAAGATATTTTGGTTAATGAGTAACAATCAACACAGGGGTAACGCGTGGGAATGGAAGGCACCCAGGTCCGCTTGACTGGGGCAACCCGGTCAGGCGCCGGTCATGTCCCTCGATTTGGGGCGTGACATGTTTGGCTTGATTTCTAACAACTGGTATTCTGTTTTGATCAATGGACAACCACATGGATTTTTTAAATCTACTAGAGGAGTAAAGCAAGGAGATCCACTATCACCTACTCTCTTTATTATAGCAGCAGAAGCTCTCTCAAGAGGTTTAAATTCTTTACACTCTAACAGGCAGTTTTGTGGCTTTGGACTCCCAAAATGGAGTCCTAAGATTAACCACTTATCATACGCAGATGATACCATCATCTTCTCATCCTCTGATGAGACTTCACTGAAGCTTATTATGGGAGTTTTGGCAGATTATGAAGCAGCTTCAGGACAGTTAATCAACAAAGCCAAATCTGCAATTTACATGCACCACCTCACAGAACAACCAATTGTATCTAAGGTGGAAAGGGTGACTGGAATTAAGAGACAAGATTTTCCATTCACATATCTTGGGTGTCCTATATTTTACGCAAGAAGAACCCCAAACCCCAAAACCCCAAACCCCAAAACCCCAAACCCCAAACCCCAAACCCCAAAACCCAAAACCCTAAAACCCAAAACCCCAAAACCCAAAACCCCAAAACCCTAAACCCCAAAACCCCAAACCCTAAACCCTAAACCCCAAACCCTAAAACCCTAAACCCTAAAACCTAAACCCTAAACCCCTAAAACCCAAAACCCTAAACCCTAAACCCTAAACCCTAAACCCTAAACCCTAAAACCCTAAAACCCTAAACCCTAAACCCTAAAACCCTAAAACCCTAAACCCTAAACCCTAAACCCAAAACCCAAAACCCAAAACCCAAAACCCTAAAACCCTAAACCCTAAACCCTAAACCCTAAACCCTAAAACCTAAACCATAAACCATAAACCATAAACCCTAAAACCTAAAACCTAAACCCCTAAACCCTAAACCCTAAACCCTAAACCCTAAACCCTAAGCAGATTATGAATAACACATTGCCACCTTTTCATTCAAGAGCACATGCCACCTTTTCATTCTCCAAGACCAAGCTTTTGGCTTTCCCAATCACGCCTGAAGACATCTTAAAATCTTTTCCCGTGTCCATGCCTTCTTGTCTGAAAAACTACGCATGAAACTCTTTAATTGCAGACACTTTTCCAATCATGTCTTGCCATAACACATTGTTGACCAATCTTTGTATCATAATAAAACTCCCATCTAAGTAACTATTCCATTGCCTATTTTTAATTTCCTTCCATTGGAATGAATGCAAGGCATTAATACCACCAATTGAAATTTCATTAAAAAATAAACAATAAAAATAGTTAAATAGGCTAACCCCTGCAAAAAAGCAAACAATGTTAGAAAATACCTACATATGTCACGCATTAGAGTGAACTATGGCATTCTGCACAACATTTCCCAATGAGGCATGCTAAACAGCAGCGTCAGGTTCAAGCACAGTCCAAGCAGCAGCAACACAGGAGAGGTAGTAAAAAACCTCAACAGAAAAACGAAGGAATTATCAATGGGGGGGAAACTGTGAAAATAAAAATAATAAGGAGAAGAGGGGAGAGATATACCTGCAGTGAGAGATATGTAGAAGAAGAGGCTCGAAGGTGGACTGGGAACAAGCAAATCGTTTGGAGCAGCAGTACCAGTGTGCAATATATACGGAATTTGAAGAATCAGTGGGAGATGGAGATAAAAAACCAAATAGTAATTAAGACATGGAGAAAGAGGGAGAGAAGTTATACCTGGAAAATATGCAGTCCCTCACAGGTCGGTCTTTTTAACAGCATTTCCTCTAATGTAGCAGACCAAGAGCAGTCCATGCATGAAAAAAGCAAGAGAAGGAAGATTAGTAAGAAAGAAGGGGAAAAAGATAGTACTATCAGCAAAGAGAGTGGGAAGAAAATACCTCTAACTAAGGAGGCTGGCGAGTCAAGTTTAGCAGAGCAAAGGGAGGTGAGGAGCGGAGCCAACATGAACATTGTAGAAGAAAAAATATCTTTCATAAGTAAAAGGAGAAAACTTTCAGTTAATAACAGGAAAATTAGTAAAGGAAAAGAAGTACCCGGAGCTGAGATAAATGGAGATAACTTCGAACCAAGCTCAAAAGCACTGGAAGAGACAGGAATGTTTTTGTGCATGAGAGGAAATGGAGAAGGAGAAGAAGATAGAAGAGAAGAGGAGTGGTTTCTAAGTGAGAGAATAATTAGTCTGAAAAGAGGAAAGAAGGAAAATGAGTGTTCTCAAATGAACTGTTGGAATATTGATACACACTATGCTGAAATGTCATCACTCTCGAGGGGTGTTACAGTGATCCAACGGTGCATAGCAGTGATCAAACGGTGGAAATTGAAGAGAGGAAAGAGATTAAAGTCTGTTGATATTTCCTATGCTGTCTTATTTGCGCTGAGGAGTATGGGGAAAAGGAAAAGATGGTTATTATGTGTCATGACCGTTTCTCAAGAGGTCCAGTGGTCTTTCATTAAAGGTTTATTAAATGGACCGTTGGACATAAGGAATTGTCCTTGTTTTAATTGGGTAACGGCGGTTCAACGTGTAACAGTAACAGGGGAAGTGATAAGGTGTGTATTGGGAAATGAATTGATCAATACATGGGGAAATGATATGTACAGTAACAGGGAGACAGCTGGGTATGGGAAAAAGGTGAGTATTTGGGAGTTAATTTTACATATAAATGGCTATGTTGACCATTCATTGATCTCGAGGAGAGGAGGGGTAATCCAACGCTCCTTTTTAAAATCTGGGTTATATTTCCAAAGAATTACATGGGGAGTAAGAATTGTTGTCACATGAGAACCAACTTGGATAAGTAGATGGGATGTATTGGGAAACGGAATGTGGCAGACTGCAAGAATTCTATGCGTTACTTATGAAAATGGAGATGGGCCAATGGATAAGAATGGTATTGGGCTGGGCTACCGTGTGATTATATGGAAAATATGGGTGCAAATGAGAAGTGGGCTAAGGCTAGGTGGTGAGTTGAGATGGATCTGCCGAATTAGGCATGGACGAGCTGGACTAGCTGCCAACTGGGCCCGTGGTGTGTTAAATAGGAGGCAATGGACTGTTTTTGTATACAAATTTATTAAAATACATGGGTGTGGCTACTGGGGTAAAATTTGGATGGTAGTAGGCTGTCAGATGCGGTTGATATTTGGGAGAATGAAATGGGCTTTTGGATATGACAAAGTCTGTTACATGGAGTGCTGGAGTCTAATTACACGTAGGCATTGTGTATGGAGGGAAATGATTGATTCAGCTATTAGGCTTTTGGGCTTAACGATTGGGCCTGGTGATGGTTCGCACTGTATACTGGATTGGGGAGTGAAGAAAACGGAGTGGGCTACAGGAAATCGGACAAAATTAATGGGCTTGGTGAGGTGGAAAATTTACCTGGGAGATCACATGGACAAAATATGTGGCTATAATTGATTTTTAAGGTGCTGGAGATCAAATGGACAAAATGTGGCTATTTTGGTACTGTCACGTGCTTGTTCAAAAGCATGGGTCATTAAAATATGGATTGGTCCTAATGTTTTAGCATGCCTCATTGGGAAATGTTGTGCAGAATGCCATAGTTCACTCTAATGCGTGACATATGTAGGTATTTTCTAACATTGTTTGCTTTTTTGCAGGGGTTAGCCTATTTAACTATTTTTATTGTTTATTTTTTAATGAAATTTCAATTGGTGGTATTAATGCCTTGCATTCATTCCAATGGAAGGAAATTAAAAATAGGCAATGGAATAGTTACTTAGATGGGAGTTTTATTATGATACAAAGATTGGTCAACAATGTGTTATGGCAAGACATGATTGGAAAAGTGTCTGCAATTAAAGAGTTTCATGCGTAGTTTTTCAGACAAGAAGGCATGGACACGGGAAAAGATTTTAAGATGTCTTCAGGCGTGATTGGGAAAGCCAAAAGCTTGGTCTTGGAGAATGAAAAGGTGGCATGTGCTCTTGGATTTTTATTCTTTAATTCAAGCATGCTCTATTGGTCAAAGTGGAATTTGGCCACACGTGAAGCTACATTTCAGTAAAGCATGTATATTGGGCTTGTCGAGCATATGAGCATATGAATTGGCCATGCATTTGGGACTCTACTTGGGCCAACACACGAAACAGGCCAATTTACAGTAGAGTGGTCTGCTGGAGTCGTTTGGCCAGCTGGATCAGATACATATACGAATAATGGGCTCATTGTATGGGCCTATTGGTTGGTTTAACTGGGCTGCTGGAATTAAATTTGCAGTGGCAATTCAGGCGCTAATTATGGACTTCATTCGTGGGCCTTCTTGGCATGTAATGCAGATGGACTACACTATAATGGAGATGGACTTATATGGCGGTTATTGGAGTTCAACAATGGCAAAAAAAGGACTGGGCCATTGTTCTCGGCTGCTGGATCAAATTTTAACTTTATATAAGGCTAGTTTTTTTTTTTTTTTTTTTTTTTTTTTTTATTTTGCAAATATTATTAGTCAATATGTGAGATCAATATTAAGTACATTACTTAATTTTGATCATAGGTACTATGTATGGTGCAAGTTTTATTTTCTTCTCAGCACATTAGACTTCTAGACAATAGTCTTGTATTTGCTTTTTTTATTTTATTTTATATAAAAAACTAGCCCTAGGCACTGCCTAGTGGATTTAAAAAAAAAAAAAAACCCTAAACCCTAAAACCCTAAAACCCTAAACCCTAAAACCCTAAAACCCTAAACCCTAAACCCTAAACCCTAAACCACAAGTCTGCAAGCACATGCTAGGATTCCTATGCCTCATAGTCATGATGATGACAGGGAAAACTAAACATGCTCTCATTCCAAGAATTACTTCAACAAGGACACGCCATAGCTCCCTCTCTTCTGCCTATGGCACTGCGCAGTTTTTGTCTACTGTCTTCAGTCTAGCTTTCTTGGTTCTTCATGTCAAAGCAAGATTGAAGATAATTTTGCATCTCACCATGATTATTTTTGTCTATTGTCACTAGGACATCCTACATTAGTCTCCTATGTAGAGGTTTATTTGGTTGGATCTATGATTCCAAACCATCTGACTACATTTCTTTGGTATCTATGTATATAGGTAGCTTAGATGTATCCCAATAGGTTCTTTAGATATTGGAGATACCATAATATATGTATCGTACCATAGATCACAGGTATTTATTTCCAGCATGTTGGAGAGAGTACATGTTCATTCACTCGGAGGTCAGGTTTATGCCCCCCTCCTTCTTTGTACCTTTGTTCTATTATTATATGAAAATCAACACTAGGCTACATGCCTAGTGGTTTTAAAAAAAAAAAAAAAAAAAAAAACCCCTAAACCCTAAACACCCTAAACCCTAAAACCCTAAACCCTAAACCCTAAACCCCATCGCACCTCATTTGCACAAAACAGCCGCCATTTTTCAAAATTCTCTCTACAAAGGCGACTGAAGTGAACAGTGCCCGCGTTTGGGCAAAATGCCCGTTGCGCCGTCCTCCACCGGTGGGAAACCACCGGACCACCACCAAAAGGAGCGCCTACCTATTGCGCACCCACACCATCAACAATCATCTCCAAATTCCTCCCCAATCGCTTCAGATATCCAAAACAGTGGTGCGATCACTGTAGCAAAAAATCGCCTGGGTGATTCAATAATTTCCCAGTCGAATTCTGGGGCCACTATCGACAGTTCAATCCATGGAGATTGTTCCCCATATGATTCCGCGCAAACTCACAAAAATTCAGGAAGTTCTACCGATAAAATCGTCTCAGGCGACATCATGCAGAATTCCGGCGAGCTTGAGGTGGTCGCCCATGGAGCTCCGGTGACCCAAACGGATAACCAAAGGTACCAAAAGCAGCGCGAAGTCCAAACCAACATCCCAACCATCCCAATTCTACATGGGTATCAACCAAACCACCCAATTTTGCAAAGAAGCCACCCAGCTGTTTCGACTCCCCTGTTTGCTCGACCAACTTTCAATCCGACTTACAGGCCAATTGGAGAGTCGCCAATGATCCATGGACCTGCTACTACCTTAACCAGACCCACCAGCCAAGTCTCAGATCAAATCAACAAAGAATTGGATTGTATCAATCAATTCAGTGCTCCAGGAGTGCACCATTTGGCCGGAGGCTATGTCCCAGGGATAATTGATGCTCACAACCAATGCCATTATGCCCCACAATCACAGGGGAATGTTTTACAACAACCAGCTCCAATTGAACAAGCTTCAATCTCCTCGAATTTTCAAAAAACCAGCCCAAAACACTGTGCAGACAGTACTGTTCATCACTTGGTGGGAGAATATGATGGAGGGATAATTGAGGGCCCAAACCAATGCCAAAGTGTTCCTACACCTAAGGTGAGTGTTCTACACCAATCAACTCCAATTTTATAGACCTCATTTTGCTCGAATATTGGAAAAACCAGTGCAGAACACTGTTCACTCAACAGTGTTCGACCAATGATCTCTACCAGTTCTTTCCAAAACCAACCCTCCCTGACTCTGGGTAACAATCCTACATTAAGTCAAGCCCCTAATTTCCAAAATTTGGGCCCTCTCCTTCAAGAAAATGTAGACCACCCCGTTACTGCATACTCAGGAGTAGATCCCACGGCTGATCACAAGGACTTGAGGATAATGAACACCCAAAACCAATACCAAATGACTCTTGCACCTCATGAGAGTTCTTCTCAACAGTTAGAACCAGTTCTTCTGAGCCATGATGTGTCAAATATTGAAAATGATCTCCCTAACCACTGTTCACCTGGTGGAGGTCGAGCTACTGTTCCATTGGTCTCAGGACACTGTGACAATGTCACTGTAACTGATAATCTCCCCTCACCTACTAAGGAGACTCATAAAATCTCCTTAGAGCATGAAATACATCACTCAGTTCAGGCTGCAGGCACTCACCAATCAACCCAGACTAGTGGCCATAACCAAGATAAAGGCCAAACAGCTTTGCCCTCCCAGGGGCATGTTTCTGATCCTACTGTGATCCTCTCCAACAAGATCCAATCCTTTCCCACAGATGTCACACAACCTACAAATACCAAACACACCAGCTCTAATCACACAGCAACCACCCCAAAGATCTCAGCCAATTTTGACAGACCAAACCAGTCCAAAAAATACCAAAGAAATCAGGCCAAGCCACCTGATAAGCAGGGCCAACCTTCTAATCCCATCCCACCACCTAGCACTGTTCCAACACCTTCACAACCCCAAAACAAACATAAGCAGCAACCAAATCCACCCCCTCCACCTCCCACAGTTTCACACTCTTATGTCACTAGACTCAGGGCAAGGCATGAAGCAGAAATCAGACCTATCTCCTTTACCCCACCCAAAATCACCACTAAACAAGGACAGCCTGCAGTTGTATTCAAGAAGGAAGATTATATGGTTAAGTTTGCTGACAGGTGCAAATTTACCATAGTAGGGAAGTTCTCAAATACCATGCCAAAAATGGAGCTTATCAGGAAAAGCTTCATTAACCAGACTGAACTCAAAGGAGGGGTCAAAATTGTTCACTTTAATGCTAGGACAGTGTACATTGATCTAGAGAATGAATATGACCACTCCACTGTTTGGGGTAAACAGCACATGTATATCCAGGGCCAACTCATGAAATTGGAAGCATGGTCTCCTTCTTTCAAGCCTAATGTGGACTCCCCAATTGTACCAATCTGGGTGGTAATCCCTGAGCTCCCCTGGCACTTATACTACATGGAAATTCTCACCCCTCTTCTCTCTCCTATTGGCAAAGCTCTGTATCTTGATCTAGCTTCCTTTCAGAAGACTAGGGGCAGTGTAGCAAAGGTCAAAATCCAAATTGACCTTACAAAACCAAGGCCTCATCATGTATGGCTAGGATATGATGATAACCAAGATGAAAATGGGGATGGGGAATGGTTAGAAGTTCAGTTTGACAATGTACCTGCTTATTGCACATACTGTCAACACTTGGGCCATTCTGAGTATACTTGTGAGGTAAGACTGAATGATGAAGGAAAAAAGAAGAAAAAAGAGGAGGAATCCAAGCCTAGTAGTTCAAAGCCAAATGTTGCCCAGGGTGTGCCCACATCAGAATTAACAGACCAACACAAACCACAACAGGCATCAGGGATCAACAAGAATAGTCAAGGCCATAAAATGCCATCAGTGACTCCAAAAAATGGGCAAGATCAAAGTAAAGACCCAAAAAATGAGAGCAAGCCTGGCCATGTAAAAGAGCACAATCTAAATGCTGAAACACCTGAGGAAGAATGGCATACTCAAAGGAAGAAACATTTCAAAAACACAGCCCAGACCAAAAAACCACAACAGATATATATGTCAAAGGTTCAGCCAACTCAACAACAGATTGCTCCAGCACAGAATCAGACTCACCAAGATACCTCAGGTATAATCTCTATCAACCCTCCAGCTCCACTGGAAAGGAGTGTTGATTCTGGTGTCCAGAATCTCCCTACCCCTGCACCCCCTTCTCAACACACCTCTGATGCGTTGGGAGGTTTGGAGATCTGTCAGGAGAAATCTTTAGACACTCAGATTGGGGAACCTAAGGGGGAAGGTTTTCCTCATGTTTTGCATGAGTGTGCCTTGGCACATTTGACTGACCATAGACATGACTCTCAAGCCACTGCTACCACTATCCTTTGTTCAAGTTCTGATACAAATGATGAAGATTCGATATCTTTCTTCTCTGAGGAGGACAACTCTGCTCACATTAGAGCTCTTCTTAAAGGCAAAGCCCAGGTTGCTGCGGATTTTCATTGCAAGGCTAAAAACAAACCAAGCCAAAAGAAAAGAAGAGCTCTGAAGAAGCAAAATGCTGGTATCTGTATAAATGAACCTACTGAACCTCCTGACTCCATTACACCTGCACCTAATTATTCCATATCTAATATAGCCAACCCCTCTCTCTCACAGCCATTACTACCCAAACATGACACTCCCCTAAAAGAAGCACAGCCTCACTCACAGGATCTAGTCCTATCATCAGGGCAACACAACTCCATTGATACCATCATGTGTCCCCTAAACAAATATTCCCCCCATGAAGATGATTACAAGCCAATCCAATCTGAGGATGAATGTTATGATGATCAAGAAGATGCCATTGTCCTATCTGAGGAGGACCCTGATACAGAACATTGTGAACTATTGCTAACAGCCATCAATGGAAGAAATAACTCAGATCAGACTAGAACATCGACAGTCATTCCCACAAAGATAGCATCACCAAGGTTGACCAGGAGTAAGACTGCCAGGGGCAGTAGTGTTCCACCATCCCACAGATCCTCAAGTTCTTTCCAATGATTAGTACAATCATTTGGAATGTAAGAGGCATCAGAACCTCTGGAGCTCTTCAAAGACTCAAAATTCTGAAAAAGCTTCACCAACTTTCCTTTATTGCTGTTCTTGAGCCCTTCTTAGACAACAATCATCTCAACCATTACAGAATTCAATTAAACATGGATCATGCTGCATCTAATGGAAACAACAAAATCTGGGTTTTTTGGACCCAAGATTGTAATGCCTGTGTACTCGACCATGATGACCAACAACTGACAATGCAAATAAGACATGCTGAAACTGGGGAGATCTTCAATACCACTGTCATCTATGCCAAGTGCAAGCCTCACATGAGATTGCCACTATGGGATAACCTCAGATTCAAATCCACTAATTCCAGTATCCCATGGTGTGTAATTGGAGATTTTAATGTGATTGCATCCATTGAGGAGAAGATTGGTGGAATTCCTTACCAAATCAGGAAGAGTATAGATTTTCTAAGTATGATGGAGGACTGTGGCCTCACTGATTTGGGGTACTATGGCTCTAAGTACACTTGGTCTAATGGGAGAGGACCTGGCTCCATTGTTTGGAAAAGACTTGATAGAGGTCTGGTTAATGATAACTGGATTGCTACCTATCCAGCCTCCTCAATCACTCACTTGGCATCTGCAGGCTCTGACCACTCACCCCTTCTCTTGGAAATGAATGTAAGATCTGAACCATCCAGGAAGTATTTCAAGTTCCTAAACTGTTGGACAGAACATGCCAATTTCATGAATGTGGTCCAACAAGCTTGGTGTCTCCCTGTTCAAGGCAACCCCATGAGAATCTTCCACCTCAAGACTAAAGCTCTGTGTAGTGCTCTGAGTCTGTGGTCAAGGCAAACCTATGGGGATATCTTTAAACAAGTCAAAGATTTTGAAGCTAATGTGAAAAAAGCTGAAGAAATATGGGCACAAACAAACAGTGAGACTGATAGAGTTGCCCTCAATGAAATCACTGCTCAATACATCAAGCATCTGAAGATTGAAGAATCTGTTTTGAAGCAAAAAACCCAATTACAGTGGTTTAAAGATGGAGATGCTAACTCAAGATACTTTCATAATCTGATTAGAGGAAGGAGAAGGAAGCTCTACATCCATAAGATTAAAGATGAGGATAATCAATGGATTCAAGGAGATGCTAACATAGGCAAAGCTGCCTGTGACCACTTTGAAACTCTCTTCACAAACCCTGGAGGTTGCATTAGGGAAGACTTACTCTCAACTATTCCCAGTATGGTTACTGAGGATGAAAATACAATGCTCACCTGCCAACCTACAATGGAGGAACTGAAAAAGGTGGTGTTTGCAATGAATCCCAATAGTGCAGTAGGTCCGGATGGCCTTAATGGCAAATTCTTTCAACACTGCTGGCCCATCATCCAACATGACCTCTTGAATGTAGTCCTGGCTTTCTTCAATGGCAGTGATATGCCAAGACATATGACCCAAGCCTGTTTGGTACTTTTACCCAAAGTAGAATTTCCCAATTCTCTCAATGACTTCAGACCCATCAGTCTAAGTAATTTCCTCAACAAGATCATCTCCAAAATGCTGAGCACCAGAATTGCTTCCATCCTGCCTAAGATAATATCAGCCAATCAATCTGGCTTTGTCAAGGATAGGAGCATCTCAGAGAACATCATGCTAGCTCAGGAAATTGTGCAAGGCATTAAGAAGCCAAACATTGGTGGTAATGTGGTTATCAAATTGGACATGGCCAAAGCATATGACAGAGTATCCTGGGCATTTACCTGTATCATTATGAGAAGAATGGGTTTTGATGAGGTCTTCATTGACATGGTTTGGAGAACTCTATCAAACAATTGGTACTCAGTCATCATCAATGGGGAAAGACATGGCTTTTTTCATTCCACTAGAGGCCTCAAGCAAGGTGATCCACTGGCTCCCTCCCTCTTCATCATAGGAGCTGAGCTTCTCTCTAGAATGCTTAACAGGTTAACCAGTGACCAATTTTTCAATGGCTTTTACATGGAGAAGAGAGGACCCCAAGTTAACCATCTTAGTTTTGCTGATGATGTGATCATTTTCACATCTGGTTCTAGAGGCTCTCTGAAGAAGATTATGCAAATCCTGAGTGACTATGAGTCCACCTCAGGTCAACTGATTAATAGAAACAAGAGCCATTTTATGACTTCTCCCTGTGCATTCCAGACTACCATCAGGAGAATCCATCAGGTCACAGGCTTTTCCAAAAAGGATTCTCCAATCACCTATTTGGGTTGCCCACTGTACATTGGTAGGAAAAGGATCATACACTTTAACCTACTAATCTCCAAAGTGGTAAGCAGGATCAGAGGATGGCAAGGCAGACTCCTTTCCTATGGTGGCAGACTGACTCTCATTAAGCATGTTCTTCAATCCTTACCAATCCATCTCCTGTCTGCTGTATCACCCCCCAAAACTGTTCTGAAACAAATAGAAAGAATCTCAGCTAACTTTTTTTGGGGAATGGACAAAGACAAGAATAGATATCACTGGGCTTCCTGGCACAAATTGGCCAAAACTCAAGAAGAAGGGGGCATTGGTCTTAGAGCAATCTCTGACATTTGCAAATCTATGGAATTTAAGCAATGGTGGAACTTTAGAACCAAAGAATCACTGTGGAGTACCTTCTTACTTGCTAAGTACTGTCAGAGATCCCATCCTGTCTCAAAGAAATGGGATACTGGCCAATCTCAAACATGGAAAAGCATGACTGCAAACAAAAAAGTTGTAGAGAAACACATGCATTGGAGACTTCACTCTGGCAACCTCAGCTTCTGGTGGGATAATTGGTTAGGCACTGGAAACATTGCCACTCATAGAGCTGGCAACAACAGATCAGGCAATCTAAAAGTGAAGCAGCTGTGGAGTAATGGACAATGGGACGTCCAAAAACTCAGCAGAATTGCACCTCAGGCTATCATACCTCAGATACTCCAAACCCCCATCTACTACCAACCCCAAAGTTTGGATGTGGCCATCTGGAAACCCACTTCTTCTGGGAATTTTACTTGTAGTTCAGCATGGGATGTGATCAGACCCAAATACCAAGCAAATGTCACTAATAACTGCACATGGCACAAGATGATTCCCTTTAAGTGGTCCTTTAATCTTTGGAGAGCCCTCAGGAACAAGCTCCCTACAGATGACAATGTAGCTAGATTTGGGCCCCCATCTGCCAATAAATGTGCTTGTTGCATACACCCTGCTTCTGAATCAGTCAATCATCTCTTCATGAATGGCAACTTTTCCAAAGCCATATGGAGACACTACTCTGCTCCAGTGGGTTTATCTCACAATCAGTCTCTTCTTTCCCAAACTCTCCTGAAATGGTGGCTTGTACCAAGAACAAATCAAGTCCATAAGCTCATTCTCCACACTGTCCCCATCATAATAACTTGGAACTTATGGAAAAACAGGTGCAGTGCCAGATATGGAGGTAAAAAATCATCCCTTGTTAGAGTTATGCACTCAGTTGACAGTGACATTCACCTGCTCCTTAGAACCTCATATCCCCAGACTGTCTGGCCTTTCTGTTGGAAAGATCTCTATCCTATGATAGAAGCTATCTCTCATCCTACTAAAGTCCTTAAAGTGGCTTGGACAAGACCTGAAAGAGGTTTTGTTAAGGTGAACAGTGATGGGAGTGCCCTCTCAAATCCGGGTAGAAGTGGTATTGGTGCAGTCATCAGGGGTCATGAGGGTGAATTCATCCATGCCATTTCAGCTCCAATTGGCATAGGCACAAACAACATGGCTGAAGCAGAAGCAGCGTACATGGGCCTTTCTTGGTGTATTGCCAATGGCTTCTCCAAAGTGCATCTTGAAGCTGATTCTTCACTGCTGATTCACTGGCTAACTAACCAGACAACACCCCCTTGGAACCTCCATATGCTTATCCATCAGCTTAGACAAGCTTGTCACCAATTTGAATCCATCACCATTAGCCATACATTCAGAGAAGCAAACTACCCTGCTGATTCCCTCTCCAAACTAAGCCATGACCTACCCCATATCACCCATTTCTACTCCATAGCCCAACTGCCTCCACATATCAGAGGTCAAGTCCAATTAGACCAGATTGGAACCCCATCTTTTAGACACAAGGTCTTAAACACAATCCAAACCCCCTCACCCCTCTCTACCTCTTCCCATGGGTATGGATAATGCACATAATGAGATAACAGTTAGCCCCTTAATCCAAACAACCTTTCTTCCATCACAGGCTCCTCACAGCCCTGTGTTTTCCTCTAACTCTGCTTCTCATTTTGCAGGTACAGCACTGGATGCCTATTGGGAAACACTTACCACAATACCTAATCACACAGAACTCACCAAAAATACAATTCTCTACGGAGCACACACCAAATCATTTTCTTCTACACAAAAGCATCACAAAGACATCCCCACCAACCCACCAGATGCCTCCAGTTATATGAAAATGGGCAGAAATGCTCTGTTTTTATCTAACAATGTCTCTTGTCTTGCAGGTACCACTCACTTCATTGCAGATGGCCTACTGACATGGAATTCAAGAGTGGTATTAGTCATTAATTGGCTCATTCTCTTGAACATATGTCAGTGGCTCCCAGGGCACCAACAGAACAAGTGCAAAACTCCCACAGTGCACACCCAAAGCAATAAGGGAGTAGCACATAACTGCTGTACTTTCACCAAAGTAGCAGCAGTTATCCTCATACTTGATCATTATAACAGCATGCATATACCCAACAATCACCAAGCAAAGGATACCAATACATCACTCTCCTCGACTTCACATCAAGTCCACAGAAGAACCTGCCATGTGAAACCTTCTTCTCTATTCTGTTGGCTGCAGCAACACACCATGGCACAACATAAATGCACTCCACATGCATTTTACATAATGAGCATCTACACTGTCAGTAGCAGATCACACAAGAACCTGCACCTGAGGTGTAGAACAGGGATTCAACAAAGCTCCCCTCTCCCCAGCCTCAACTCCAGTACACACAAGAACCTGGAGTCTGAGCCCCCCTTTTCTAATACAGGCTTTTCTTTTGCAGGTACCCTGGGAACATATGCCTACTTGGAGTGTTTACAATTAGTGGTATTAGTATCGATGATGCTCATTCTAATGAAAGCACACCAAGTAGACCATGTGTTCCCACTCCAGGATCATCAGAAACCTACAGAACATCAATCAGGCATTTGGAGAACTTCTCACTGTCTCCTCTGCAACTGTCCAGGCACAAGTACTCTGGGAGCTTTTGTTTATATGGTATGCTTTCAGTCAGTGGTATTAGTATCTCAAATACTCACTCTGCTGAAAGCACACCACATAATACAAATAACTTTCTACTGGATCACAAATCAACACCCAGGAGCATGCAATGATTCAAGGAGAACAGTAGCTTATGACTGCCTATGTCTAGGTTACTATCCAGTTTACTACTGTTGTTGCACACATGAGGGGACCTACAATCCAAAGTTGACAATCATGGCACCTCAGCTGTCCTATCACCAACGACCAGAGTCACCAAAATGTTCAACCTTTTCTGTCAAGTGCTCCAGTCGCATAAGCCTAGAGCCTTGTACTCTTTTGTCTTCCATTCTTCATTGTAGCTTTCTTGGATTGGCATGTCAAAGCACAAATGAAGACTGGACCATGTATTATACTAGGTTTTTGTCAGTAGATATCAAGTGTATAGATAGCATTTGGTACATTCTCCACCAATTAGGTAGACTAGATGGCCTCTCTGTAGGTCTTAGCTTTCTAGAATCTCTACTTTCATGTAATGTAATTTTCAATTGTTGGTTAGCAAACAATTGGACCATAGTTTTAGTTATTATAGCATCATCTAGTCTTTATGGCGCTTGGTCAACATATGTGGTTGACCATGTCCATAACTTTTGCATGAGTGGAGGCCAGGTCTATACCCTCCTCCATCTATGATGTATTTCCTTTTCATATATGAAAATCTCTAGGCATAATGCCTAGTTTTAAGAAAAAAAAAAAAAAACCCTAAAACCCTAAACCCTAAACCCTAAACCAAAAAACTCTAAGCTTGGTAACTTGGGAATGGGACAATTCAAAAAAGGTGGTCAAAGATGCTGGAGAGCAGATGCTACAATTAAAAACAGGCGTGGGAAACTAAAGGCATGGCACACAGGAAAAGCTTTTAAAATTACTTCAGACGTGGTAAAAAAAAAAAAAAAAAAAAAAAAACGATGGACACTGGTTTAAACAAAAGCATTTGCAGCTTTATATATTTTATAGAGCAGGCAGTTGATGCTCTGCTACATGGAGGAGAAGGCGTGACATTTGCAGGGGCTCGCTATTCCAAGGATTCTAACATTGTTTGCTTTTTTGCAGGGCTAACCTAATTAACTATACTCATTGTCTACTTTTAATGAAATTTCAATTGGTGGTATTAATGCCATGCATTCATTCCAATGGAAGGGAATTAAAAATAGGCAATGGAATAGTTAATTAGAAGGGAGTTTTAGGTATGGAGTGCATGTATTTTTCCTGCAAAATAGTGGGAAAATGCATGCTATACGCAATTCTTCACACCTTAACTTTCATCGAGAAAGGATGCCACCTTCGGTGCTTAAACAAAAGCATTGTGCTGCTTTATTGTTTTAAATGGCAGGCTTTCTTGGAAATGAAGCATTAGTGCAAAGAGTAAAAAGCAAAACCAAATGACTGACATACCATTTGAAGAGCAATGCTGCATGGGAATTAAATGATTTTAATATTCAAGATTCTTGGCAATTTTATTGAAAGAAGCATTGATGGACTTCATGCGGCCATTGTTTAAAGGACAAAAGAAAAAAAAAAAAAAATTTTGACAATGCAAAAGTTTTCAGTGCAATGTCACGTGCTTCACAAGAGCATGGGTCATTGAAAGTACAATGGCATTGTCCATTGGTACAAGACTTGCTGGAATTTCAAAAAGAATGTGGCTAAATTTGCAAATGGAATGCTGGAGCACATGCTGGACTGTTTGGGTGTTGTGCAAGACAAAGGCACGTAAAGGCACGCTTGATTGAGTTGTGCTGCTGCGTACAAATGCACAACCACGCCTGGAAATTTGCTCTCTCACGTGCAGGCCATTCATGCAAGAAATGTGGACAAATTACTGACTATTCATGCAAGCTTCAGTGGTTAGTATTTGCAATGAGACTTTTGAGACAACAAATAAGCTACAAAGGACTGAACTTCAAAGTTATGATTGTTACAAGGCTAGTTTTAATTTACAAAGAATTAATAGTCATAATGTGAGATCATTTTTGAGCATGTTGCTTAATTATGATCATAGGAATTATGTAGTATGCAAAGTCTATTATTCTCATTGACGATATCTCTGTATTTTCCTTTTTTTTTATGAATTTTTAATAAAATTAGCCCTAGGCTATGCCTAGTGGATTACCAAAAAAAAAAAAAACCCTAAACCAAAAAACTCTCTGCCCCAAAAAACCCAAAAAACCATTCTCTCTGCCTTCTCTCTACCTTCTCTCTAGGAAGAGAAGGAATAGTATTTTCGTCACCATTTTCCGGCCATAACTCCGGGATCCGGTGGTGGATTTTCGCAAACTTGGTGTCAAAAGAAGCGTCTTTTCTTTGCGCACAATACCCATTTGGTTTTAGTTCCAAATATATAGCCAATTGGAACAGATCTTAAAAGTTTCTCGGCTGTTACTGTAGCAAAACAGTGTTCTTCGACTATCTGGGCAGCATTTTCATTTCAAGGAGATGTGTTGAAATTTATGCGTAACTGAGTCCATCCATGGCAGCAAACGTCTCTCCCCAGCCTTTGGCTGTGGGAGAGCAGAATCCAAACTCAAATAATGTTACTCCAAACATTAACAACTTTGTAACATATGCAGCAAGTTTGAATCAAAAACATACTGCCACATCTCTCACAAAAACGAGTTTGAAACCTTTTGAAATAGTTCATGGGGTTCCAACGATTCAATTCTCTTTGGATGAACGTGAAGAATTTGCAAAAGAGGAAGGATTACATCAAGCAGTGATGATCAAATTGTCCAGCGATGCACCAAATCTACAGATTTTAAGGAGTATTCTGCCGAAAATCCTTGGTATCAAAGGTAATTGTTTGTTAGGTTCTTTGGCTCCACGACAATTTTTAATTCGTTGTGATCAACATGAAGATTTTGTAGCTTGTTTGACAAGAGTTGTAAATTATTTCCACCATAATGGAAGGGAGCATCAATATAGAGTTTTCCCATGGAGTGTTGGATTTAATCCAAACCAGGAAACATCGAAAGTGGCTGCTTGGATTTCTTTGCCGAATTTGTCGCCTGAACTGTTTGCTCGTAAGCCTTTATTGTCCATAGCAGCTGCTATTGGAAAACCAATCGCAATTGATAAGGCGACACAAGTTAGATCTCGTCCTAGTACAGCAAGAGTCAAGGTTATTATTGATCTACTGGATAAGCTTCCTGAAAAGATTCGGCTTCAATTTTTTGATGTTAAAACAGGTAAGATGGTTGAGGATTATCAGGAAATTATCTATGATAATTTGCCTTCGTATTGTTGCCATTGTAAGCATCAAGGACATGAGGAAAAGCAATGTCGACGCTTAAAAGGAAAGGCAGTTCAAACTGCTCCTGTTTACGACGAAACAGTTGACAATGAACATCAATTAGGTGGAAAACTGCAGGGTGATGCAAGAGATTTTCTGAATGCCAAGAAAGCCAAGACACAGCATGTCAAGGAGAAGGAGAAGATGCTTTTGTTAGGTACATATCAAGAAAATGCTGGACAACTAATGCTTTTGGCAGGCGCATCTACAACAACCAATAATGTTGTCAACAAAAGCAATTTACAAGATGTGATACAAGATTCTAAGGCTTCTAAGCTTGTGAATTTGGAAAATACAGTGCAGGCTACTAAGGATGTTTCCAAGAATGAAGGTAAGCAAGGAGTTGACGTCGCAAAAGAAAATCACGTCGAGCAGCAGCTTTTGCAAATTGCAGAAGGAATACGAGTTGGTAATGGGAGCATGCAGAATCGAGCAGGGGAGAGTCATTCACGTCCAGTCTCAATAGATGCTACTGGGGATTGTTCTGGTACAATTGTTCCAGTTGTTGAAGCCCTTGGTAGAGTTGTGCAACCCTTGGATCTTGAAGCAGCAAAACAAACACAAGATGCACAGCAGGCTTCACAAATCAATGGAGGAAAAAACGTTGTTAATCAAGTTGTTAAGGAAACCACTGTAGGTGATGTTTCAAATTTTGGTAAAGGGCCATCTCTACTTTCAAGAGATATGCATGCTAGAACAGGACTAGCAAGACCTCCCAACGATGTAAATGTATCTGTAGAAGCTACTCATAAAGTAGCCACTGCTGAAAAGATTATGTCCACACGTACAAATTCAAAGGGTGATACAGTTGGTATGGAGGTAGACGTTCACAGGAGTAATGTCTTGGCAGCTACTCAGCAAGTTCATGGGGGTCAGCTACGTCAAAATACTGAGGCCAGCAATGATGATATTGATAAGGATGCAAAAGGTGAGGATGTTCATGCACGTGATGGTTCAAACTATATTTTGCAAACAGATAATACTAAGACACCTGTTGCATTGGATGGCTTTAAATGGACTGGGCAAAACGATAGGGTGGATGATCAGTGTGATGTAATGGAATTGGAGTTTGCAGCATCTGTTACAAAGGGTAACAAAATTAACAATTTGACAGTAGCTACTCAAACAACTGCTACAGGTTATATTGCTTCGAAGTTGGATTCTACTATTGCCTTGCAATCTCATGTTGATCGAGATGTATCTAGGAGTGATCTTGAAAGAATAGCAAGTCCTATGGATGTTGATGTTGCGTTGAAAGCAGTGCGAGAAGATACCTCTCATCAGCGTGATATGGTTCAACAACAACGCAATGTGACTGTTACGTTAGATACAGCTGCTGCAGATATTTCTAATGCTGCCTTAGTTCAAGCCGAGTTTACTGTAGAGGAGGAAGAATTTGAGAGATCAAAACCTACTGATGCTAGACAACACGCTAAGGCACATGCTGAACCAAGCAAAAACTGGACAGTGGTCAATACATCACCTAGCAAGTCATCTCACGCTGGTGTCGATACAGCTGGTGCAAATTTGGATACGGCGGATCGAACAAATGTCGTAATTGGACATGCTGCACTTGTTGGCAAGATGCAAAATTTTAGCCACACCATTTTGGAGTCTACTGCTGCATTGAAAATGACTCAAAGTCGAGAATTGGCACTGGATGAAACAGTGGACAAATCAGCAACAACAGGATATGATCGTGAAGGGCTTATGCTTTCCAAGGTTGGAGAGGATACCTCTGGTGTAAAGTTGGATACTGCTGATCGAAGAAAAAATAGCATGGCTATTATAGATCAATTGGAGACAACAGATAATCACAATCCAAATACTCAAGCAATGCAAAAATCAATTCTTAGAGATTGGACAGTGGTGAATCGATCACCAAACAAGCAGGTTTTTCCAGTTAGTAAAAATAAGTTTACACCAAAGAATGTTCGTGTCTCCAACTCATTCGATGTCTTATTGAGCAAAACTGTTTTGGGTGATGATGAGAAGAATACACAGCAGATTGGTCATGATATGGCATCAACATCTATGCTTCCTAAGCCTCCAGGCAGTGACACGCACCATCAGTCCATGAAAAATGCGGCAGTACCTACACAGCAGATTGGTCATGATACTCTTGCGCTTGTTCCTGTCGAAGACCAAAAACATGCGGCAGTACCTACACTACATTTTTCCAGTCCACACGTCGAACAAATAATTAAAGAGGCTGAGATTGCAATGATGACACATACAAATTTGGTTAAACAACCAATGGTTCGGTTGAACACTTCGGTACAGGAAATACCTTCTCAATCTCTTGAATCATATGGGGAGTTTGATGGTGCATCTGGGCAGCACCTGCTGTCAACCGGGAACAATAATGAAATTGTCAATGTGAGGGACATGGTTGTTAATGCTAAGCTGTGGAAAGACCAACGAGAATATGATGACGAAGAAAGTTTGGGTGATGGATTTGCCGGTTATGAATCTGAAGAAGATGAACAAGAATTTGAGCAGGATAGTGCAGGAGAGGACATCGAAGTTTCAGTCACGTTTAATGGGAAAAGTGCAGCAACATCTATGAGCAATTTAAATTCAAATGCACTTGCTTTCATTCCCAGGAAGTCTCCTACTGATGCTAAACCAAGTGCAACTACTGGAAGTATGCCTCAAGGTTTTTCTTTGGAGGACAGGAAGCTACTCGATGCACTGGTAAGTTCCACACCTCTAAATCACTTACATTCACCTCATGTTGCTAGCACAGGAAGGGTGACTAGAACCAGCAGTAAAATGCAAAATGAGGTAGTCTTGGTCGTTAAAGAAGGTGGAAATAAACTAGTGCCGCAAGATTTTGCACATGGTATGACAAAACCTTTAAATTTGGGGAGAGAAGTGTTTGAAGAAGGTGAAGAAGTTGCAATGATACAACAATGCAGAGCAGAGGCAGCAAGAAAAGGTGATCTTTCACCTATGCATAGCAAAAAAGAGAACAAGACGCATACAAGGAAAAATAGTTGGGACGACAAAGTTGGCGATTTATTAAATGTAAGGCGACCTCCAATGAGAATTGCCAAGCAAAAGCAGATCGTCCCAACTACGTCAACAAGATCCAACCGTTCTAAAAAGAAATGACGTTCTTTGAATACATCTTGAATACTGCTGTGGGAAATAACAAAGAAGTACAAACTGAACTTTATACAAGTTTGGAAAAGAAGGGGCAAGATTTTAATTTTCACTATATTCTAGTTTATCAATTTTTAAGTATTACCATATGTAATATCATCACAGAATATGTTATAAATTCTGTGATGATCGTTGAATATCTAGTTCGGTCAAGTTCTTTCTTTTTGCATGCTTGCTAATGAGGTTTCTTTATGCCTCAATAGGATTAGTACGATAAGGCTAACCCGGTATTTGTTATATGGGTAACAATACCGGTGCTACTGTCCCCCTTATTTGTAATTTTCCTATTTGTTGTAATTTTCTTTTATGTTATTAATAAAAAACTAGCCCTAGGCTATGCCTAGTGGATTGCCAAAAAAAAAAAACCCTAAACCCAATTCTGCGATTTACTGTAGCACGCAGCTTTTACACAAAGATCTACTTGGTCTCTACTTCTGTTACGTTTAGTGTAGCAGGATTTTGGTTTTTTTTTTCTTTAATCCTTTGCTTTATGTGATTGTGAGCTGAAGAATAGTCCAGTTTTTGAACTTGTTCGAATTAATTGTGGCACTGTGTCTTCTGGAGACGAAATGGTAAGCTAGTACCATGAGTGCACTCTTCTCTCCCCAGCCTTTGGCTGTGGGAGAGCCACCTCCAGTAGTCACAAATTCAGTAAACCTCAACGTCAATCAAAAACCAACATATGCTGCGCAACTACAGTCCAAGCTGGCGTCCTCAGTTGCGTCAAAAGTCGAACTTTTTCCTGTTAATATCGTTCATGGAGAACCAGTGATTGAATTCACAATAGAAGAGGTTAATAATTTCATCAGGGAAGAAGGACTGCATCAAGCAGTTGTGATCAAATTTTCATATGGAAAACCGGAGTTACAGGAAGTTCGTAAAAATATTTCGTCGCAATTCGATATCCAAGGTCATTGTAACGTTGGACAATTGGAGTATCGTCACTTGTTAATCAGGTTTGATCTATACAATGATTATGTTCACTTTCTTTCAAAGACAATTGGATATCTTAAATCAAAAGGCGATGAATTCTTTTTTCGAACATTCCCATGGACGTTGGATTTCAATCCGAAGGAGGAGACGTCTAGGGCAGCGGTTTGGATTTCTTTACCAGGACTGCCGCCTAATTTCTTTGCTAAGAGATCGTTAATGTCTATCGCGTCAGCTGTTGGAAAAGCTCTTGCCGTGGACAAGGCGACACAAGATAGGACGAGACCTAGTGCTGCTAGAGTCAAGGTTATACTTGATCTTTTAGATAACCATCCTAAAAAGGTCAAACTGCAGGTTTTAGATCGAGCGAACGGTAAATCCATCGAGTTTTATCAAGATATAGTGTACGACAATCTTCCTAAATACTGCACGTTTTGCAAGCATCAAGGACATGACAACAGGGCTTGTCGACTTATGAAAGAACAAGTTGGAAGGGAGATGAGAACAGAGGAAGTAACAGATGCAGTACCTCGGGTTGAGCTTGGTTTAGTCGAGGTAAATGGTACAAGTTCTGGAAAACTTCAAGGTGACGCAAGGGATTTTTTAAACACAAAAAGAGCTGGACTATTACCTAAGGTTTTATTAGAAAATGATGGTAACCAAAGAGGTGATGCAACAACTGAAAATGTGTGTGGTCAGCAGGTTGTGCAAGTTCAAGGAAGAAAACAAAGTTTTAATATGAACAAAGAGAATGTGATGAACAAAGGTACCAGTGATACAACTGTAAGTGTTGGTTTTAAAATTGATACGGTTCCAGTAAAGTTTCCAAATGAGCTTAGTTCTAGCACAGCCTTAGGAAGGTTTCACAATGTCGTGGATCCAATTCTACAGGCCAATGATAATCTAGCAAATGCTGCATCTATAATGTCACCTGGTGGCGCTACGGCAGTAAGTGATCATACTAATGCTTTACATGAAAAGGATGAAAAAACAACAGTTCATAAAGCTACTGATGCTCTTGCATTTGAAAAATCGGCAGTTTTGAAAGCTGTGCATGTAGAGGCGCAGGGTGTGATTAATGTTGCTAATTCATTTGGTGTTTTGGAGAATGAATCTTTGTTGGTTAATGCTGGGATTAGCGTGCAGCAGTTCGAGAAAGACACTAGGAAGAATTTGGACACGAGGGATGGTAAAGAAGCTACAAAATCTGGAAAAATTGTCACTCTAGGCAGTGCAAAACAGCAGCAAAATACGAAGTCCGCGGGTGCGCGATCAAGGGCTTTAGGTGATATTGTTTCTGTAGGTGACTTTGATAATGTCCAAGCTTCAAATACAGCTTCAACACTGCATTTCTCCAGTCGTGAGTTAGCCAATGCATCAGGGGCTGCGACTAATGAAATGTTCAATACTACTACTGACGGGACCACAACTAATGCTGATCGAGCAACTAACGACAAGAACCTGGAAGTAGAGGTAGTAGTAGGACATAATAAGAATTCTGAAGTTGAAGACAACAGAGGAATTTTAGAGGCTCAAAAAACAGAGGAAACAGAGAAAATGCATTTGTTTCAACAGGTTGTGACTGGTATTGCACAGGTTGAAAAACCTTGTGATAAAGGAACTGTTGCTTCAACAGCAGTTTGTTTAAAGGAATATGTGGCTCGAGATGATGAATCAATGCAAGTTAAACCAAACAAGCCATTTTTTCCAGTTAATAAAAATCAGTTTTCACCAAAGAATGTTCAGGTCTCTAACTCTTTCGATGTCTTTGTGAATGAAACAGTAATGGGTGACAATGAGAAGAATGTACAGCAGGTTGGTCATGATTTGGCATCAACATCTACGCTTCATAAGCCTTCAGGCAGTGACAAGCACCAGAACTTTGTGAAAAATGCAGAAGCTAGATCAAATTTCACTAATCATGTTGCTCTTGTTCCTGTCGACGACCAAAAACAAGGAGCAGTACCTACACTACATTTCTCCAGTCCACAAGTCGAACAAATCATTAAAGAGGCTGAGATTGCAATGATGACACATACAAATTTGGTTAAACAACCAATGGTTCTGTTGAACACTTCGGTACAAGAAATACCTTCTCAATCTATTGAATCATATGGGGAGTTTGATGGTACATCTGGGCAGCACCTGCTGTCAACTGGGAACAATAATGAAATTGTCAATGTGAGGGACATGGTTGTTAATGCTAAGCTGTGGAAAGACCAACGAGAATATGATGACGAAGAAAGTTTGGGTGATGGATTTGCCGGTTATGAATCTGAAGAAGATGAACAAGAATTTGAGCAGGATAGTGCAGGAGAGGACATCGAGGTTTCAGTCACGTCCAAAGGGAAAAATGCAGCAACCTCCATGAGCAATCTGAACCATAATGCTGCAATCTTTGTTCCAAGCAATAATGCAAAAGCAGTTATCTCAAATGCAGTAGCAACAAACTTCATTCAAAAGTCTCATTCTGGTGATTGCAAACCAGTAGCATTTGGGCACCACCAGATCGTAACAACGACTCCAGTCATTTCTTTAGAGGAACGACAACTCTTGGATGCGATGGTAAGTAATGATCCTCTAAACTCTTTAAATCATGTTAATTCTAGTGCGGGTCGTAGGAACATGAGCATGAACAAAGCGAAAAAAAAAGAACAACACAAGTCAAGTATGGTTTCTGTACAACCTGAAAAAACATTGATAACACAAGGTGATTTTCAAGTCATGCCAACACCAATATTGGTAGGAAGAGATATATATGAAGAAGGGGAGGAAGATGATATCTTAAAGCAATGCCGGGCAGAGGCTTCAAGAAAAGGTGATTTGTCACCAATGCATAGTGAAAGAAGTATGAAGTCTCGCACAAGAGATAGAAGCTGGGACGGCAGGGTGATTGAAGACGCAAACATAAGGAGGCCCCCAATGAGAAATGCAAAACAAAAACAGGTCACTCAAACTATATCTACAAAGTCCAATCGCTTGAAGAAAAAAACATGAATTTTGAAGATTTTCTGAGGAAAAATGTGGACGAAGACAAGAATCTACAAATTGAAGTTTTCATTGAGAAAAGAGAACACCTTGGTGGTTTCTTCATATTTGTATTTTTCCATCACATTAGTATTATAATATGTAATATCATCACAGAGTATGTTATAAACTCTGTGATGATCATCGAATTTTTAGTTCATGCTAGTTCTTTCTTTTTACATGCTTGCTAGATAAGGCTTTTTTATTTGCCTCTATAGGATTAGTAAGTTAAGGTTTAACCCGGTTTGTGTTATATGGGTAACAATTCCGGTGCTATTGTCCCCCTTAATTGTACTATTCCTATTTTGTTGTAATTTTCGTTTATGTTATTAATAAAAAACTAGCCCTAGGCTCTGCCTAGTGGATTGCCAAAAAAAAAAAAAAAAACCCTAAACCCCTCTTTCCTCTCCTGCTTCTGCACTTAACTGCCACAAGCGTTTTCAGCAGGAGAGTATCCCCCTCACACCCATACAAACAAAGTCACCAACCCATTATCTATCATGCCTGCACTTGCTGTAACTGAAACAATGGTCTCCGAAGTATCCCAGAAGAAAATGAAGAAGACCCCCAAAACTCCCGCCGACACCCATGATTTAGAAACTCCTACTGATAAGAAAAGCGAAGAAAAAAAATCGAAAAAGACCAAGAATAATTCTGGGCCTGATTCAGAGGAGCTGAAGAAGAGCAAAAAGAAAGAGAAAAAGCGAAAAGCTTTGGACTTTGATGATGAGGAAGAACAGAAGAGTGAAACGAGCTCCGAGATATACGAGCCGATAGATGAGAAGAATAGGAAGAAGAATAAGAAGGCTAAATTGGAGGAGGAAGAAGTGGTTGTCGAGAAGAAAGTGGAGGATCCTAATGTGTTGTCTAATTTTAGGATTTCAAAGCCTTTAAGAGAGGCTTTGAATGCTAAAGGAATAGGAGCACTTTTCCCTATCAAGCAATGACTTTTGATGATATTCTTGATGGGTCCGATTTGGTTGGACGAGCTCGTACTGGTCAGGGTAAAACACTGGCATTTGTTTTGCCCATATTAGAGTCCCTAACAAATGGTCCTACTAAAGCATTGCGAAAAACAGGATATGGGAAGGCTCCAAGTGTTCTGGTGCTTTTACCTACTAGGGAATTGGCACTTCAGGTGTTTGCGGACTTTGAAGTTTATGGTCGGGCTATGGGGCTCACTTCATGCTGTTTGTATGGAAATTCTCCCATGGGAGCACAACAGGTTCATCTAAAAAGAGGAGTTGATATTGTAGTGGGTACTCCTGGAAGAATTAAGGACCACATTGAAAGGGGAAATCTTGATTTCAGGTCTTTAAAGTTCCGTGTTCTTGATGAAGTCGATGAAATGTTAAAAATTGGTTTTGTAGATGATGTTGAACTTATTTTAGGCAAGGTTGAAGATGCAAGCCAAGTTCAAACAATTCTCTTCAGTGCCACTTTGCCAGTTTGGGTGAAGCATATTGCTTCTAAGTTTCTGAAACCTGATAAGAAAACGGTTGACCTTGTTGGTAATGAGAAAATGAAGGCCAGTAAAAATGTGAGGCATATTGTTATTCCATGCTCTAGTTCTGCAAGATCTCAGCTGATTCCCGATATCATTCGGTGCTACAGCAGTGGAGGCCGCACTATAATTTTTACTGAGACAAGGGGGTACGCTTCAGAACTAGCTGGCTTGTTGCCTGGGGCAAGTGCTTTGCATGGGGAGATTCAACAGTCACAGCGTGAGGTTACACTTAAAGGATTCAGATCAGGAAAATTCATGACATTAGTGGCCACAAATGTGGCAGCCCGTGGATTGGATATTGACAATGTTCAGTTAATCATCCAGTGCGAAGCGACTAGTGATGTTGAAGCATATATTCATCGATCTGGAAGGACAGGAAGGGCATGAAATACTGGTGTTGCTGTACTTCTGTATGATCCAAGGAAGTCCAACATCTCTAGAATTGAAAGAGAATCTGGTGTGAAGTTTGAGCATTTATCTGCTCCACAGCCAGCTGATGTTGCTAAAGCAGCTGGGAAAGAAGCTGCTGATATAATTGCTGAAATCTCCGATAGTGTCATACCTGCATTTAAGGCTGCTGCGGAGGAGCTTCTGAATACTTCCGACCTATCACCAGCAGAGTTGCTTGCGAAAGCTCTTGCCAAGGCTGCTGGGTATTCTGAGATCAAGACTCGGTCGCTTCTTACTTCTATGGAGAACTGTGTTACTCTGCTTCTTGAGTGTGGGAGGCACATATTCTCACCTTCCTTTGTCTATAGTGTCTTGAGGAGGTTCCTGCCTGAGGAGAAGGTTGAATCAATCAACGGTCTTACTTTGACAGCCGATGGAAAGGGGGCAGTTTTTGATGTATCTGCTGAGGACTTGGACCAATTTCTTGCAGGCCAAGAAACTGCACATGGCGTAAATTTAGAGGTAGTAGAAGCATTGCCTCAGTTGCAAGAGAGAGAGAATCCAAGAGGTGGAAGATTTGGAGGTGGTGGTCGTGGTGGCTTCTCTAACAGAAGAGGCGGAGGTGGCTTTTCTGGAGGAAGAGAGGGAAGAGGTAATGGTAACTTTGGTCGCAGATGGTAAGGAATGAATGCTGACACAATTTTTTTGACAGCTGACAATGCAAGATTTTGTCTAGTTGCATTCAAAATTTTGGATAGCGAAGAAAATATATCAGATTTCAGTAAGGTTTCTTGCTATGTTTTAATTATACTTATATAGGTTTCTCCTCCCTGTACCTCTGCTTCATTCAGCTTTTCGCTAGTTGGCCTTTCTTGTAGGGAAAACGAGTTGTAGCGTTCCGGTTTTACGATATGTTTGGTTAGACATTTCAAGTTATTGGATGACCATTTCGCGTGTAAAAAAAAAAAAAAAAACCCTAAACCCCATCGATCCAGCATCCAAAACCCCAGCCGCTTTTCTCTGCCTTCTCTCTAGGACTAGAGAGAGAAAGGGGCGATTTCAATGTTCTAAGGCATAAATCCTTCATCTTTCAAGTTTTCTTTTCAATTTGTAGACCAAATCACTGTTATATCCTATTGCAAACAATCCCCAGTAGTTTCCATCCACAAAATTTTATTTTTTGGTCCATTTTAATCTCAGATTTGACGAATACTGTTCATCGGCCCAACAGTGAGATACTGTTCCATTGGATCACTGTAGCAACGAGCCTACTGTAGCGTCGCGAGTTAAGTGAATCTGTAGCGATTTGCTGTGATTTTGTGTGCTGTATCAATTTCCGGCATCGCGAATTGTAGCTATAGCCGCTGCTAGAGAGAGAACCACAATTCCCCGGTGGCTATGGCCAATATGGCCGGCTGCCAACCTCGCGAGATGGCTGGGCAGCCTAATGTCGTCCAATCGTCCATAAACAACAACCCCCAGCCTTTAGACTACTCAAAAATCTTAAAACCTGCTGCCTTGAACAGTCCTATGCAGGAACGTAAACTACCATGTGACCCAATTCCATTAAGACGTGCTGAAGTTGTTAACGGCCATCCAGTGGTTCGATTTACAGAAGCGGAAGTGGATAGAATGAACATGATTGAGGGATTACAATATGCAGTAGTAGCGAAGTTCTCTTATGGGTGGCCTGATCTTAGTGAAATTCGTCGTATTGTGCCACTTCAATGTGGTATAAAGGGGGAATGTAGTATTGGCTTATTAAGAGACAGGCATGTGCTTATTCGAATGTCATTATGGCAAGACTTTGTTGATTTTAACTCAAAAGGAGCTCAACATGTAACAGATAAGTATGGCAATCAATACCAATTAAGACCTTTAATTTATGATTCAAGATTTAAGGTAGAAGAGGAGACTCCAATGGCCATGGCTTGGATTTCATTCCCAGGTTTATTACCTACCTTTTTTGTGAAAGAATGTCTTTTTTCTATTGCTTCAGCTATTGGTAAACCTATTCATCTTGATATGGCTACTGTGAACAAAACCCGTCCTAGTTGTGCTAGGGTCAAAGTCTTGGTTAACTTATTAGATGAGCATCCAAAGAAGGTAAAAATGGATATTGTCAATGAAGTAACTGGAGAAACTAGAGTTGAATGGGTAAATATTAAATATGATATGATCCCAAAATATTGTAAAGAATGTAGGCTTCAAGGACACGACATATTTGAATGTTGGAAATTACACCCAGAATTATTTCCGCAAAGACAAGATAAGGCAGAGCATGAAAATACAAATGAAAATGGCAGGGAACAAATGCAGCAACCTCTGATGATTTTAACAAGTGGCAAAGTGGTTGGAAATATCAATAACAATGTTTCCAAATGGAAGGAAGTAAGAGACAATCGTGTAAGAAAGAATGGACAACAAGAAGGAAATCAGATTAAGAGTGGGAAGGAAATAGTTCCTGTTAATGCTAACATACAACAGACTCAAGGGAATGAAACTTTGAGGGGCAGAGAAATTGTTCTTCTTACCAGTGACGACCAGCGATTAAATGGAGACAAAGCAGTAAGCTCAAAAGGCGTAGCAGACAATGGAAATCCTCAGCGGGTACAATTAAACAACATGTTTGCAGTGTTGGAAAATGAAGAGGAGGAAAATAATGATAACAACCAATTAACAGTAGCTAATCCTGTCAACATGGCAACTCCATCAGCAAAAAGCCAAGTACAAGGAAAGAAACTCAATGCTTCAGCACCTATTTTTAATCCAAATGATCTGGATGCTAAGGAAAACAAGGAGAGGCAAGCAACAACAGAAGAAAGGCAAAAGAAGAAGGTAATGGTGGAACAGAATAAAGAGACTACATCACAATGGGTAAATAGAACATTTGCAGATAATCTGGTTCCTATGAATCAATCATGTCAAGAAATTCCTTCACAACCAACAGACCCACAAGAATTAGCAGAACAGGAAGTAGTAAAGCAACAAGTTAAATGGACTTCAGGCAAGCTATGGACTGAACAGATAGAAGATGATCCAGATGAAGGGGATTTATCAGAAGGATATGAGGAAGAAAATAATCTTGAAGAAGATATACAAGAAGAGGATAATAATGTTAAAGAGAACAACAATGAAGAGGATACTTGTACAGGAGGAGATGATGCAGATAAGGGAGAAACAGTGCGAACTGATACAGGGTTATATCCTGCTGTGAAACAGATTGAACATGTAATTGAAGATGCCAATGTCAATACACATGTTCAGGACCAGATGATTGAAGCAATTGACCCAGGTGATCCTGGAGGAGGGGAAAACCAACAGGAAACACCAACCTCTAAAGATGCTGAAATAGAAGGGAAAAGAACAAATCTCAATAACACAGAGATCGTTTCAACCCTTAAGGACAAGACTAACAAGATTGCAAAAGTAGAATACCACAAAGCAGTGGAACAAGAAGCTGCGGGACAAGGAAAAGATTTAGATGCCGAATCAACCTGCCAAAATTTCAGAAATGTTGCTAGACAAGGAGACATATCTCCTAGGATGACAGAAAAAGGTAAACCTGCAGGAAGAGGGAAAAAGAAACAACCAAAGGAGGTTCCTAGCATTCCAGTCGGGATCCAAACAAGGAGGAGTGGGTCAAGATCAATTAATCAATAATGAATGCTCTAATATGGAATATAAGGTCCGTCAATACTCAAAGGGCCTTTGAAAGAGTCATTACAAAGCATAGAAAATATCATTTCGATTTCATAGGTCTTATGGAACCAATGCAACAGTCTAAGAAATTGGAATCATACAGAAGGGAAATTGATTTTGAACAGGCATTCGTAAATATGTCTAATAAGATATGGGCCTTTGTTGATGGGAAATATGATGTAACGGTGGAAATTAATACAGTACAGCAGCTTACTCTAAAGCTATTTGACACAGAAGAGGAGAGAGAACTCATGCTTACTCTAGTATATGCCAAATGTGATCATATTGAGAGGATTGATCTATGGGATTCCATCTACTACTTGGCTCGAGACATGTCAGTTCCATGGTTGGTAGCAGGAGATTTCAATGTCATCTGGGATGAGGATGAAAAGTTTGGGGGTCTACCCGTTCCTATAAATGAAGTGGATGATTTCAGACACTGCATGAATACAAGCAATTTAACAGACCTTGGATTCAAAGGTAGTGCCTATACTTGGTGGAATGGAAGAGCGGAAGATGATTGCATATTTAAGAGATTGGATAGGATTTTTGGCAATCATGAATTTCAGCAGTTATGGCCAGGTGCAGAAGTTTCTCACCTTTCAAAAATAGGGTCGGATTACTGTCCCTTATTACTTACATGCAGTACTGAATGCTCTTCTATAAAAAAGAGCTTTAGATTCTTAAAGTTTTGGACTGAGCATGCTTCTTTCAAGGATGTTGTAAAGGAAAATTGGCAAGCTGACTTTCATACTAACGCATTCACACTTTTCAATCATAAACTGAAGAAAGTAAAGAAGGCATTATCAAAATGGAGCAGGGACACTTATGGTGATATTTTTCAGCAGATAACCAATTTAGAAGAAGTGGTTAAAGTGCATGAAGCACAATTTGAGCTACACCCTTGTAAGGCCCCGTAAACTTTTTGTGCATAAAACCTAGTAGATGTGGTGTCATGGTCCGAATGATGTGTTAGGAATGCGTAGAATTCTTCGCGGCGAGCTTGCTCGCCGCGGTTCGGACCCTTGGTAATGATTTAAGTTTCAAAAATGTAGAGAAATAATTTTTCCGAAAAAGTGTCAAATATGCGGTCAAGAATGCGACCGCAGAATCAACATGCGGACCGCATTCCGACCGCAAATCGTTCCAGAGAGTTTCTCAAAATCCGTCAAATGTGCGGTCGATATGCGATCGCATGTCAAATCTGCGGTGCATTTTGCGACCGCAGATCAAACATGCGGACCGCATTCCGGCCGCATTCCTGTAACAGAACTTGTGTAATTTTGAGGCCATTCTGCGGTCACTCTGCGGACCGCATGTTGATTCTGCGGTCGCAAAGTGCACCGCATAATTGACCCGGTCCACATTTTTGTAACATTTTGACCCGATCTCTTCTTTAATATAACACCTTTCTTCTTCATTTTATCATATCACCTCACCAAAATTAGAGAGAGAAGAGAGGGTTTTTAGAGAGAGAAATCTTTCATCTTCAAAGATTGTTCCAACTATTTAATTCCAAGGGATTCTAGGGCAAGGATTCAACTTCCCCAATATTTTCAAGGTAAAAACCCTAACTATTTTCTTTGATTTTCAGCTTTAAATTGGGTAAAGAGAGGTTTGCATATAATAGCTTTTGAAAATAGAATTTTTACACTCATGCATGATTATTGAACTTGATTTCTAGTAAAAAGAAGTGAGTAGAAGTAAGAGTCTTCAAGAACAAGGTTGGCAAGAGTAGGATATCTTGGGTAAGCATAAAGTAGGAGGAAAAAAAAAGCATCACCAGGTATGTATGGCTAATTTTGATTCTTGTGAAATCGCCCTTATGTGTAAAATTGTTTGGCATGTGTTGATTTGAGAAATTGTATGTGATTATTTGATGTTGTTGTTGGATATTCAAAGTTGTTGTTGAACTATGAGCGTTGTGGTATGAAATATGAACCGAAAGGTAAATGAGAGTTGAATTGGGTAAAGAATTTGTGAATAATGATTATGATGGCCTATATGGCACCTTGTGGAAAAGAAAATGAAACACTTGAGAATTGGTTTATTGTGGAAAGAGATGAAACACTTGAATTATGGAAAATTGTTGAATATACATGTGTGAATATTCTTGAATGTGGAAACATTGTAACCTGGTTGTGATATTGGCTTGAGAAGTAATTGAGAACATGAAACAATGTGCAAGTTGCTTATTTGAACTTGTTGAAATTGTGTGTAGTACCTTATCTGCTGTTTGAAATTGTTGTGTTTTCAACTGTAAGGCGGGGTCGTGTTGCGCGCCGCAACGTGGTGAAATAAGGCGTGGGTTGGGGTGATAAGGGTGGCCGAGGTAATAAGGGTGGTCAGGGGCAATAAGGATGGAAAGCGATCGAAATCGCTATTGAAAATTGATACATAAATCAATAATGTGAAATTGTGAAAGGAGACAACAGGAGAGTTTGCAACCTGTGGGGCACTGATTGCCCCTTTGTTTGACTACTTGTTCTTTACGTGATTGATTGGTTGTTGTTAAATTGGTTGATTGTAGAAAGTGCTTTGTGTGAGAATTATTTGAAATGAGGAAAATGTGGAAACATGGTTGGTTGGCTTAATAAATTGTTGATGTAATTTAATGGCTTGAGTTTACTTGGGACAAAGTTTGTCCATACATACCAGTACAATTCAAGTGTACTGACGTCCCTTTTGCCGGGGACGCTACATTCGTGTCATGATTGTAGGTGGATCAGTAGCAGGCACTTCAGCTCATCGGCAGTAGTATCCTTCTCCTTCCATTGCCCGTTTTGGTGAGCCCCTTTCTTCCTCGGGGCACAGTGTGGCTCATGCCACTTTTATTTCAGACTTTCTTTTGGATTTTGTAAGGTATAGCCGGAGCCTTGTTACCGGCAAGTATTGTATTTCCCTTTTTGTATCCTAGAGGCTCCGTAGACATGTAAACCGTGGGATTGTGGCCTATGTATATGTATGGGGCGTTGTAAATATAAATTATGAACTTGTTAGTAAATAAATCACATGGTTATGTTTATGCATTGTGAAATCAGTCATTGTTGGTAAGATATTTTGGTTAATGAGTAACAATCAACACAGGGGTAACGCGTGGGAATGGAAGGCACCCAGGTCCGCTTGACTGGGGCAACCCGGTCAGGCGCCGGTCATGTCCCTCGATTTGGGGCGTGACAAACTTGGTATCAGAGCATATGGTTTTTAAGGTGTCCTAGGATGTCTCGGAGCCGTGTCTAGTAGTGCCCTTCTTATAGGTGTGTTGTCGACCACATCATATAAGTAGGGGGCTACACGGACATTTAGGAATATTACCCTTCTTCATCACTCCAAGTCGTGCGATAAAGCTTGATTATAAGATTGTTTTGTAACCCGTGCGTTGAGATTCAAGGTAAGTTTAAATTCTCTTTCGTCTATTTTATGTAGTGTTGTCATATGTCTTGACCAATGGGAAAAGACATGGGTGTTATGGAGATTGCACATGTATCTTGTTGAATAAACTGTATGAATATATATAGTATAAGTACATAGTACTACAAGTATACTTTATTTGGGGAAACTGTATAGCACGTGATATATGAGAGAATGACTAAGAGATTAATGGGGAGAATGTAAGTCTCTCATATGAGGTAAAAAGTTATGAAATGAGACTCAATTGGACCCTAGGTGAGAAGACCCTTGTCTTACGAACGTTATAAGGACCCAGAAATGTACGAAGTTGCGTTACACTCAAAAAGGATATGCGTGGGGACTTGGAATCCCATACCTACGTGGCTGAATAGGAGAAGGGAACTTATGAGATCAATACTATGGTGACTTAAATTTTCCTAATGGTCGAGTATATATATAAGAGGTATAGATATATGAGGCATATGTTCCTAAGGTTTCTACACTCAAGACTTGTGTCAAGATCCAGGATATTTTCCCCATGTGGGAGAGGGAGGACCATCGTGAGGCTACTTAAATACAATGAAACAAGAGCGAGACCATGTAGCTATGATAATTGAATATTTTGGTAAAGACATGTGTGGTCTAGAAAAGAGATTAAGGAATGTAAATTCTTCACGCATGGCAATGTGACCGATAGGGTCAACGATTCTAGAAAATAATAGTATGTTTGTAAAGAGACTTTTACTTGTCATAAGGTCAGGAGAAATGGGACCCAAGGAGGTGCCATATGTCAAATGTGAACGATTGTGAGTTCCTAGAATGGGCTAATCAAAGATTTGTGATTTAAACAAAGTTTCGGGATACTAAGAAAGCCAGAACGAGTGAGAGAAATGAATGTGTTGCCACAACAACCCAAGATGGTAATTGGGGCTTGATAGAGAGCCTCTAAAGAGCCTTACAAATAGATAAGTGTTAAGTGATGTTCAGATGAACACTCCTTGCTACATATGTCCCAATAAGAGTTAAGAGGTGAGCCGGATGGAATGCCTAAGGTAAGAGACCACGTAATATATGGAAGAGTGCGTGGCTATTCACTAACTAGGAAGAATGAGGTGAGAAGAAATGGGGAGAAAACCTTTAAATTGAGATGGTCATGGTTATTTAAAACAATTTTTGCATCAGAATGGTGGACTCACTTAGGGCACAAGTGTTAATAAAGGTTATGAGGGATTAACCGCAATGCAACCGACATGGGTGACACTGAATATCGACTAAAGGGGTCTAGAGATAGTTCATGTCTACACACAATGGGAAGCGAGGTTATCGTTGGTGAGGTTGTGGTACTGTAAAATGATTAAACAAGACATAATGATTTTTCAAGTTCACAGGAGGCAGACAAATGTGTGGAACATTAAAGCTATTAATTATGCACTATCCGCAAAAAAGATGGGAATGAAAGGTTCGGAATGGATTGAAAGAGGATGAAAACTCGTGACAGACTAGACGTGTTTGGCCTGATAACTCTTAAGCGGCAATATCATGGAACTTTATTGGTAACTATAACATGGGGAATAAGGCGAGTTACTCATCCGAGATAGAATCAAGTGGACTAAGCCTTACACTTAAGAGTGAAACCAAAAGTTGTTGTTGAAGTATTGAGGAGGATTTAAAGTTTCAGAGAATACCCTTCTCGGGATAGTGACCCTTCGTAAGTCATATGCATATAAAGGTTGTTGATATACGTTTTGAGAGGTGTTTAACCGTAATGAGGGATGGTAGGAAATTTCACAGGGGAAGTAGTGCAGTTTCTTAAAGTCTATAATGCACATATGGGGAGAAGAGGTTGGTTAAGAAAAGTTAGAGCACAATGCTACTTTACATTCGATACAATGCCGTGCAAGTTAGTGTTATTCGGGGTATATGTGCAAGTTAGCCAGTGCTATTCATTTGAGATAGGAGGTCATATGAGAAAACTCACTCAATAATGCCTTTTGTTAAGAATCGTAAGAGTTAGTAGAAATGGTTCAGATGGGGTCGTAACTATATCAAGGAAATTATAGTAGAACTAAATTCGTGGAAGGTCTTATGTAAGAGGGATATAATAAAGATGTTCCGTTAATGATGTAAAGTATTAAGGTGATAGTTATGCCTCCAGGGTTGGTTTGGGATGTGTATTGATGCAGCACGGGAAAGTCATATCTTACGCGTCCAGGCAACTCAAGAATCACGAGAAGAATTATCCGACGCATGATTTGGAGCTTGCAGCTGTTGTGTTCGCTTTGAAAATATGGCGGCACTATCTTTATGAAGTTCATGTAGAAGTGTTTTCAGACCCCAAGAGCCTCCAGTATTTGTTCAAGCAGAAGGAGCTAAATCTAAGACAGCGGCGGTGGTTAGAATTACTCAAGGACTATGATATGGACATATTGTACCATCCAAGGAAGGCAAATGTGGTAGCCGACGCTCTTAGTCGAAAATCCATGAGTAGTTTGGCTCATTTGGGTGTGGATCAGAGACCCCTGGCTCGAGAGGTCTGCCAATTAGCCAGTTTGGGGGTTCGTATCTCGGCGTCAGACGAGGGGGATATTTTGGTGCATAATGGAGCAGAATCATCATTGGTTACGGAAATCAAGGAAAAACAGTTCATGGATCCAGCATTGGTTCGGGTGAAGGAAGCAGTCATGAATGACAAGACCTCAACATTTGTACACAGCAGCAAAGATGGTGTAATGCGGTGTCAAGGCAGATTATGTGTTCCGGACGTGAACGAACTTCGGGAAAAGGTAATGGCAGAGGCACATATTTCCAGATATTTTGTACAACTAGGTTCCACAAAAATGTATCATGACCTTAAGGAGATTTATTGGTGGAACGGTATGAAAAGGGATATAGAAAGCTTTGTAGCTAAATGTCCGAACTGTCAACAAGTGAAGGCCGAGCATCAACGGCCCGGTGGATTAACTCAGATTATAGAAATACCAAGGTGGAAATGGGAGATGATCAATATGGATTTCGTGGTGGGGTTACCTCACACTCGGCGTAAGTTCGATTCAATATGGGTGGTAGTAGATCGACTCACCAAATCAGCTCACTTCCTGCCTGTCAAGTCCACTGATACCGCGGAGCAATATGCAAGATTGTACATCAAAGAGATAGTAAGGCTTCATGGCACTCCACTTTCTATCATCTCAGATCGCGGGGCTCAGTTCACAGCTAACTTTTGGAAGAAGTTTCAGCAAGGTTTGGGAACTCAGGTGAATCTCAGCACAGCTTTCCATCCACAGACCGATGGACAGGCCGAGCGGACCATTCAGACGCTCGAAGATATGTTGCGGGCTTGTGTCTTAGATTTTAAAGGTAATTGGGATGAACACTTGCCACTGATAGAATTTGCTTACAATAACAGCTATCATGCTAGCATTCAAATGGCCCCGTTTGAGGCATTGTATGGGAGAAGATGTAGATCGCCAATCGGGTGGTTTGAGGTAGGTGAAGCGGAATTGCTAGGGCCAGATATGGTGTACGAAGCTATGGAAAAGGTCAAAGTTATTCAGGAGAGAATGAAAACAGCACGGAGTCGTCAAAAGTCCTATGCAGACGTTCGTCGAAGGGATTTGGAGTTTCAAGTCGCATGATTGGGTGTTCTTGAGGGTATCTCCTATGAAGGGAGTCATGCGATTCGGAAGAAAGGGAAATTGAGTCCTAGGTATGTCGGGCCATATCGGATCGTTCAAAGGATTGGTCAAGTTGCTTATAGGCTAGAGTTGCCTTCCGAGATGTCAGCAATGCATCCGGTATTCCATGTGTCCATGTTGAAGAAAGTGATTGGAGATCCATCCACCATCATGCCACTCGAAGCTATAGAGGTTAATGAAAATTTGTCATATGAAGAAGTTCCAGTTGCCATTCTTGATAGGCAAGTCCGTAAGTTGAGAAATAAGGAAGTTGCCTCTGTTAAAGTATTGTGGCGAAGTCAACAAGTTGAGGAGGCCACATGGGAAGCTGAAAAAGAGATGAAAGAAAAGTACCCCCATTTGTTCGATCAAGCCTAGAAGAAATTAGGTGACCCTTCTACTCCTAGTAACTGTCATCTTGTCCAAGTTGTTTTCCTCTTAGTGTTAGTAAAAGCCTCCTCCATTTTGTAAAGAGTTATGTGTTAAGTAAGCGACTAATAGTAAGTGTAGATTGGTAGTGGTTTGTTTGTGTGTACATGTTGTGTTAAAATGGTTGAATAAGGAAAGGACTCATTGAAGTGACTAGTTTATGTGCAATAGTAACAATGTGATAAAATGTGTGTATTTGTTGAGGCAAGAAAGTATATACAAGTTGTGAAAAGTGTTGTATTTGTGTATTGTTGTTTGGTAATGTGTTTCGGGGGCCCTCTGACAGGTGGATATGTCCATAATACAAAGGAAACTCTGGCAAAATTTTTCTAAAATATAAGAGTTAGTCAAAATTTTGATAGCTTGCATATCATGTCTTTCAAAACTCATTTATTTCAAAATCCTCATTCGAGGACGAATGATCTTAAGGGGGGGAGGATGTAAGGCCCCGTAAACTTTTTGTGCATAAAACCTAGTAGATGTGGTGTCATGGTCCGAATGATGTGTTAGGAATGCGTAGAATTCTTCGCGGCGAGCTTGCTCGCCGCGGTTCGGACCCTTGGTAGTGATTTAAGTTTCAAAAATGTAGAGAAATAATTTTTCCGAAAAAGTGTCAAATATGCGGTCAAGAATGCGACCGCAGAATCAACATGCGGACCGCATTCTGACCGCAAATCGTTCCAGAGAGTTTCCCAAAAATCTGTCAAATATGCGGTCGATATGCGATCGCATGTCAAATCTGCGGTGCATTTTGCGACCGCAGATCAGACATGCGGTCCGCATAGTGACCGCATTCCTTAACAGAAACTGCTCAACTTTGAGGCCATTCTTCTGCGGTCACTTTGCGGACCGCATGTGGGTTCTGCGGTCGCATAGTGACCGCATATTCGACCTCGGCCCAGAGTTTTGTAACATTTTGACCCGATCTCTTCTTTAATATAACACCTTTCTTCTTCATTTTATCATATCACCTCACCAAAATTAGAGAGAGAAGAGAGGGTTTTTAGAGAGAGAAATCTTTCATCTTCAAAGATTGTTCCAACTATTTAATTCCAAGGGATTCTAGGGCAAGGATTCAACTTCCCCAATATTTTCAAGGTAAAAACCCTAACTATTTTCTTTGATTTTCAGTTTTAAATTGGGTAAAGAGAGGTTTGCATATAATAGCTTTTGAAAATAGAATTTTTACACTCATGCATGATTATTGAACTTGATTTCTAGTAAAAAGAAGTGAGTAGAAGTAAGAGTCTTCAAGAACAAGGTTGGCAAGAGTAGGATATCTTGGGTAAGCATAAAGTAGGAGGAAAAAAAAAAGCATCACCAGGTATGTATGGCTAATTTTGATTCTTGTGAAATCGCCCTTATGTGTAAAATTGTTTGGCATGTGTTGATTTGAGAAATTGTATGTGATTATTTGATGTTGTTGTTGGATATTCAAAGTTGTTGTTGAACTATGAGCGTTGTGGTATGAAATATGAACCGAAAGGTAAATGAGAGTTGAATTGGGTAAAGAATTTGTGAATAATGATTATGATGGCCTATATGGCACCTTGTGGAAAAGAAAATGAAACACTTGAGAATTGGTTTATTGTGGAAAGAGATGAAACACTTGAATTATGGAAAATTGTTGAATATACATGTGTGAATATTCTTGAATGTGGAAACATTGTAACCTGGTTGTGATATTGGCTTGAGAAGTAATTGAGAACATGAAACAATGTGCAAGTTGCTTATTTGAACTTGTTGAAATTGTGTGTAGTACCTTATCCGCTGTTTGAAATTGTTGTGTTTTCAACTGTAAGGCGGGGTCGTGTTGCGCGCCGCAACGTGGTGAAATAAGGTGTGGGTTGGGGTGATAAGGGTGGCCGAGGTAATAAGGGTGGTCAGGGGCAATAAGGATGGAAAGCGATCGAAATCGCTATTGAAAATTGATACATAAATCAATAATGTGAAATTGTGAAAGGAGACAACAGGAGAGTTTGCAACCTGTGGGGCACTGATTGCCCCTTTGTTTGACTACTTGTTCTTTACGTGATTGATTGGTTGTTGTTAAATTGGTTGATTGTAGAAAGTGCTTTGTGTGAGAATTATTTGAAATGAGGAAAATGTGGAAACATGGTTGGCTGGCTTAATAAATTGTTGATGTAATTTAATGGCTTGAGTTTACTTGGGACAAAGTTTGTCCATACATACCAATACAATTCAAGTGTACTGACGTCCCTTTTGCCGGGGGCGCTACATTCGTGTCATGATTGTAGGTGGATCAGTAGCAGGCACTTCAGCTCATCGACAGTAGTATCCTTCTCCTTCCACTGCCCGTTTTGGTGAGCCCCTTTCTTCCTCGGGGCACAGTGTGGCTCATGCCACTTTTATTTCAGACTTTCTTTTGGATTTTGTAAGGTATAGCCGGAGCCTTGTTACCGGCAAGTATTGTATTTCCCTTTTTGTATCCTAGAGGCTCCGTAGACATGTAAACCGTGGGATTGTGGCCTATGTATATGTATGGGGCGTTGTAAATATAAATTATGAACTTGTTAGTAAATAAATCACATGGTTATGTTTATGCATTGTGAAATCAGTCATTGTTGGTAAGATATTTTGGTTAATGAGTAACAATCAACACAGGGGTAACGCGTGGGAATGGAAGGCACCCAGGTCCGCTTGACTGGGGCAACCCGGTCAGGCGCCGGTCATGTCCCTCGATTTGGGGCGTGACAACCCTACTGTTCAAAATAGAGAAAGACTGCATAAAGTGAAAGCAGAACTATTCAAGTTTTTGGCACTGGAGGAGAAATTCTGGAAACAGAAATCGGGTATGAATTGGTTTAATGATTGTCACAACCCTAGTTCACCAATTGTGAACATGTCGTGATGGCACCCAGTCCCCACGACTAGGTAAGCCTAACACGTTGCGGAATATATAAGTTATAAATACTTAAATAAGAAACAACGGAAAAATAACATAAAAGATATGTAATTCGTGCCGCTTGGCACATACATCCGTCACACAATGAATAAAACACTACCAAGATCCGGAACCCCACGGTAACACAGACTAAAGAGAAATACAACTGTGGCTCTAAGTGTGAAGAGTATCTAACAACGAAATGAAGAAATGTCCACTAGTAATACTAGAATAGAAGGGAAGCCTCCGGATCCGCGGACGTAGCAGATCATACCTCGAAGTCTCCCAGAAAGCTGCGGAATCACCTAGTACGAGCCTCCTCTGATGTACCCGGATCTGCACAACAAAAGTGTGCAGAAGAGTAGCATGAGTACACCACGGCGGTACTCAGTAAGTGCCAAGCCTAACCTCGATGGAGTAGTGACGAGGAAAGTCAGGGCCCTACTGAGAAACAATAATAATATGATGACAACAAAATAAACAGTTTGACAGATAACAACAAAATTTCCAAAATAACAACATTTACTGAAACTGTCTACAACCAAGCTAATAACAAATAACCAACTCAAATAAACAAATCCAGGATCTGTGGGAATTGAACCCCCAGTCCCATTCTCAGTACCCCTGGGTCTCCGGGAATCGAACCCGCAGCCCATGTCTCAATAATATCACAATAACTCAGGGATCTCCGGGAATCGAACCCGCAGTCCCTACCAATAAATAACTCGGGATCTCGGGAATCGAACCCGCAGTCCCTACCAATAAATAACTCAGGATCTCGGGAATCGAACCCGCAGTCCCTACCAATAAATAACTCAGGATCTCGGGAATCGAACCCGCAGTCCCTACCAATAAATAACTCGGGATCTCGGGAATCGAACCCGCAGTCCCTACCAATAAATAACTCAGGATCTCGGGAATCGAACCCGCGGTCCCTACCAATAAATAACTCAGGATCTCGGGAATCGAACCCGTAGTCCCTACCAATATCACGTCGGGTCTCTGGGAATCGAACCCACAGCCCCGGGTCTCCGGGAATCGAACCCGCAGTCCACAAACACAGCCAATTAAGGAAATCCACAGAGAGAAATAATTATGCTCAACTATAACTTCACCGAAAAATAGTGCCAATAATTAACAAGGAATTCAAACAAGGCAGTTAGGCAACCAAACAGTTAAGTGCTACCTAATCATGCTCTTCTAACCACTACCGGGTAAAATGTCAAATTAACAACCAAAGACAGGGATATCGCTCATCGAACATTTCTGAATAAAGTACGTGTTCAACAACCAGCGCATGTACACGCCCGTCACCTCGCGTACAAGGCATTTAAACTATCACATAATATCCTAGGGGTGAAAATTCCCCCACACGAGGTTAGACAAGCCACTTACCTCAATTCCGGTACAAAACCGCTAAGCAATAACCCTCTTGCCACGAATGTCGGCCTCCACAAGTGTAGAATCCGATAAAAATCAATAGAATCACATCAAAATAGGCCAATTGGGCATTACCCAATCAAATTAACTCAAAATTCACCAAAACCCACAAGTTGCCAAAACCCGACTTTCGGTACGCTTATCGAAAAATCACAAAAATTATATATTCGGGTTCCTTATCTCAATACGAGTCCGTGCATATAAAATTTATCGAAATCGGACTCCATTTGCCCACTCAAATCAGTGTTTTTCTTAAATTTAGGCCTAGGGCTCAAACCCACCTTAAATCTTCCATTTACAGGGATTTAACCAAGGATTTCATGTTAAAATGATGTAATTAAGCCACAAAACTTACCTCCAACGAATCCCCAATGAATTACCAACAATTCCCGTGAGTTTCTCTCTCTAGAACTCAAAAATGGCGTTTTTGGGTATTAAACCCGCGACTGGTTCTGTTCTGAACTTAACTTCACTGCCAGCCTCATTTCTTCATCGCGTTCGCGACGCCTCTCACGCGAACGCGATGCCTTCCTCCTCTTCTTCATCGCGAACGCGGCACTCTCTCACGCGTCCGCGAAGATCAAATCCTCAGCCTCCTGACTTTTACTCAACGCGAACGCGACGTGAAGTCACGCGTCCGCGATGCCTTTCCTTTCCCTCTTACGCGAACGCGACCCACCCCTCGCGAACGCGATGACCAACTGGCCTCACCCTTCGCGAACGCGGCATTGTCCTCGCGAACGCGATGCCTTACTGAACCTGGCCTTCGCGAACGCGGAACCTTCCTTCGCGAACGCGAAGGCTTGTTTTATGCCCAGTGATCTGCAGATTTCAGCAGACCATTTCATGCTTCCAAACGCCGGATGATGGTCCGAATTCATCCCGAGGCCTCCGGGACCCCAACGAAAACCACCAACATACTCCAAAACACGATACGAACTTATTCCAATCATAAAAACACGTCTAACAACATCAAAACCCATAAATCACATCGATTCAAGCCTAAGTTTCTTCAAAACTTTCAAAACTAACATTCAATCCAAAACCCGGCCAAATGACGTCCAAATGACCTGAAAATTTGCGGACATATCCAAAATCACATAATGAAGCTACAGAAATTGTCGGAATTCCATTCCGACCCCCGGATCAAAATCTCACCTATCGTTCGGATTCGCTAAAATTTCAACCTTCGGCATTTCAAGCCTAATTGAGCTACGGACCTCCAAAATATATTCCGAACGCGCTCCCAACCCCGAAATCACCTAACGGAGCTAATGGAACCATCGGATTTCCGTTCCGAGATCGTCTTAACACTGTTCCGGCTACGAACCGTTTTCTAGTTTCAAAGCTCTTATTTAGGGACTAAGTGTCCCAAAATGCTCAAATTTTCGGAACCGACTCTCCCGGCAACCCACAATAGCAGAAATGAACTTAGGGGAACAGTTAAATTAGGGATAGGGGCGTAATTTTCTAAAACGACCGGTCGGGTCGTTACAATGATGGAGATAGAAACACAAAGTTTTTTCATACACATGTCAATGGGAAAAGGAAAAAGCTACAGCTGAAGAGGATTCAAGGGGCAAATGGAACATGGATTGAAGATAAGAATGAATTGGCCAATGAGGCAATTCAATTCTTTCAGCAACAGTTCCATGAGGAGGTAGTCCCTTCTAATTTTGACATTATAGATCATGTCCCAATGATGGTAAATGCAGAGATCAATCAGGACTTGTTAAAACAGCCCACTTTTGGGAAGTCAAGCAAGCTGTCTTTAGCCTCAATGGAGATAGTTCAGGAGGTCCGGATGGGTTTAATGGGAGTTTTTTCCAGGTGTGTTGGGACATTATTCAGGAGGATATAGTAGGAACGGTGAAGGCTTTCTTTAATGGGCAGGAGTTACCAAGATTTATCACCCATACTAATCTGGTTCTACTTCCAAAGAAGAAACAAGTGTACACATTTTCATATTTGATACCTATAAGCCTCAGTAATTTTGTAAATAAGATCTTCTCGAGGGTGATTCATGAGCGAATGGCTGGATTGTTACCTAATTTAATCTCTCATGAGCAGGCAGGATTTGTAAAAGGCAGAAGCATAGTGGAAAATGTATTACTAACGCAGGAGATAGTGACAGACATTAGATTGAGAACTAAGGCGGGTCCAAATGTGATTATCAAATTGGACATGAAGAAGGCATATGATAGGCTTTCCTGGCTGTTTTTGACTAAAGTCTTGAGAAAAATGGGTTTTGCAGAAAGATTCATAGGCTGGATTTTTGGTCTTATTTCTAATAACTGGTATTCCATATTGATAAATGGTCAGCCACATGGGTTCTTCAAGTCAACTAGAGGAGTAAAGCAAGGCGATCCACTATCTCCCACTTTATTTATCCTGGCAGCAGAGGCTCTATCGAGGGGGCTAAATAACTTACATTCCAATCTATATTTTTGTGGATTTGGACTACCTAAGTGGAGTCCAAAAGTGAACCATCTTGCATATGCAGATGACACTATTATCTTCTCTTCATCTGATGAAACCTCACTGTTACTAATAATGCAAGTATTGGCAACATATGAGGCAGCTTCTGGCCAGCTTATTAATAAGGATAAATCTGCAATCTTCTTGCATCACTTGACAGATGAGACTGTATTTCAAAAGGTGGAAAGAGTGACTGGCATTAAAAGACAAGAATTTCCACTTACGTACTTGGGTTGCCCTATATTTTATGCTAGAAGTAAAATGGAGTATTATAATGATATGGTGAACAAAGTCCTTAATAAAATGCAAAACTGGAAGGGAAAAATGCTGTCAATAGGAGGTCGGGCAATTTTAATTGCCCATGTATTGCAAACTATGCCTATTCACCTTCTATCCGCAGTAAATGCTCCTGCCTTTGTGATTAATAAACTTCACAAGCTCATGGCTAGATTTTTTTGGAGTAATTCAATCGAAGGGGGTAACAGACATTGGGCTTCTTGGGAGACTTTATGCTTACCAAAGGAGGAAGGAGGAGTAGGTTTCAGATCATTGCATGATATATCAAAAGCTCTTTTTTGTAAGTTGTGGTGGAACTTTAGAACAAAACCATCATTGTGGAGTGCCTTTATGAGTCAAAAATATTGCAAAAAAATGAATCCTATTGTTGTACCTTGGAGTGAGGGTTCACATATATGGAGGAAAATGCTTGAGTGTAGAGATCTTATAGAACATCAAATACTATGGCAACCAAAGATGGGATGTTCTCTGTTTTGGTTTGCAAACTGGACTGGTCTTGGTGCATTGTACTATATTACTCCACCTGATTTCTATTGTGATGAAACTATCCAAAATGTCATGGATGTGGCACAGGAAGGAGTTTGGAATGAGCAGATGCTAAGACATTTGCTTCCAGAGGAGATTGCTGAATATATTCTTTATAATATAAAACCACCAAGGGAACATATGGGGCTAGATAATCCTGTTTGGATGTTAGAGCAAAGAGGAGAATTTAGTGTACGATCAGCATGGGACTATATAAGGAGAAGAAAGGATCCAACTAATGCATATAAAATGATTTGGATTAAGGGACTTCCATTCAAGATTTCTTTCTTTATGTGGAAAGTATGGAAAAATAAGATACCTTTAGATGATTTTTTCAGAAGGTTAGGTTATATGATGCCTTCCAGATGTTGTTGCTGTGTGCTGCCTCAAGAAGAAACCCTAACCCATGTATTTTTCAATTCATATGCTGCTAGGAGAGTTTGGAAATATTTCTTAACTAACGCAGGTATCAATACTGAAGGGATATCATTTCATCAGGCTATTGTCAAGTGCTGGACAGCAAATATGGTACCTAGGCTACAACCAATCATGCAGGCCTTACCATCAGTTATTGTGTGGGAATTATGGAAAAGAAGAAACTCCTATAAGTATGGGGAAGCAGTATCAGTAAGTAGAGTCATATATCAGATCTCTACGACAGTTCAATATTTGGTAAAATTTAGAAAACCAAGTCTTCAAAATGTTCCTCACAAATGGCCAGATTTATTGCATATGATGGAACAATATACACCTAGCTTGAAATATACAAAGGTGCTATGGGAGTTTCCTGATCAAGGGTGGGTCAAAGTTAATACAGATGGGGCTGCTAGGGGTAATCCTGGCAGGAGTGCTATAGGATTTGTGTTGAGAAATGAAGAAGGGGATATTTTATATGCTCGGGGCAAAGAAATAGAGGAAGGCACAAATACTAAAGCAGAGGCATTGGCCATTCTGGAAGCTATCTCATATTGTGTGGAACATGATTTCATCAGGATTGATTTACATACTGATTCAATGATGATCAAAAACATAATTGCAGATGACTGGAAGCCACCATGGGCAATTGCTACTTACATAGAAGAGATTAAGGGATTGATGGATAGATGCAACTTGAAGATCTCTCATACTTTAAGGGAAGGAAATCAATTGGCTGATCATTTAGCCAATTATGCATTAGACATTGGCCTAATAGAATGTAATGGATTTGGAGATTTGGATACACAAGGGAAGAAAATTGTAAATAGTGATAAATCACAATGTCCTTACATCCGAGTAAAAGTTGCAACAAGATAGAAAGGGAGGAGGAAGGAAAGATCAGTGTTAGCAGGACCAATAGAAAGGAGAGCGATCCAGATGGAAAAGAGTATAGTAATCTGTTTTATGGCTAACTTGGTTTTCTTTTTTACAGGGCTCTCAGTTGAGATCATGTTTCTTTCATTATCTATCGTTTACTTGGTGATTACTGAACCCAAGGAAAGAGAAGCAAAGGAGGAATCAAACGTGTTCCATTGCAATGGAGATTTAACCAAGATCAAAAGCCAGGACAGGAAAAGTAAATCTCAGAGAGATCAACAAAATCAAGTGGAACAAAGGGAACATGCAAACATAAGTAATCACAGGGTCACAAAGACTATGGATAGCAGAAAACCCTCCAGTATGAAGAGGATAAATACAAGAGGAGGATCAGCATTTAGAGAGGAGTTTTTTTGTTTATCTAACGAGTTTTTGTGCTTTGCAGGTACATTTAGAGTACTTGTGGCTATTATGTTATTTGAACTTCAAGTGATGGTATCTCGATCCATTGAAGGGATATGGTATATAGTCACAAGTCAATTAATTCTTCAGATCACTTCACAAGGTTTTCATAGTATGCTGACAGTTAAGTTTCCCATTGACTGGAATTTCTACTGGAAGATGCAACTATGGAAAAAAATCAAGATAGCAGATCAAAAGACAACAAAATTCAGGCAAGCAACACAACAGCATTGGGGAGACAATATGTCTAACCTAGAGGGTGTGGACAGTAAAAACAACTGGATGAAGCACCTTTGGAGATACACAACAAGAATCAGCAAGGAACAAAAGGAGATGCATTCAGGAAATCCATTAAGACTACATATACTCTACAGTTTGAGGAGGCTTCAGGTGGTGGTATTCGTACCTAGTACTCAACCCACCGGAGACAAATTAAACAAGGAGTACATGGACATAGTCTATATCCCTTCTCAAGGGATTGTGGATTTCCCAATGCACCATCAACTACGGGAATGTGCTAGCAGAGAATCTCACTTAATTGTTGAAGATGAATTACCAGATGAAATACAAGGAAAAACATTCATAGGCAAATGTATCTTCACACAACATTCAAAGATGCAACAGAGTCAACCAATACATCCAGTCAGAAGGAAAGCAAGTAAAAGCAAAAACAAGAAGGAAAAATGGGTACCTAATTATTGTACAAAATCCATACACAGTGAAGTCTGCATGCGAACCTGGCGACTTCATAGTATAGTCGATCAAGCATCCATGCAGCGACTCATCCAGATCATGAAACAAAGAAACAACATTGGATGGATAAACAGGAAGCGAAAGAAAGAAAATGGTGAAATGGAAAATGAAGAAAAGAGAAAAGCAATACCTGAGGAGGATGCAGCCACACAATCGAACACAAATAATAATGGAGAAGAAGGCACAGCAGAGACGAGCAGCATTCAAAGAAGGAAGGGAAATGGAAGCATAGAATCAGATGGGAACTCTCAAGAAGACCAATGGTTTTTCGTTAATACCTATGTTGGTCTAACACTTAGACTAATAACTAATTGGAAAACAAACAGACGGACAAATGTGCTGAATATGCGATCAAGTAAGAGCAAATATGTGTCAACGTGGGTGCTTGCATGGCGACTGGTCAGTGGGCTTTTGGTGCAATTTAATGGTGATTGGTGGTCTATGATATGCAAAAGGCCAAATCTGTTATTACTGAGATGGATGGATATGGTAATTGGGCCGTCTGGACTAGGCAACTGGGCTTCTAGACAAAACGAGCATGTACAAGGAGGAGAACTCAAGGATGATCAAACATTGGACATGGATTATCAAAGTTGGGCTGATTTTACTGGACTGGATTGCTGTTCACATCTTGATACACAATTTAAGGGCTAGCTTTAGTCTTCATTTTATTTACGCAAAGATTAGTAGTCTCTATGTGATATCAATTTTAAGCACAATGCTTAATCTTGATAATAGGAATTATGTCCTAGTCATAGTTTATTTATTAGCAACAATGGATACTTTGCTTATGTAGCATCGCGATTTTTCATACTGAAGCAAGAGCCTCTGCTATAAGGAGAAACACATTCTGCCGGTGGCCATGGCCAATTTGGCCGGCGGCCAGCCACCTGCCACGGCTGGTCAGCCTCCTAATGACAATACCCAACAGCCTACAACTACAAAAAGCATAGTTCAGCCTTTGGACTACTCGAAACTATTTAAACCAGCGGCTTTAAACAATGCTATGCAGACATCGAATTCAAAACTTGTTGCTGTCGAGCCTATTCCAATGAAACCAGTTGAGTATCTCAATGGACAACCAATTATTAAGTGGACTGAAGCAGAAGTACAACGAATGGACATAATTGAGGGACTACAATATGCAGTTCTTGGAAAATTTTCATATGGTTGGCCTGATTTGCAAGAAATAAGACGTATACTTCCAATTCAATGTGGCATCAAGGGAGAATGTAATATTGGCTTGTTAAGGGATCGCCATATTCTAATTAGATTGACATTACTGGAGGACTATACGAATTTATCTTCGAAAAAAGCAATTTATTTGAAATCAAAGACTGGAGATTATCAGATGAGGACATTGATATATGATTCTAAATTCAAAGTTGACCAAGAAACCCCAAAGGTAATGGCATGGATTTCCTTTCCAAATTTACTTCCTACTTTCTTTGTTAAAGAGTGTCTCTTTTCACTAGCATCAGCAGTAGGAGTCCCTTTGCATTTAGATTTGGCCACTATTAGGAAAACTAGACCCAGTTGTGCAAGAGTTAAAGTGCAAATAGATTTGTTAGAAGAATTGCCTCAAAAAGTTAGAATGGACATTGTGGATGAGGGTACGGGCAAAGTTAGAACTGAATGGGTGAAGGTGCAATATGATTATATACCAAAGTACTGTAGGGAATGCATGCTTCAAGGACATAATGAGGAATCATGTTGGAGATTACATCCGGAATTATATGTTGAACCAGTCAAGGAGACTACTGTAGATGTTGATCGAGGTAATGTTGAGAACAATGTTAATGACAGGGCTAATGTTGTGAACAATACTAATAATCCAATAATGATTCTGTCTAGTGGAAAAATAGTCGGGAATGTTGGAGAGCAGTGGAAGCAGATTAGAGATAATAGAATAGGAAAGGGTGCAAATCAACAAGGTGATCAAGGCATAGTGGGAAAAGAACTGGTACAAGTTAATTCTGGAAACAATCAGATTGGTAGAAAAAATATGACAAAAGAAGTGACTTTTGCAGAGGTGGAGGAAAACAGACAAAGGGAACAAGATACAGTAGGAAAGGAAATTACTCCAATGAAGGTAGCTAGTACACAGCAGCTTCACATTTCGAATAAATTTGCTTTACTGGAGAATGAAGAAAGTGAGACAGCTGAACCAAATCATCTAGCTATAGTGGCTGCAAACAATGAGCAAAGTACAAATGATAGACCTAAGGAAGCTGAGAAATCACTGAATGCTGCAGCACCTATTTTTATTCCTACATCTCAAGACTTTAAGAATGGGACACAAATTGAAAAACAAGGCGCAGAGGTAGTACAAAAACAGCAGGCACAACAGAAAGAGACAACATCTCAATGGGTAAACAGGGTTTTCACAATTAACAAGGTTACTATGAATCAATCTTGCCAAGAAATACCATCACAATCTACTGATCCTGAAGAAGTAGCTGAACAGGAAGTGTTAAAGAAGAGAGCAGACTGGACAAATGTAAAATTGTGGCATAGTCAAACTGAAGAAGATCCTGATGAAGGAAATCTATCAGAATGATATGAGGAGGAACAGGTTGGAGCTGAAGAAGAGGAATTACAAGGAGAAGAAATCAGTGTGAATGGGGAAACCAACAACAACAGAGAACTTACAATACAAAAAAATACAACTATCATGCTAACAAATGCTATGGTGGAACCAATTGTTGGTGAACAAATTGATCCTGGGGATCCAGGGGGAGGAGAGCAACAGAAATAGAATCAAGATACTGGTGGAATAGAGAAACAACAGGAAGAGATGGCAGTCATAGTACAGCAAATTGACACAATCAGTACAAAGACCAAACCTACTGATCAGACCAACACAATGCAATTGATGCCTAAAGCAGTTGACAAGCAGATTGCAGCAGCAGACATAGTGGACAAAACAAAACATGATTTATTACCCAAAGGAAGAGATCTAGATGCAGAATCAACTTGCCAAAATTTCAGAGACATTGCTAGGCAAGGGGATTTATCTCCAAAGTACACAGACAAGAGTAAATCAGCAGGTAGAGGAAAGAAAAAGAAGGAAATCACCAATGTGCAACCTACAGGAGTACAAACTAGGAGGAATGCATCTAAATCTATTAATTAGAATGAATGCTTTAATTTGGAATATTAGATCAGTCAATACAAATAGAGCATTTGAGAGGCTAATAACAATGCATAGAAGATATAACTTTGATTTCATTGGAGTGATGGAACCAATGCAACAAGCAAGAAAACTGGAAGATTATAGGAGGCAGATTGATTTTGAGCAGGCATTTGTAAACACTTCTAATAAGATTTGGGCTTTCATAGATGGTAAATATGATGTGACTGTGGTGATTGATTCAGTGCAGCAGCTAACAATGAAATTATATGATACAGAAGAAGAAAAGGAATTTATGCTTACACTAGTATATGCAAGGTGTGATCATCTTGAAAGAATAGAACTTTGGGATTCACTCTACTACTTAGCTAGTGATATGACTATGCCATGGATGGTGGGGGGAGATTTTAATGTTATTTGGGATGAGGAAGAAAAATTTGGAGGATTGCCAGTTCCTATCAATGAGGTTGATGATTTTCGACATTGTATGAATACATGCAACCTTGCTGATCTTGGTTTCAAAGGAAGTATATACACTTGGTGGAATGGTAGAGCAGAGGAGGATTGCATTTTCAAAAGATTGGACAGGATCTTTGGTAACATTGAAGCTCAACAATTGTGGCCGGGAATTGAAGTTACTCATTTACCTAAAACTGGATCTGATCATTGTCCTCTTTTGATCTCATATGATATAAATACTGTCCCTATTAAGAAGAGTTTCAAATTCTTAAAGTTCTGGACAGAACATGAGTCCTTTAGAGCAGTGGTAAAAGAAAATTGGAAAGCTGACTTTCATGCAAGTCCTTTTATTCTTTTCAATCACAAGCTAAAGAAGCTGAAGAGAGCATTATCTAAATGGAGTAGAGACACTTTTGGTGACATTTTTCAAAAAATTGCAAGCCTGGAGGAGGTAGTAAGAGTTCATGAAGCACAATTTGAGATTAATCCCACAATTCAAAATAGAGAAAGACTCCAGAAGGTTCAAGCTGAACTCTTTCAATTTTTAGCATTGGAAGAGAAGTTTTGGAAACAAAAATCAGGTATGCAGTGGTTTAGTGACGGGGATCGAAATACAAAATTTTTTCATGCTCATGTGAATGGGAAAAGAAAAAGGTTGCAATTAAAAAGAATACAAAATTCAGCTGGAGTTTGGGTTGATACACAGGAGGATATGGCTAATGAAGCTGTGGATTTCTTTCAGAAACAGTTCTATGAGGACACTATTCCAAATGACTTCAGCATTATCAATCATGTCCCCCAGATGATAAGCATGGATCAAAATCAAGATCTGTTGAGTCAACCAACTAGAGAGGAAATTAAACATGCTGTTTTTGGCCTTAATCCTGACAGTGCTGGAGGACCAGATGGATTTAATGGTAGTTTTTTTCAATCTTGTTGGGACATAATAGAAGATGATATAGTGGAGATGGTGAAAGCATTCTTTAATGGGCAGGAGCTTCCTAGATTTATCACTCATACAAATCTGGTCTTATTACCAAAGAAAAAGGAAGTAAACACATTTTCTGATATGAGACCAATTAGTCTCAGTAACTTCATCAATAAGGTGTTTTCCAGAGTCATACATGAGAGAATGGTTGGGATTCTACCTAATCTAATATCAAATGAACAAGCTGGCTTTGTGAAGGGTAGAAGTATAGTAGAAAATGTATTGTTAACACAAGAGATTGTTACAGATATAAGGCTGAGAACTAAGGCAGGGCCAAATGTGATAATTAAGCTGGATATGATGAAAGCTTATGACAGACTGTCTTGGATTTTTCTATCTAAAGTACTGAGGAAAATGGGGTTTAATGAAAGATTTATTGGCTGGGTGTTTGGCTTGATTTCTAACAACTGGTATTCTGTTTTGATCAATGGACAACCACATGGATTTTTTAAATCTACTAGAGGAGTAAAGCAAGGAGATCCACTATCACCTACTCTCTTTATTATAGCAGCAGAAGCTCTCTCAAGAGGTTTAAATTCTTTACACTCTAACAGGCAGTTTTGTGGCTTTGGACTCCCAAAATGGAGTCCTAAGATTAACCACTTATCATACGCAGATGATACCATCATCTTCTCATCCTCTGATGAGACTTCACTGAAGCTTATTATGGGAGTTTTGGCAGATTATGAAGCAGCTTCAGGACAGTTAATCAACAAAGCCAAATCTGCAATTTACATGCACCACCTCACAGAACAACCAATTGTATCTAAGGTGGAAAGGGTGACTGGAATTAAGAGACAAGATTTTCCATTCACATATCTTGGGTGTCCTATATTTTACGCAAGAAGGAAGATGGAATATTATAAGGACTTGATGAATAAAGTGTTGGATAAAATGCAATCATGGAAGGGAAGAATGTTATCTATTGGAGGGAGAGCTATTTTGATTGCTCATGTGTTGCAAAGCATGCCTATACACTTATTATCTGCAGTGAATGCACCAGCTTTTGTTATTAATAAGTTACATAAATGTATGGCAAGATTCTTTTGGAGCAATTCAATTGAAGGTGGTAAGAGACATTGGGCTTCATGGGAAACACTGTGCCTACCAAAAGAAGAAGGAGGTGTAGGTTTTAGGTCTCTTCATGATGTATCCAAAGCTTTGTTTTGTAAACTTTGGTGGAACTTTAGAACTAAACCATCATTATGGAGTTCTTTCATGAGTCAAAAATATTGTAAAAAGATGAATCCTATTGTAGTCCCATGGAAAGAAGGTTCACACATCTGGAGGAAGATGATAGAATGTAGAGATCTTATTGAACATCAAATTTTATGGCAGCCTAGAATGGGATGCTCTTTGTTTTGGTTTGGGAATTGGACTGGTCTTGGTGCATTATATTTTATTACTCCACTTGATTTTTATTGTGATGAAAGTATACAGAATGTTAATGAGGTAGTTCAAAATGGGAGATGGAATGAACAATTGCTGAGACAACTGCTACCTGATGACTTAGCTGAACATATTTTACAGAATATCAAGCCACCTGGAGAAATTAGGGAGTTAGATAAACCTGTTTGGATGTTGGAAACAAGGGGTGAATTCACTGTGAAATCAGCATGGGAGTATATAAGAAGAAGAAAGGAACCAGCCAATGCATACAAGATGATATGGATCAAAGGCCTTCCATTTAAGGTGTCTTTCTTCATGTGGAAAGTTTGGAAAAATAAGCTGCCACTAGATGATTTTCTTAAGAGAGTTGGAATTGCAATGGCTTCTAGATGCTGGTGTTGTGTGTTACCACAGGAAGAAACCTTAACTCACCTGTTCTTTACTTCATATGCTGCTAGGAAAGTATGGAAATATTTTCTATCTCATGCAGGTATTAATGTTGAAGGTTTAAGTTTACATCAAGCTATAGTGAGATGTTGGACAGCCCAGGTGATCCCTAGATTAAAGCCAATTATGCAGGCATTACCATCAATTATAGTTTGGGAATTATGGAAGAGGAGAAACTCATATAAATATGGTGATGCAGTATCAGTGAATAGAGTGATTTATCAGATATCAACTACTTTGCAATATCTGGTAAAATTTAGAAAGCCAAGTTTGCAGAATGTTCCTCATAAGTGGCCAGATTTAATTAACATAATGGAACAATACAGGCCACAATTGAAATATACAAAGGTGTTATGGGAGTTCCCTGAACAAGGATGGGTGAAAATTAATACAGATGGGGCTTCTAGAGGTAATCCTTGTAGGAGTTCTGTTGGATTTGCTATGAGAAATGTTGAAGGAGATATCCTATATGCTTGTGGAAAAGAAATAGAAGAGGGCACAAACACTGAGGCAGAGGTGAAGTCAATTCTTGAAGCTCTAAGATATTGTGTTGCACATGATTACACTTTTATAGAACTCCACACAGATTCAATGTTGGCTAAAAACATATTGATAGATGAGTGGAAACCACCATGGTTTATTGCTGAAGATATGGAAGAGATCAAGAAGCTGATGGGTAGATGTAACCTGAAGGTAGCACATACATTAAGGAAAGGTAATAAATTGGCTGATCATCTAGCCAACTATGCTCTTGACAGTGGGCCACTGGAATGTAACAATTTTCAGGATCTAGACATTCAAGGAAGGAGAATTGTGAATAGTGATAAACTTCAATGCCCTTACATCAGAGTGGAGGTAAAAAGAAGCTAGGGAAGACAAAAGAAGAAAATTCAAAGGGAATGGAGCTATCTTGTAGCTCAACTTTTGTGCATCATACTCAAATCCATCTGGAAGGGAGAATGGTGCTATTATCTAACATGTTTGTTCATTTTGCAGGTAATTTTATTGTACAGGTGGTTGATGTGATAATTGAAATCCAATTGGTGGTATTAGTGCCTAGCACTCATTCCATTGGATGGATATTACACTCAGTCATCTGTACTTTGGAGAGTATTTTTTGGATGAGAAATGAAGGAACAAGATTACTGCCCAGAAAGTTTAAGAGAATTGGGCAGAAATTCACATTATTTTGCCAGGGAGTACAAATGCAGAAAAACATAACAGCAGAGTACCATACAAAAATCCAAATCCTTAGGGAGAAGGATAAGATGGAAATTACAAAGATCTTTGCAAGGGGACATTACTATCAAATCCTATGGGAGGAGAACATAGTGATGGCCTTATCTAACTGGTTGTCTTGTTTTGCAGAAATTTCAATAGGGCTCTTGGTATATGATGTGATAATAGTCTTATTGGTGGTATTAATGCTTGGCATTCAATCCAATGGACTTCATTTACATCTAAACAACAGCCCAAGCAGGAGACAACATATACTTCTAACAAGTGAACATAAAGTGCTGACATCTAAATTTCTTTCTTTAAAGGAATCTATTTGGATGAAGCACAAAAGGAGAGACAAAGGCAATAACAGGATATTAAATGCAGACAAAAAAAATCCAACATCAAAGGAGCTTTATTGGATGATGCATAAGGGTAACATTACAAAGAAGCATAACAGATGCAACTGGATTAAGAGCATGCAGAGATATATATCCAAACTCACAAGAAAAATAAAGGATTCAAATACAGGGAGACAGCCCAAAACACATATACTCTATTGGCTAAGGACACTCCAGGTGGTGGTATTAGTACCTAGTACTCAATCCACCGGAGAAGATCTAGTCATAGAGTATAAGATTGATAATAAGAAAGGCACAGTATCATTATTACATACTATGGGACTTAAAGCAGCAGAAAAAACCAAACATGCAAGGCATATACACAGGGAACATTCAAAGAAAAAAAAAACAAAAACATGAAAAGAAATCAGGTACTCGAAATGAGGGATTCAAACTCCACAGAAAGCTGAAATTTTGGTTGAATCTACCAGCAACTCTAGCATCTCTAATGTGGCGTTGGATTAGCACTTCCAATTCAGCAGGAAACCAAGGTTACACAGTGGGATTTAAAGGAGACAGTCAGGGACAGCAGCTCGACATGCATCAAAAAACAAAAAACATCATGAGAAGAAGAAAAGGAGAAAATGGTGCAAAGGAAGTGAATCAAATGGAGATGGAATTACCTGGAATGGTGGCAGTCTCACAATTGAGCACACATGAGCAGGGAGAATCAGAAATGGCAGTTTCAAGCAACATTCAACGGCGGAGAACACCAGGACACTGGGATGAAGATGAGAGAGTTCAAAGAGTCTATTGGACCATCGACATTTCCTATGCTGGAAAGACAGAGAAATGGAAAGTCAAGAGACAGCAAAGTGAAATTAAGTGGCGCGTAAATTTTTGTTTCAACAGCCACGTTGCATGGAGAATAATGAAAAGGCTAATTTTGCAATTTAATTGCAATTATGTGCTACAGCTGATATGGCTATGGATGGAAATAGATGGGGTTATTGTCACATGCGTGACCTTTCACTAAGCAACGAAAATCACTGGACATGCTTATTGGACTTGGGCGACAAAGATATTGGGCCTGGAGTGTTCTGAGTATTGGGCTTCTAGGCTTGGCGGCAAGGGACGTCGCTGGATTCTATTGTGGGCCTAATCACAAGATATTGGACAACTGGGAGTATGGGCATCGTCAACTGGGCTGGACGATTCTGTGGGGTCTGTTTGGGTCGTACTCGGGCGGCTAAGGAGAAATGGGCTGATTGGGAGTATATGTTTGGACCTTATCATACACGGGCGGTTATTCAGTTTTAATGGAGGCATATTGGGCCTTATCGTTGGCCCAAGCGGGTCAAGAAGTGCTGGATACAGGGCTGTAAGGCATACAAATGGGCCAATGTGAATGCTGGATCACAAAGACAAATATTATATGGGCTAGTTTTATTTTACAACATTTTAATAGATTTCTTGTGAGATTAATTTTAAGCTCATTGCTTAATTTTAATCATAGGGACTATGTAGTCAGCAAATTTTATTTATTAGCATGATAGAAGTAGACGCATTGACATTGTATTTGCTTTTATTTTATTTTATTTATAAAAACTAGCCCTAGGCAATGCCTAGTGGATTTAAAAAAAAAAAAAAAAACCCTAAACCCACTTTTTTCCGCACAAAGGAGAAGAACATCAATATCGTATTTTTCCCTGGACAATTGGTTTCAATCCTAATGAAGAAACAACTATGGATGTGGTATGGATTTCATTGCCAAACTTATCTCCAGAATTGTTTGCTAGAAAGTCGTTATTATCTATTGCATCAGCTGTTGGAAAGCCAATCGCTATAGACAAAGCAACACAGGTGAAATCTAGACCTAGCACTGCTAGAGTGAGAGTTATCGTTGATCTAGTTGCTAAGCTGCCACAACGTGTTCGATTACAGCATGTTGACAATGAATCTGGTAAGGTTGTTGAGGTTTTTCAAGAAATTGTCTATGATAATCTTCCAGGTTATTGTAATGTTTGTAAACACCAAGGACATGTCGAATCGACATGTCGCTTACTGAAAAAGAAGAATACAAGGGTAGTAGTAGCTGGAGAGGTGAATAATGATCAAAGTAGTATTGAGAAATTACAAGGTGATGCAAGGGAGTACTTGAATGCTAAACTTGATCGTGTAAATGAGCAACTAGCTGCCAAAAATAATTCAGTAGTAACAGTGTTACGACAAGCTGGTGCATTAAAGGAGTCTACTGAGCGGGATGCTACTAAAAACAATCTTGAGATGGCTGAACAACATGCTATTTTAGCCGGGTTGACAACTTCTTCTTCTGTTGAGATGAGGGATGCACAAGTCGTGAATATAAAGTTTGGTACTAATGGGGATACAACTGGTGGGATTTTTTTGGATGGAAAAAATTCTACAGTCTATCCAGTTGCAGCTGCAATGGTGGAAAATGCAGGAAATGCCAGCGAAAGAGATGAACAAACAGTGGTCAACACTGTGGGCCTTCTTCATCATGTAAACGAAGACAAAGAAAAGAAAATGGGAGACAGTGTGTATGAGCAGCAAATTGATGTGGGTGTGGCCTCAACTAGTGACAAAAGTTGCGTCAATTTAGGTATGGGCCATCTTGGTCGTTTGTGTCAACAAAATGATACAACTTTAAAGGAAAAGCAGTATTCACATGGAAGGTCATTACCTACTATGGAAAAGGGGATTTCATTGTCCCTAAATAATAAAATAATTGATGAGATTCCAGCTGTAAGTACTTTAGGATTAAAATACAATTCTTTCAATAGGGAAAACACTCCTACGTTAGCTCATGTTATGGGCTCTATGAAGGAAAACGGGAATTTTTCAATGTTCTTGGGGAAAGCTGGTGAACGACAGCGATGTGAGCAAATGTGTGGCAAAAAGGAGGGCCATCGTGCTATGTTGACTGAACAACATGCCGGCGCTGGAAAAGCACAACAGCATACAACTGGATTTTCAGCAACTTTTAATGTGGGCTCTATGCGACTGGGGCACAAATTAGAAAAAGGTGAGGGCCAGCTTTGTGGTGTGATTGAGCACAAGGAGGCAGCAGGGGTGATAGTTGGAAATTTGATGGGCCAAGCGCTACAAGAGGAGCGACAAAATGCAACCTCCACTGTTGCATTACATGATTCTACTCATGTTCGTAGAACTGATCCAAACGAACATAGTGCACAAAAAATCCAGATTTCGGAATTCTCAGTTTCTCCTATATGTAGCTCAAAAGAAATGGTTCGTCTCAACGATAAAAATGTTGACTCAACCCAGCAAATAGTCCCAGTTTCCAGCAGTAGCAATGTACATACGCCCGGTAACAATCCGATGAAAAATGTGAGTTTCCGACGAAATGGTTCAACCGGCAATTTAGGTGACGTAGAGAAGGTCTGCCCCTCCAAGCTTAAATTTTCTAGTACTCAAGTGGAGCAAATCATCAAAGACTCTCAGGTATGCATGATGTTGAATGCCAATCCCATGACGAAGCAACCTTTGGTCACTTTAAATACATCGGCGCAAGAAATTCCTTCCCAAAGTGTGGAGTCCGTTGGACAACATAGTGGTAGTTCTAGACATCCTCTACTATCTACAGGTAATGATAAGGAAGTGAGCAAGGACAGAAGTCATAAAAGCTGGGCAGATCGAGTTGAGCGTTGGGAAAATGGAGCGGATGATGAGCTAATTTCGGACTATGACAGAACACTTTTGGATACATTGGGCAGTCCAAAACCTCATAGAAGTGCATACTCCACTGGATCAAAAACGACTGCACAAAAGATGAAATCTTCGGTGGCAAAGAGACATGAACCACGTAGTGAAAAGAAATTGAAAAGGCAGGATCCATTGTGGATGGTTTTACAAGATGAAATTAATCAAAAACTCGAGAACAGTTTGCGTATTCCTAGTTCTCATGAAGCAAAAGAAGATGAATTGATTGAATCTCGTGCGGAGGAGGCGAATCCAACTGGAGATTTATCTCCGAAGAATAGTGAGAAAATGAAGGTGGCTCAAGAAATAAGGCAACTACCAATGAGAGCTGCAAAGCAAAAAGGAATTGTATCCTCCACATCTATGCGGTCCAATAAATCCGACAAGAAATGATGAATTTTGAAGATTATTTGAGGACCGTTAAAGAGGATTTTGAGGAACTTCAAATTGAAGAACTCACAAGTTTGATAAATGAGGGGCAGGATTACTACATTGTTTTAGTTTTCCATTTCCAAAGCATAATCAATTGTAACAGCGTCATAGAGTGTGTTATAAACTCTATGGCGATCATAGAATACTTGGTTCTCTCAAGTTCCTATTTTTTACATGCTTGCTAGATATTGAGGATTACAAGCCTCAATAGGATTCGTACGTTAAGGTTAGCCCGGTTTATGTTATATGGGTAACATCTCCGGTGCTATTGTCCCCCTTATTGTACTTTTCCTAATTGTTGTAATTTTCTTTTATGTTATTAATAAAAAACTAGCCCTAGGCTCTGCCTAGTGGATTGCTAAAAAAAAAAAAAAAAAACCCTAAACCCCAAGGACCTAAAAACCCAAAACCCATTATTCTCTGCCTTCTCTCTAGGAAGAAGAATGAATAGTGCTTTCGTTACTATTCATCTTCACTAATTCCAGATTTTGGTGGTGGATCATTGCAAAATTGATCTCAAATTAATCCATTTCGTATTGCGAACAAGTTCCTTTTGTTTTCATCCGTAAATTGATATCCATTACTTCCAGATCTTAATTTTTATTCTCACGTTACTGTAGCAGTATCCTCTTCAACAATTTCCTACGGTTTTAAAGAAGTATAGCTGTTCGTTAGCTAATTCTTTTTAACGTAATTACTGCTGTTACAGTTGAGTAAACTTCGTCTCCTTGTAGACTTCATTTCAGGCACACGTTATTCAGCAATTTCCACCGATTAGTTCGTTAGCTTTTTTAACGTGCTGGAAAGACAAGATGCCATGTGATTGAGTTTGCAGCAGATGTGAAGCGTAACTGTGGCAACTACAGTGCCCTTGTGAAGATCGTTATTGCTTTTGATTTTACGTGAAACTTTGTAACAAACTTCAATACCAGGTTTTAACAGCTTCATTCTAGTTTAAGATTTGGTACAACGGAGTGGTGTAGTGCAAATCTGGGTTGATTCACGTCGGAGCTTTGAAGAAGTGCTGCCATGGCCTCCTTGGCCAGTGGCCAGCAACCTGCCGCTGGTCCACATCCCCAACCATCCACCAACATCATCCAGCCAAGCACGACAACCTGCAATGTTCCAAAAACCATGGATTATGCAAATGCAGTGAAAGGCACAACAAACAATTCTAATATGCAAGAACGAGCAGCAGTTGAGCCAATAGCTCCCAGACAAGCTCAATTCTTTCAAGGACAACCAACAGTTTGTTTTACGGAATCAGAAGTAGAAAGAATGAACTACATTGAGGGATTGCAACAGGCAGTGGTGTGCAAATTTTCATACGAATGGCCAGATATTAATGAAATACGCCGAATCGTCCCATTACAATGTGGTATCAAAGTTGAATGCAACATAGGATATCTACGAGATAAACACATTTTGATACGATTTTCATTATGGCAAGATTATGTAGATTTCTCATCAAAAGGTGTGTACTTTGTTAAGGATAAGCATGGGGATGATTATCAATTGAGAACACTAATCTATGATGCAAAATTCCAAGTTGGAGAAGAGACACCTAAGGTTATGGCTTGGATATCATTCCCTAATTTGCTACCAACATACTTTGTTAGGGAATGTCTTTTCTCTTTAGCTTCAGCTGTAGGTAAACCCCTTCAATTGGATTTGGCCACTGTAAAGAAAACAAGACCTAGTTGTGCTCGTGTGAAAGTGCTGGTGGACCTGCTAGCCGACCTCCCAAAGAAAGTTCGAATGGACATTCTCAACGAGACAAATGGAGTGGTAAGAACTGAATGGGTAACCATTAACTATGACTACCTCCCAAAATACTGCAAAGAATGCAAATTGCAAGGACACGATATGATGGAATGTTGGAGAATTAATCCTGATCTAAGGGTAACCAAAAATGCCAAGCAGCAAGAAAGTGTTGAAAATGTGAAACAAGCAAACAATAAACCTACAAAACATGATGCTCCTTTGATGTTCCTTACTAGTGGCAAGGTAGTTGGTAATATAGGCCCTCACTGGAAGCAAGTCCGGGACAATAGGGGACTAAACAAAGCCAACCAAATTGAAGGTAATACTATACAAGGGAAAGAAATGGTTCATGTTAGCAATGCAGCTGTAGGAAAACAAACACTTTCAACCAATAAATTTGCAGTTTTAGAAATTGACCATGGTGAGCTAAATGAAGATAACCAACTGGCAGTTGTGGAGGAAGCTCAAAAAACAACAGAACACATTGATATTCAGCACAATAATTCCAAAGCAATTGTGGCAACTGATTCAGATGAGCAGGAAGTTCATGTCTCGACCAAGCAGCCAGTACAAGAGATAACTTCTCCTATATCAGATAGGAGACAAATTTCAAATACTGTTGGTAATAAACTAAACCACAAAGCTCCAGCATTTTATTCTACTACAAATGGGAATCCCACAACAAAGGTCAATGAAGGCAATGTGAAATCAACAGCAGATTGGGTGAAAACAGCTTTTGCTTACAAGGACGTACGTACCAACACCTCATGTAAAGAGGTACCATCTCAAGACACTAGGATAAATGCGACAATGGCAAAAAATTCAGTCAAGGTAAGTACTGTACATGCAGTGACAAGCCAAGAAGAGCAGACAAGCAATGACAATGAACAGGTGGAAGACACAGATTATGAATTGTTTAAAAGCAGTGAAACAATAAATTGGAAAGGAAGCAATTTGTGGTTAAATCAAAGAGAAGAAGATCCAGAAGAGGGACAAATTCCAGATGGAATGGCAAGTGATGATGAGTCAGGAGGTGATGCAAATAATGATGATGATCCAAAAGTAAATGAGAAAAGCAAAGGAGAACAAACTTCTGAAAAACTAAATGCAGCTGAAGATTTAAACCAAAAAAATGCAGAGCTGTGCAAAGTAGATGATCCAGGAGGAACACTTGGTGATAATGATCAGACGAAGGCAGGACAAGAAGGTCCAAGTTGTAGCAAAGCAATGCCAATTGATAGTTCAAATGCTACAAACCATCAACCAGATCCACAAGTTGTAGAGCAGGGTACTGTTACTCTTAAATATGCACATCACCAGAATGTCAGCAGTCCTGGTAACAAACAGATAAACATCCTTCAGGAAAAATCGGGTCTAATGGTTACAGCTAACACTAAGGAAATTGAAGGCCAAAGTAATCAGGCAAATTTGGACCTAGATGAGGAGTCAACAACCCAAAACTTTCTCAATGTTGCAAAACAAGGAGATATATCACCTACTTACATTGAGCGGGTGAAATCTGCAACAAAGAGAAAGAACAAACAAGTCAAAGAAGTTTCCATCCCAACAGGGGGAGTTCAAACAAGGAGTACACTGTCCAAACCCAAAAACATTTAATGGATGCCATTATATGGAATGTCAGGTCAGTAAACACAATGCAAGCATTTGAGAGGCTAATTACAATGCACAGACAACATCATTTTGAGTTCATAGGAATCCTAGAGCCTATGCAACAGTCTCACAAAATGGAGAGGTATAGAGCAAGAATTGGTATGGCACAGGCTGTTGTGAATGTGTCAAACAAGATTTGGGCTTTTATTGATGAAGTTTTTGAGGTTACTATTTTATATGACATGGCTCAACAACTGACATTGAGATTAATGCATACGGAAACACATGTTGAGCTGATCCTTACATTAGTTTATGCTAAATGTGATCGCATTGAAAGAATAGAGCTATGGGATACTTTGTATGCAATGGCATCAGATATGACAGTACCTTGGCTAGTTGGAGGTGACTTCAATGTGATATGGGATGAAGAAGAGAAATATGGGGGTTTGCCAGTTCCTCTCATCGAAGTTGATGACTTTAGACATTGCATCAATACCTGCAATTTGGTAGATTTAGGATTTAAAGGGAGCATATTCACATGGTGGAATGGAAGATCAGAAGAAGACTGTATTTTTAAAAGATTGGATAGATGTTTAGGAAATGATGAGTTGCAACAGACCTTTCCTGGATTGGAGGTAACTCACCTGGCCAAAATTGGGTCTGATCACCGCCCGATGCTGCTGAAATGTGATATAGAAACCCCCCCAATTAAGAAGTCATTCAGATTTCTTAACTTCTGGACAAAGCATAATACCTTCAAAGATGTAGTGAAGGAGAATTGGAATGCAGATTTTAGTGCTAACCCTTTTACCATTTTTAACTACAAGTTAAAGAAGCTTAAGAAAGCACTATCTACCTGGAGCAGAGCTACATACGGAGATATATTCCAGAAGATCGCAAGCCTTGAGGAGGTGGTCTTGGTTCATGAAAGGCAATTTGAAGTCAATCCTACACAGATGAACCGACAAAGATTAACACAGGTCCAAGCTGAAATGATTAAATACCTTGCATTAGAAGAAGAATTCTGGAGACAAAAAGCTGGCATGTTATGGTTCAAAGATGGCGATAGAAACACTAAATTTTTCCATGCTCAAGTTAAAGGAAGAAGAAAGAGTCTGAAATTATCAAGGATCCAGAATAGCCTTGGTAACTGGATTGAAGAAGATCACTTAATAGCAGAAGAAGCAGTAAAGTTTTACAAGGATCAATTTACTGAGAGTGCAATTCCAAATGCTTTTGATATTTTAAATCATGTACCTTCAATGGTAGATAGTGCTCAACATGAGAGATTGATGGCTTTGCCTTCCAATGAAGAAGTAAAGAGAGCAGTTATGGGGCTGAATGGGGACTCAGCAGGCGGTCCGGATGGTTTCACTGGAGCATTTTACCAAACATGCTGGGAAATCATTGAAGAAGATGTAGTCGGAATGGTCAATGCTTTCTTTTGCGGTCAGCAGCTGCCAAAGAGTGTGACACATACAAACCTGGTTTTATTACCAAAGAAAAAAGAAGTGAGTACATTTGCAGATATGAGACCGATAAGTCTTAGCAACTTTGTTAACAAGATTTTCTCGAGGGTCATTCATGAAAGGTTGGTTGAATTTTTACCGAGCATAATCTCAGAGGAACAAGCAGGTTTTGTGAAGGGAAGAAACATAGTTGAGAATGTACTGTTAACTCAAGAATTTATTACTGATATCAGGTTGAGAACAAAAGCAGGTCCTAATGTTGTAATTAAGCTAGACATGACAAAAGCTTACGATAGGCTATCTTGGCTATTCCTGACCAAAATGCTAAGGAAGATGGGATTTCCCGAAGATTTTATTGGCTTGATATTTGATTTGATAGGGAATAATTGGTATTCTATTCTTATAAATGGTCAGCCAAATGGGTTCTTCAAATCATCGAGGGGAGTTAAGCAGGGAGACCCTTTGTCACCAACCCTATTCATTCTAGCAGCAGAAGCACTGTCTCGGGGTTTGAACTCACTACATACTAACCTGTATTTCTGTGGATTTGGAATGCCAAAATGGAGCCCAAAAATAAACCATCTATCGTATGCGGATGATACAATCATATTCTGCTCATCTGATGAAACCTCATTGAGACTGGTGATGGAGGTTCTGCAAGCTTATGAAAAATCATCCGGCCAACTGGTTAACAAAGCCAAATCAGCCATATACATGCATCATTTAACGGATAATGAGGTGATTAACAAGGTGGAAAGAATTACAGGTATAGGAAGACATTGTTTCCCTATGACCTATCTTGGATGTCCCATTTTTTATACAAGAAGAAGGGGTGATTATTACCAGGGATTAATCATAAAGGTGATGGACAAACTGCAGTCGTGGAAAGGCAAACTCCTATCTGTAGGCGGCAGGGCTGTATTGATCGCAAATGTCCTGCAGAGTATCCCAATTCATATGTTATCAGCAGTTAATCCGCCAAGTTATGTGATCAACAAATTACATAGCATTTTTGCCAAATTTTTCTGGAGCAGCAATGTGGGAGGAAGTACTAGACATTGGTCATCGTGGACTAACCTTTGTATGCCTTGTGAAGAGGGAGGAATAGGTTTCAGGTCACTACATGATGTATCCAAGGCACTTTTCTGCAAATTGTGGTGGAATTTCAGGACAAAGCCTAGTTTATGGAGTGCATTTATTTGTCAAAAGTACTGCAAGAAACTAAATCCAATAATTGTACCTTGGAAGGATGGATCCCACGTTTGGAGAAAAATGCTAGAATGCAGGGACTTGATTGAGCATCAAATTTTCTGGAAACTTAGAATGGGATCGGCTCTATTCTGGTACGACAATTGGACTGATCTTGGAGCCTTATATTTCCAAGTGCCTGCTGATTTTGCTATTGATGAGGATATTCACAATGTCAATGATATGGTTGAAAATGGTATGTGGAATTTGGAAAAATTATTTCAGACTCTACCTGATGATTTGGCAAACCACATTGTGCAGAATATTAGACCACCAAAAGAATGTGCGGAGTTAGATACACCATTCTGGATGCTTGAAACAAGGGGACAATTTTCAGTAAAGTCTGCATGGGATTACCTGCGGAGAAGAGACAACCCAAGGTTAGCTTACAGGATGATATGGGTCAAAGGTTTACCGTTCAAGATATCTTTCTTCCTATGGAAGGTGTGGAAAGCCAAACTGCCACTGGATGACTTTTTGCGTAGGATAGGATACTCCTTACCATCTAAATGTTGGTGTTGTGCTGATCCTAAGGAGGAATCGCTAGTACACTTGTTCTTCACATCCAATGCAGCTAGGAATGTATGTAGTTACTTCCTGAGGAGAGCAGGAATTGCATTAGAAGGGATGTCATTACAGCAAGCAATTACAAAGTGTTGGACGGCAACAGTTGTACCTAGATTGAAACCAGTCTTACAAGCTCTACCTGCATGCATTGTATGGGAATTATGGAAGAGAAGAAACAGTATAAAACATGGAGAAGCAGTGTCAGTGAACAGAGTTATTTACCTGGTGTCTTCTACACTGCAAGCTCTGGTCAAACTGAAAAAGCCCGGCCTACATGTGCCTCACAAATGGTTGGACTTACTGACAATGATGGAGCAATACACACCTCAATTGAAATATGATAAGGTTTTATGGGAATTTCCAGCGACAGGGTGGATCAAAGTGAATACTGATGGAGCATGTAGAGGGAATCCGGTAAGGAGTTCAATTGGTTTCTGTATAAGGGATGGGGTAGGTGATTTGATATATGCAGAAGGAAGGGAGATTTCTGAAGGAACCAATAATGAATCAGAAGCAGTAGCAATTGTGGAGGCATTGAAGATGTGCAAAAATCTTAATTATTGTCAGATATGGTTAGAAACTGATTCTTTGCTATTAAAAAATATAATAGAGGAATCATGGAAGCCACCTTGGATTATTACCGAACATGTGGAGGAGATTTTAAGATTGAAAGAACAAGCTATCATCAAGGTCACACATATTTTCAGAGAAGGGAATACATTAGCTGATCACCTTGCTAATTATGCTCTAGATGAAAGAAATATTGAATGTCATGACTTCTGGGATATGGATTCAAAAGGAAGGAAGATTATTAACGAAGACAAGCTGCAATGTCCCTACATAAGAGTGAAGGTACGTCAACGATGCTAAAGGATTATCTTTTAGTAGAATCCCAAGTGGTGGTATTAATGCATTGCATTCAATCCACTGGGAGGACATCAAAGGTAGGCTTTAGCATTTTGACAAAGACCATTTCATGGCATTCTTTTACATCAAAGGGAATTACTGGAAATAAGGAATTAGTTGGACGGCCAACGCATGAGGGAGAACAAGAAGAGAATTTTGAGAAGCAATGGGACATGGAGAAAGAAGAAGTACACAACTTCCAGCACTTTGGTTTCTTTTTTGACTTAGTGCACGATGTTGTCTGTATGCGGACAGAAAATGGTGGCATGGGTTCAACCAATTCCCACGCGTGTCCAGCTGATGTTTTGAAATTACACATGGGGTCACGTGAACAAGGCAGCAGGAGCAATGCAGTCAAACATGACATTGGAGATGATAGAATGCACATGGGAGCATTTTCTTTTTTCAGCTCTATGTTCTGGTTACACCATGGAACAGTGTGGCGTAAAAAGCATGCAGGCCATTTGTTTAATCGTGGAAGACTGTGCAGTGCTAAGCACATTCAAATGCAGGGGATCGAAGTGCATAGATTGGCTATAATGACAGCATGTGCGAATCCAGTGCACTTGCATGGGTCATTTTTGGAATCACAAATGCACATGAATGCATGTTATGTCTCCTCACTTTATGGTATTAAAAGTACAACAAGAGAACATGCAGCATGGTGGAGACCACTGGACAACAACGACAAAGGCTGCCAACTTGTGTGTGTCACACATTCTTGGATTATTAAATTCAAAAGCATGGTAAAACTTTGTTTATCCACAAGTCTCAAGGCATCAATTTGGACAAATTTCAATAAATTCGAGGTAGTGCATGTGAGATCAATGCACTGTCACCTTCTTCTTCAAATGCATGGAATATTGGAAAAGGATATCTCAGCTTTTCCATTTTCACGCATGCTCTATTGGTCAAAGTGGAAAGCTTTGTCACATGCTCCTGCATGGCATGGAAGAGTCAGAAAGTGGAATACTTTTCAGTCACATGCAAGAACTCATGTGGTCACTATCAGATCCAAGGTGCTTAATTATAAAGGACTACACAGTGGCTATTCGTGTAAGAACACCAGTGGCTACGCGTGCAATGGCAACAAAAGCATGCTGGACAGTGCACCTTGGTTTGCCACTAGATTATGCGCACATGATGCTTGGGAATTTGGAATACGACAGTACTAACATGGGAAATTATTTTTAATCGAAAAGGAAGGCATACACATGAGTTCATGCGTTGCCTTATTGAAAGGATATGGAACAGCCTGGTTCGTCTCGAGCACAAGGAATATTCAAAAGAAAAAGGCTGATACAAATCACTTCAAACAAGGAGCTACGGATTTCTTTATTCTAACATTGTTTACCTTTTTTGCAGGGTCTCTTTATTACACTGTGAATATGCTGATTAACTTGCTTAAAGCAACAAAAGGTACGTCTGGTGCAAGAATAATAAAGAGACAACAGGTGGTGAAAACGATGCAATAGCCGGATTTCTTTATTCTAACATTGTGGTATTAGAATAATATAATTGATGAATGCAATGCTCGCATGAAGTTACCTGTGCTTCAACAGCGAAAGGGTTGTTTGGACATGGGTCCACATGTGACAGATTTGAAATTCTTTGGAATTATTTGATCAATGCAACAGATGATGTTTGGAATATCACGTAAAAAGGAGAAAATGAGAATGTACAATAGGTACATCACATGGTGGATGCATGTTGCTATGTTATTTGATTGTGATATTACTGGGCAGGATGGATGCGGTTACTTAAGGACCTGGGATACTTTTGCAAATCCTACAATTCCAATTCATGAGACGCAGTCATGTATTAATGCGATGACACTCAATACGACCTCTATGGGTGGTATTAGTACATTGTGCTCATTCCCTTGAGGAAGGAAAGGTGACATTGCATGTGCATGATAGACCAAGTATAGAGCTAACGTACAAATACATGAATTGGCATCACTTTTTATTATAGTCTGCATTTTGTGATACCAAAGTTTGAGTATACAACTTAACTTTGGTAATAGGTTGAATGTAACTGTCAAATTTTATTTCTTTCTTTTCGTTGGATTTTCGGACAATGTAATTACTTTTGTGTTTATTTATTAATATAAAAACTAGCCCTAGGCTATGCCTAGTGGATTGCTTAAAAAAAAAAAACCCTAAACCCCAAAAACCCCAAAAAAATTCTCTCTGCCTTCTCTCTACTTTCTCTCTCTAACAGTGGTGTTTTTCTGAGCAAGGGCAGCCATGGCTGCTGCAATCTCTCCCCAGCCTTTGGTTGTGGGAGAGGTAAACCAAATAGCTAACAACACAACAACAACCAACAATCCAAAAAGTTATGCTGATCAAGTTAGTTCAAAACATGATACAACTATAGATTTGGTTCCTGTGATGTCCATTCATGGTGAACCAACAATACAATTTTCAATGGAAGAAGTTAATCAATTCACAAGGGAGGAGGGGTTACATCAAGCTGTTGTAATGAAATTCTCATATGGAAAACCTGATTTACAGGAGCTTAAAAAAATTTTCTCAACACAATTTGATGTTCAAGGATGTTGTAACATAGGGCTGCTGGAATTTCGACATATCCTAGTTAGATTTGATATATTTAACGATTATGTTAAATTTTTATCAAGATCAACTGGATATATCAAGGCAAGAGGTGAAGATTTATTTTTCAGAAATTTTCCATGGACTATAGGATTCAATCCCAAAGAAGAAACATCCATGGCAGTGATATGGATTTCTCTTCCAGGTCTTCCACCCAACTTCTTTGCTAAAAGATCCTTAATGTCAATTGCCTCTGCGTGTGGGAAACCTCTTGCTGTGGACAAAGCTACTCAAGATCGTACTCGTCCAAGTGCTGCTAGAGTAAAGGTCTTGCTGAATCTTTTAGATAAACATCCCAAAAGAGTTAGGTTGGAAATTATAGATAGAACTACTGGAAAATCTTGTGAATTTTTCCAGGAGGTTACCTATGATAATTTACCCAAGTATTGCTCTTTCTGTAAACATCAAGGTCATGAAGAAAGATCATGCCGCTTGATGAGAGACAAAGAACAAGATTCTAAGAAAATAGAACAAGGAAGAGGTGCAGTAATTGATGAAATTCAGGTTGGTCAGTTGGCTAATATTGAACAACTGAAAGGAGATGCTAGAGATTATCTCAATGCAAGAAGAAATGGACAATTGGGAGCAGAATTAGAAAAACAAAAATTGTTGGAACATGAGCAGCCTACACAAAATGGTGAACGAAATCAAATGGCAAAGCAGCAAAATGACAAGGTAAATTATTATGTTGCTATGGGAAACACTGTAGGAGATGTTTTAGTATTTGATAAGGGCCCACATACAATTATGGAAAATACTACAGCTACATCTCCAAAGGTGTTTAAAGATCACATTCCTGCACAAGAAATTGATCCGTTAGGTGAGGTTGTCAAAGATAACGCAACTAGAATTGAAAATAGTGTCAAAAGTTCTCAAATGGAGCAGTGCTATCTTTTGACTAAGCCACAAAATGCAGTGGGAAAAGGGAATAAAAGTCACGATGAAAAGGTTGATTTTTCAATGCAAAAAACAAATGTGGGCAAAGTTTATCAAATGGAAGCAAAAGATGAAATGTTTGTGGGCCAACATGGTGAATTGAAGATGCAACATGCTGCCAAAGCAAATGCAAATGCAATAAAAGCAACGTTGGGCCAAAATAATGACAAAAAGGTGGGCCATGGTGAAATTTCAGCTTTAAACATTAGTGATATCAATACTTATGTGATAGATGGAAAGAAAATTCAAAAAAGCAATCTTGTGGGCCAAATTGGTCAACAAAAGCAAGAAGCACATGCTAAAAATTCCACTTTACACAATAGTGATAGCACTAATGTGCTAGCTGGAAAGGAGAACGAATTTCATGCTCAAATATTGGATGAAATTGTTGACTTTTCAACAACAAAATATGGCAGCAACTCTCAAATGAAAAAAGAGAAAAAGGAGGCGGGCCATCTTGGTAGAATGATGGAAAAACAAGCTGTCAATGGAATTGAAAAGCAGCAGGCACATGCGTTACATGTTACAGTGGGACCGTTGGAACAATTTAGAGACAAAGACGTGGGAAATTTTTGTCAAATAAACGATGTAATTAATATAGAAGAAACTGTGCAAGCACAGTCACTGCACCAGCGAATTGTGAGCAGCAATACTAAAAAAAAGGTCATGTTACAAATGCACTTCAAAGGGAGAAAGCAACAGACGATCGAGCAGTAACAGGGAATAGTCACGATTATTTGGTTGACTGTTCAACGAAAAAATCAAAAGATGTCAAAGGGAACAAAACACACGGTGAAAAATCTACTGCTACTGATGTGCATAAGGAGCGACAAAATGGAGGTGATCGTGGAGCTATTGTTACAATCCAAGCTCATAGTTCCAATGCGCCTACTTTACATTTTTCTAATTCTAATGTGGAAAGAATCATCAAGGACGCACAACATGAGATGATGATGAAGGAAAGTATAGTGAAACAACCGTTGGCTACGTTAAATACATCCGTATATGAGGTCCCCTCAAATTCAGTTGAATCATATGGTGATTATGGAGGAGAATCTGGACAGCTCATGTTATCAACCGGAAATAACAATGAAATGCATGAGGGTGAACATGAAAGTGCCATGGAAGACATTGAGTCTACTGAAGAAGAGTGGGAAGATGAGTACGATGACAAAGCTGATTTTGGTGTCAATCTTATGGAGCAATTCAATTGCGCAAATTTGAAAAGGGAGCAAGAAAATAGGCTTAAACAACGTTTTCAATTTGCAAGTCATCGTGTGGAAAGAGTTATCAAAGATGAAATTCAAAATTCATTTTTTGAAAATTCTATGACTGGAAAATTAAAGAACAAGTTGGAGGCTCCAGATTTCATTCCGAATATGCTCCCTTGTCGCACATGCTTGCATTTCATAGATACTCCACCAAATACTGTCGAGGACCACATTGGAACAAGTCAAGCAGGTGCTATCTGGATGAAAATTGCAACAATGTCCGACAAGAAACCAATTGTTAGACGACCTCCCATGAGAGCTGCCAAACAAAAACAGGCTGTCCCAACAACGTCAAGAAGGTCCTACCGTTCAAGAAAGAATTGATGAATTTTGAATACATTTTGAACACGGTTGAGGAAAATGACAAGGAACTACAAATGGAAATTTTTACAAGTTTGGAAAAGCAGGGACAAGATTTCAATTCCTACATCATTATATTCTATCATTTTATAAGTATTATCATTTGTAATATCATCACAGAATATGTTATAAATTCTGTGATGATCATAGAATATCTTGTCCGGTCAAGTTCTTATTTTTTACATGCTTGCTAGATAGTGAGGTTTTCAAACCTCAATAGGATTAGTACGATAAGGTTAGCCCGATTTGTGTTATATGGGTAACAATTCCGGTGCTATTGTCCCCCTTATTTGTACTATTCCTATTTTGTTGTAATTTTCGTTTGTGTTATTAATAAAAATTAGCCCTAGGCTCTGCCTAGTGGATTGCTAAAAAAAAAAAAAACCCTAAACCCTAAAACCCTAAAACCCTAAAACCAAAAACCCTAAACCCTAAACCCCAAACCCAAACCCATGCTCTCCCTTCTCTCTAGGACTAGAGAGAGAAAGTGAAGATTTCATTGTTCATGGCCTATAATCATTCATCTGATAAGTAATCTTCACTGTTTTAATCCCAAAACAACTTTCCTTTACTACTGATCCAGTTTCAATCATCAAAATCCAAGTTTTGCTGATTTACTGTTGCATCGAATTGTTGCTCATTAACTAAGCTTCCACTGTTCATCGAAAAATCTGTATTCTGTTGAATGTATGCTCACTTGAGCTTCTAATCTATATCGATTTGGCCAAGTTGCTGGCATCGTGGAGCTTGCTGAAACTCAGGCTTGAGTTTTAAGTTCGAAGCAGCTCAGCTGGGTACTGTTCCATTGATTTACTGTTCATCGTGAATTGCTGGAGCTCTGTCGCTTCTTGTTGTATTGGCATTGTGAAGATTGCTGAAGTTCAGATTCTTTTCGAACAGCTCAGCTGGGTGAAGATCCACTGTTACATTGCTTTTGTATTGTTGAAGATTTGTTCCATTGATTTTCCTCGAGCTTTGTTTCAGAAGGCTGCTGGAGCTGTGTGTGGCTATCTCGAGTGTTACAAAAGCTCTGCTCTTGTCTGAAGGGTGACTAGGCAGAGAAAACTTGAGCTGTGTTACAATGGCCTCGCAGGCCACTGCCCGGCCTCCTTTTGAGGTTGGGCAGTCATCTCTTAATCCTGCAACTACCATACAACCTACTGTTACTCATCAATCAACCCAAACATACGCTAACTTGTTACGGCCGCAAACTATGAATTCTATCATGCAAGTACAAAGCCTAAGTTTGAAGCCGGTGGAGATGTTACATGGTGAGCCAATGGTTCGATGGAAAAAGGCAGAAGTTAAGCAATCTATTATGCAGCAAGGCCTTAATCTAGCAGTCTTGGGAAAGTTCTCGTATGGAAAGCCAATGATCCAAGAACTAAGGAAAGCTATACCAATTCAATGTGAGATTAAGGGTGCTTGTTCAATCGGCTTGATCGAAGAATCTCATGTACTGATCAAACTGTCGCTAATGGAGGATTATATTCACCTACTGTCAAAACCAGCATTTTACATGAAGGTTCAAGGTGAATATTGGCAGATGCGATGCACGAAGTGGAGTCCATGGTGGTCTCCGGATGCTGAAACACCAATTGCGATCGCATGGATTTCATTCCAGGATCTCCCACCTAATTTTTTTGGTAAGGAGTTTGTATTTTCACTGGCAAGTGCAGTAGGTAGGCCTTTACATGTCGATCTTGCTACTCAAAATGGTACACGGCCTAGTTGTGCTAAGGTGAAAATAGAGGTGAACTTACTTACAATACTGCCACAAAGAATTAAAATCATTGAGGAAGCAGATGAAACAGGTCCTGAAGAATCAAAATGGATTAGAATTAGGTATGATTATATGCCTAAATATTGTAAAACCTGTAAGAAGCAAGGCCATAACGAACAAGATTGTTGGGTAATTCATCCAGACTTATACAAGAATAACACTGGAGAAGTCAAGGAGCAGGGAAAGGATAAATTGATTACAGTGCATACTGATGTTGTTGGCACAGCAGCTAACTCAACAAAGGTGCTATCCAGTGGAAAAGTTCTTGGGAAACCAGTTGCTAATGATGCTAAACAGGAATGGACGAAAGCAAGGCACAACAAATATACTCGGGATAACAGAGGTTACATAATTAAGGAAAACAAGGAGAATGAAGATCACAAGGGTAAAGGAAAGCTTAATGAAGCTACTGTGTTGTCAAATAACAAATTTGGAATGTTAGAGATGGATGAAGAGGTACATGTCATAGATGGCAGTGAAGGTGGAGAAAATAAAGTAATAGGGCAAAAACAAAATGATAGCTCAAACAATGTGTTGAAGCAGGTGGAAAGTGAGGGACACTTATCTCCTCATCCTACTTCTGCTGGGATTGGAGAAGGTAAGGCAGGTCAGGTTGTTCATAAGAAGAGTGAAAACGGAGCAGTTAACAATCAGGAAATTGAAGTTAGGAGATTAAAAAAGGAGGCAGTCGAGAAGAGCAATGAGGTAAGGGAATCAGAGGTAGAAAATGATGATGCTGCAGTTAGAAGGGAACAAACCATAGCTTGGGTGCATAGGAGATTTGGCACCAGTGAGGAGGAACTCAGGTTATGTAATGTGGCTACAAATCGATCCTGTCAAGAAATACCATCACAAACTCATGAGTATACTGGACAGAAGGAAGATTGTCAGGAGATCAACTCTATTAATACTTCATGGAGTGAAGGGATTGAGATTATGGAGAAGCAAAGAGCAGGAGAGCAGGTGACTGAAGGCATAGAACTGGAGACCAATGCTGAGTATCACATAGACATCAGGGGTGACACTGTTGCAGTGAATTCTAGTAATCGAAAAGACAAGGCTGAAGGTAATGCAAATTGTACAGAGAACCATTCTGCAGTGCAACAGGAGAGACATCAAGCAATAAGTAAGGATCTTATACCACAAGATGAACTACACCAACAAATGCAAAACACACAGCAAGGCACTAGCACAGTAAACATTGGTGACTTTGGGGAACTTGTGGCATATGCAAATGGTGTCCCTATATACTCACTGGGAAAAGAGATTGATGGTGATGGCCCTATAAAGATATTGAAAGATTCAGCGGGATTGAATAAACAACTAGAGCAAGACAAAGAAGTTGGTCGCAAAGAAACAGTAACTGCTGCATGCCATGCTACAGTGAATCCCGACCTAGTATCTGTGTATGAGTTACAATTTAAGCTTATACAAGAGAAACTAGAAGTTATGGGGGCTACTGCAGCAATGAAACATGTTGATGAGGTCAAGGAGAAGGCAATTGTTGCTAAGGAAGAATTGCAACTTATTCCTGTGGCAGATGCTTCAAGTTCAGGTTTGCCAATGCAAATTCACCTTACTATGCCAATTAAGAATCCAAATCAGATACTGCATGATATTATCACTCACAAGGAAGTGCCAGTTGATACACAGCAAGCTATGATTGTACAACAAGAACAGATAGGTGATGATGAAGAGGAAAATGAGTCTATAGCTGAAAACTTCAGAGCTATTGCAAGGGAGGGGGATTTATCTCCTAAGTCGACATTTGGAAGTGGGAAGAAAGGCAGGAAAAAACAACAGAAAGAGCAGCAACCAATTGTTAGAATTTTGCCCAGAAGGGCAGCCTCTAATGTGTCAAGATGAAGCTCAAGACTCTCATTTGGAATATAAGGTCTGTAAAAACTCAGCAGGCCTTTCAAAGAGTTATTAATATGCACAAGGAGCATGCTTTCTTTATTGTGGCACTGATGGAACCAATGCAAAAGTTGAAGTTTCTTCAAAAGTATAGAAGAAGATTAGGGATGGAAGCTGCAATTTCAAATGTAAATGGCAAGATTTGGTTGTTCATTGATGCTGTGATAGAATGGGACTTATTAATAGATACTGAACAGCAAATGACACTTAAAATATATCATCGGGAGCTTGGTAAATTTATAATGATGACATTTGTATATGCCAAGTGTTGTGCAATCGAAAGATTAGAGCTATGGGATAACTTATACTATCTGGCAAGGGATATGGATTTGCCTTGGCTAGTTGGTGGTGACTTTAATGTCGTGATGGGAGAAGAAGAGAAAATAGGAGGTCTGCCAGTACACCCTCCTGAATATGAGGACTTTGCCTCCTGTGCTAACTCATGTGGACTCTTTGATCTTGGCTATAAAGGGAGTCCTTTTACATGGTGGAATGGAAGACCAAATGCAGAGTGCATTTTTAAAAGACTCGATCGAATTCTGGTGAACATACCATTTCAGACTCTATTTCCAACGATTGAAGTGGAACATCTTATTAGAACAGGTTCGGATCATGCTCCTTTGTGGATGAGCTGTGGTGAAGAAGCCATGAGCTTTATAAAGCCATTTAAATTTCTGAACTTCTGGACACAACATGAGGAGTACTTAGAGGTAGTGAGGCAGAACTGGAATGCTGATTTCATTGGGGATCAGTTCTTGATGTTCAAGCAGAAGTTGAAAAGGGTTAAAATTGCTTTGTCAAAATGGAGCAAACTCACCTATGGGGATATTTTTAAGCAGTTGGCTATTAGAGAAGAAGTGGTGAGAGTCAAGGAGCAACTATTTGAGGAGGAACCATCGATTGAAAACAGGATAATCCTACAAAGAGCACAAGCAGAGTTGAAGAAGTATCTGAACATAGAAGAACTCTACTGGAAGCAAAAGGCAGGTATGGTTTGGTTTGAAGAAGGAGATCGAAACACAAGATTCTTCCATAACTGTGTCAATGGGAAAAGACAAAAGTTGAAATTGAAAAGGATTATAGATAGTGATGGTGTATGTCTAGAAGATCAAGACAAACTATCACAAGCTGCTGTAGATTACTTCATGAAACAATTCACAAACGAGGGTGATGCTGAGAACTATGAACTGCTGAACAATGTGCCTTCTATGGTTACAGCAGGCCACAACAGTGAGCTATGTAGAATCCCAACTCATAAGGAAGTTAAGGATGCTGTTTTTGCACTGAGTGGAGAGAGTGCAAGCGGGCCAGATGGTTTCTCAGGTCGATTCTTTCAAACCTGCTGGGACATCGTGGGTCAGGATATTCATACACTGGTAATCTTGTTCTTTGAGGGTAATCCTTTGCCAAGGTCAATAACACACACTAATCTAGTGTTGTTACCTAAGAAGCCTCAAGTAGAAACTTTCTCTGATCTCAGACCGATTAGCCTGAGTAACTTCATCAACAAAATATTCTCAAGAGTACTTCATGATAGACTGGAAAGAATTCTGCCTTCTCTGATCTCTTTGAACCAGTCAGGATTTGTCAAGGGGAGGAGCATTTTTGAAAACATTTTGCTAACTCAGGAGATTGTAACTGATATTCGACTGAGAGGGAAGCCAGCAAATGTGGTTATCAAGCTTGATATGACCAAGGCATATGATAGAGTGTCTTGGAAATTTTTGATGCATGTGTTGAGGAAGATGGGATTTGCAGAGTGTTTCATATACATGATATGGAATTTGATATCAAACAACTGGTACTCAGTGATGGTGAATGGCCAGGCTACAGGATTTTTTCATTCGACTAGGGGTGTGAAACAGGGAGATCCTATATCTCCTGCACTGTTTGTTCTCTCAGCAGAAGTTTTGTCGAGGTCTTTGAATAAACTATTTGAAGATAAACAATTTCGAGGCTTTGGAATGCCAAAGTGGTCGGAGCCATTGAATCATCTTGCGTATGCAGATGATACTATCATTTTTGCATCAGCTGATCCATATTCACTGCAGAAGATAATGGATGTATTGGCAGCATACGAGAAGACATCAGGTCAATTGATTAACAAGGCAAAGAGCTCCTATTATGTACATTCCAAGATTGCTGCAGCTTTGAAAAACATAGTGGCTACTATAACTGGTTTCACTAAAGGAAGCTTTCCATTTACATACCTTGGATGTCCAATTTTTTACACAAGGAGAAGAAAGACCTACTACTATGATCTGATACAGAAGGTGAAATCAAAACTCCATTCATGGAAAGGAAAGCTGCTGTCATATGGAGGCAAGGCTACATTGATAGCTCATGTATTGCAAAGCATGCCAACATACATGTTATCAGTTGTGAATCCACCAAATAATGTTACTGAGCATCTTCATAAAACCTTTGCGAGATTCTTTTGGAGTAATAAAGAAGAAGGGAGAAGTAGGCACTGGACTAAGTGGCAGAATTTATGTTTGCCAAAGGAAGAAGGGGGTGTTGGCTTTCGATCATTATTTGATGTGTCTAATGCCTTATTTGCAAAGCTGTGGTGGAGGTTTAGGACTTCAAAGTCACTGTGGAGCAATTACATGTGGAATAAATACTGCAAAAAAGAAACACCTACTGTGGTCCAGTTTAGGGAAGGATCCCACGTTTGGAAGAAAATGTTAGAAGTTAGAGACAAAGTGGAGCATGAAATATTATGGGAGTTGAGCAGGGGTTCCACTAGTATATGGTATGAAAATTGGACAGGATTGGGGCCACTGTATTATGTAGTGCCTCCAGCTTTTCACATAAATGAGGAGCTTCAGGAGGTGGCTGAGCTGAGAGAAGAAGATCACTGGAATGATGCCATATTGACCCAAACTTTTCCTTTAGATATTGTTACTCACATTAGAGAAGAAGTAAACTTTACAGATTCTGATGAGTATTGGGACATTCCAAAGTGGATGCCCTCAACATCGGGCAAGTTTTCTGTCAGCAGTGCTTGGAACATCTTGAGACACAGAGAATCATACAACTCAGACTATGCAAAACTATGGACTAAAGGTCTGCCCTTCAAGATTTCTTTCTTTTGCTGGAGAGCTTGGAAAGGCAAGGTGCCAACAGATGATGTCTGGAGAAATGGGGGTTATATGGTAGTATCGAAATGCTGGTGTTGCCTCTCACCTAAGGAAGACTCCTTTCAACATCTATTCTTGCACAGTGACACAGCACAACAAGTGTGGAGCACTTTTAGCCAGGCAGCAGGTTTATTAATCAATATGATACAGGTGCATCAAGTTATAAGGGAGTGGTGGAATGCTAAGTGTTGCCCCAAGCTGAAGCCTTTGTTTCAGGCAGCTCCGGCAATTATTCTATGGGAAATATGGAAGAGAAGAAACACAATGAAGCATGGAGGTGTTGTGTCTTGCAGCAGGGTTACTCATGAGGTAAATAGGACACTGCATCAGCTGGCAAAGGTGAGATATCCATGGCTCACTGGGATTCCAATGTTGTGGCCTGATATGATCAATTTCTTTGAGCAGTACAAACCAGTCATAGTGACTAGAAGGGTAACATGGCAGACTCCGTATGATGGTTGGTTTAAATGCAACACAGATGGTGCATCGAGAGGGAATCCAGGTCCTAGCTCGTATGGTTTTTGTGTGAGAGATCATCAAGGTGATCTAATAGTTGCCAATGCAAAGGTAATAGGTGAAACAACAAATATAGTGGCAGAAGCAAAGGCAATACTGTATGGACTGTCGTACTGTGTGGAAAAGCAACTACATCCTCTGATTTTAGAAACTGACTCGTTAGTGATGAAGAAGGTGATTGAAGATGAATGGGAGGTACCATGGACCATAGGGACAGAAGTGAGAAAGATCAAACACATCAAGAGAACATATAATGTCACATTTCAGCATGTGTTCAGGGAAGGCAACACTGTCGCGGATTACTTAGCTAACCTTGTCTTTTCTTTTGCAGGTAATATTAACTTTCAATCGTTTCAAGAACTACCAGCTGAAGGAAAAACATTAATCAATATGGACAAATCACAAATTCCTAATCTTAGAGTTAGGACTGCCAAAAGAAAAGCCCCGGATTAATGAAGAGAAAAGCTTATATTAGGCAAATGCTATACTCAGTCGCATACTGGATATTGGTAAATCATTACTCAGTGGTATTAGCATGCTCTCATGCTCAACCTGAGAGTGATTTGGTAATTGACAGGATGGGAATGTGTATGGCAAAGGCACGAGCATATGTGCAGACCACATGCAGAACTATCAGGGGCATCATTTGCGGGATCAGTTATTTTGGCATGGGAATGAAGTCATTAATGCACAATACACTGCTTCATCGAGATGGTGTAAGTCTGAAGTTCTTGCCACACATCAGGAAAGTCATAATAATTCTTTGGAACGTACCATCATTCACAGACTTGAGATGGTCTTTGAACAGTACGAAGGCTCTACAGCACAGCATGAAAGTTACAACAATTACTTGGAATTCAAGATCGTTTTTCATGATATGGCTTCTGAAGTTTGTTGATCACTGTGTCAAGATCTGCATTGGAATATTACCTAGTGTATTGCTGTGCATGCTACATCGGGAAGGACTAAATCTGAGGGTTCTGCAGCAGACCAAGAAAGGCATTATAATCCTTTGGTTTCCTCGTTCACTCACTGATTTGGTATGGCTGCTACACAGGTTTAGACACTTTGACATGAGATATATTGGCAGATCAATTCTGATATTGCTAGGCATGGTATGCATGCGATCTACACTGTCCCAGCAAACGATGTCTGCTATGCAAATGGAAGTTACATCAATCTGTTGGAATTCACGGCTACATATTGCCATGATGTGGCTAGCATCACTGGCAAGGATTCTGCAATGACAAAGATGTCACGATTGTATAACTCAAGGGACATACCCATCTGTTTTGAGTCAATGACACTAGTTCATAGAATAGTAACAGCAAAGGCTCGAAACAGGGAAGTTTCAACAGATTCTTGGAGCTCACGATTGACTAGTGACAAGACAGGGACTATTTATGTGTTAGGAATACATTGGATATTATTATGTCATTTTTCAGTGGTATTAGTGTGGTTCCACACTCATTCTGGAGGTGACATAGTAGTATACAATGCACAAGGGCAACATATATTAAAGTTTTTTGAGATAATAGCATTTCTTTGCAGTAAATCATCGGATGGGAGGTCAATTTTTGTTCCTACGCTTTGGTACTCTTGGATCGACTTATTTTTTGCCTATACTCCGCATACCTTGGCACCTGGTGAGAGCTTGGGTGGTGCTACATGGTACTTGAAATGGGCAGGAGAAGTCAATCATAGCTGCAGGGCGTGGACATCAACATTTAGACTTCATATGCTAGATGATTTTAGATATCGGATTAGTTTTTACTTGTTGATAGATTTCTTTTATCGTCTACTTATAGTAGCAGGACAAATTGTATTCGTTTTGGACCCGGATTGGGATTTTATTCGCTTATTTATATATTAGCCACTAGGTACCATGCCTAGTGGTATATTTTGCAAAAAAAAAAAAAAAAAACCCTAAAACCTAAACCCTAAACCCTAAACCCCAAACCCCATCTCTCTACAATTTCTCTGCCTTCTCTCTAAGAAAGGGGTGAATAGTATTTCGTCACTATTCATCCGGCATATCAACGGAATTGAGCGGTGGATTATAGCAATATTGGTCTCAAATCAACACCTCTTTCATTGGGATCAATATCCTTTTTATATTATCCTCAAATCATTCGCTACATGTAGCAGATCTTGATTTTCATTTTCGAAGTACTGTAGCATTGAGGATTTCCCAGATTTTGTTGTTTCTTCATTGAGCTTGTTCAACAACAACACCACACGTGAATAGTTTTGCTTCATTCTTTGAACAAGTTGATCAAAACTTGTTTACAGATCTTCAAGCTGATCACGTCACTGTAGCTTACAGAAGTGAAAGAATTTTGTTTTGACGTGTTTGTGAGCTTGGCTTCGATCTTATACTTCATGTATATGAAGCTTTGAAGGATCTCATGATCAATGTCACCTCTCCCCAGCCTATGGCTGTGGGAGAGGCAAGCCAAAACAACATACAAACTCATACAAATGAGAGTTCCAAGCCAACGTATGCAGCACAGGTAATTGGAAAACAATCTGCTTCAAAGACGCAAAAGCTGGAGCTTTGTGCAGTAAGTTTTGACAAAGGAGAACCTACTGTGGAGTTCTCCATTGAAGAGGTGAATGCTTTCACCATTGAAGAAGGATTACATCAAGCAGTAATCCTTAAATTCTCGTATGGAAAACCTGACCTTCAAGAGTTGCGGCAGATTTTTTCGAAGCAATTTGATGTTAAGGGGTATTGTAATATCGGACAATTGGAATATCGACATATTCTGGTAAGATTTGATTTGTTTGAAGATTTTGTTCAAGTTTTATCAAAATCCACAGGATATGTTAAGTCGAAGGGAGATGAGTTCTTCTTTAGATCGTTTCCTTGGACAATTGGCTTTAATCCGCGAGAAGAAACTTCGAAGGCAGTCGTGTGGATCTCGTTTCCAATGCTGCCGCCGAATTTTTTTGCTAAGAAATCACTGATGTCAATTGCTTCAGCAGTAGGGAAGCCCATTGCAGTAGATAAAGCTACACAAGATCGAACAAGACCAAGTGCCGCTAAGGTGAAAGTAATCCTAGACCTCTTGGACAAACATCCTAAGCGAGTTAAAATTAATATTGTGGATAAAACTACTGGGAAATCTGTTGAGCACTATCAAGAGGTTGTGTATGATAATCTCCCAAGATTTTGCACATATTGTAAACATCAAGGACATGACGAAAAGTCATGTCGTGTGATGACAGGGAAAACTAAGGCAGAGGATACAGATGCAAGAAAACATGGTACTGAACAAGATGATGTTATGCAAGCCATTGAGTTGAGTAGTGTGGAACAGTTAAAAGGAGATGCAAGAGATTTTTTGAACACAAAAAGAGCAGGACAAATTGTGGAGCAAGGTCTACCAAAGGATAAAGAAGGGAAGCAACAGCAAATCATGAATTTGCAGGCTGAAGCAGGGCAATTTTCTGTCAATGAAGGCGTGGTTGGTATTCCTAAGGAAGCAAATGGTGTAATTTGTGGTAATCTTGACAAGCAATCAGCTGGTGGCAAATTTAATGGGGTTGTAACTCCAGTAGCAGTTGTTGAACGTGAGCATCCTACTGCTACAGTACTATCACGGCTACAATTGGAGGTGAATGCATTTTTGCAAAATCTTTCTATTGAATCTAGCCAACTGATGAATGATAGTGCACTAGCTGCAATTTTTCGAGATTGTATTGCCAAAAATAATGCTAAGGTAACAGATTTAGAGCAAAGAGACAATGCACATGAACTTGCTATCAAAGAAGCAAAATTTCAAGAAGATGCACTAGCTGTTATCACTGGTGCACGACAGCATGCTCAAAATAATGCTTCAACAAAGGGTTTGTCCAAACTTCCAGTTCATTTTGACGAGCAAATGGCTGGAACAGTATCCCATACAGCTTCAAAGACTGTGAGTCCAACTACAGCTGGGAAATATGTTCCTCGTGCGACTCAAAATCAGTCTTCTGGGACAAATCATGAAAGACACAATGCAGGACAAAGTCGCGCGGCAGGCGAGAATTGTGTTGATATGGACCCTATTGGCAAAGGTGTGAATCAGGAGATGAAACAAATTGAGGAACAAGAAGTGGTGCTACATGCCACAGATCCAAAAAATGATGCAGAAAACTTTGTTAGTGTCCAGCAGAGGAATAGAACAGTACATGATTGTGTAAAGCAAGGGAATGCAACAGTACATGAAGTAGTTGGAAACAAGAATAATACTGAAAAGAAGGAAAATGCAGTTTCTGGGCAGATTCGTCAAGGGGCAGCACATGTTGAAAAACATGCAAGTTCAGCACATGTTGAAAAACATGCAAGTTCAGCAACTGTAGGATCGAAGCAAAATAAGGAAAATGCAGTTGATGTAGGTGATATGGGGCATGTTTCAGGAACTAATGTAAGTGGTCGACCTAGTGCTCCAGGGACTAGTTTGAAAGCAGCTGGTGATCGTCAAGACGCAGCAGTTTTAGATCGACTTTCTGTTATGTTACATGCAGAAGATCGACTTTCTGTTAATGCAAACATTGGTATTGGAATAATTGATAAAAATGCATGGGATCAAACCAAGGTTGGAAAGGATATGACAAAGGGTGGAAGTGATAGTGATCCAGTGGAGAAATCTGGACAATTCAATGAAATAGTCCTGGAGAACGTGAATGCTATAAGGCATGTGGAGCAGGAACAAATGCAAAAATATGGTACTTTGCGCAATGTGACTGATGCAAGTAATACTTTGGCCGATGAAGAAGCAGATACACACGTGAATGGTCTAACTGAGGTTTTGGTTAGTCGAGCAGATGTTAAAGGGGCTGTACATTTCCTTAATAACCAACGAAAAATTGGTCAACAGATGTCGAAAAGCAAGGGAGAACATCTGGAGGATACGGTTGTTTTGAAACCTCATTGTGATCCCGCTAATGTTGAGATTGTACTACCTACAGCTGCACATGAAGCAACACTTTTTCAATCACCAACAGGATCAAATACAAAGAACAAGAATTGGACAGTGGTGAATAAATCCCCTAGCAAGAAGCAACATGTAGGCATACAAAATCAGATCGACGTTGTAGGGATTTCGAATTCTTTTGAGGTATTGGTCAATGAAAATGAGCAGGAGGAGAATCCTCAGCAACCAACTGCAGGTGCTCAGCAAATATCTGAGAAACAACATGCTGCCTTTCAAGGTACAGGCAGTAACATACAGCAGCAGATTTCCAAGAACACAGGTGTTTTTTCGAAGGACAGTGTTCCTGTTGATGCGCAAAAGGCCGACGCAACAAAATTTGGGCAACCACAAGCGACAGACAGTAACACACAGCAGCAATTTTCCAGGAACTCAGGTGATCGACTAAGTAACAAGAAGGATATTGTTCTTGTTGATGCGCAAAAGGCAGAGGCACACAGTTCCAATGTACCAACATTGTATTTTTCCAATCCTCAAGTGGAGCAAATCATTAACAAAGCTCAGAATGAGATGATCATGAAGGATATCATGTTCAAGCAACCTTTGGTTACCTTGAATACATCTGTACATCAAGTTCCATCACAATCATTTGAGTCTTACGGTGAGTTTGAAGGGGAATCTAGACAGTCCATTGTATCAACTGGAAACAAGAGGGACATGTTCGCTAATTCTAAGTTATGGAAAGACCAACGTGAGGAGGACGACGAAGAGGACTGGGGTGATGGATTTCCTGGATACTCCTCTGAAGAATGTGAGCAGCAGGATGAACAAGATAGTGCCGGGGAGGACCTTGATTATCCAGCCAAGTCAAACTTTGCAACGAGCAATTTAAATCTTAATGCCCCAGCTTTCATTCCTAGAAAATCAACAGATGCAACTATACAAAAGTTTGCAACTGGAAGATTAATTCAAGGAGAGGAGCATATTCATACAGCTGATCGGGGAAATGCTGGACAGCAGCAAATGTTGATATCGACTCCTGTTGGAACAAATGCTACAACGCGAGACAGTCCAGTAGATAGTCCCAATGGTGATCGAAAACTCACAGCACCACAATCTGGGCAATATCAAATCATTAAATCTGTCCCAGTAATCTCAGAAGAGGAGCAAAATCTTTTGGATGTTTTGGTGAGTTCTACTGCCTTAATTTCTGCAAACTCAAATGCATGTAGCAATGCTCCACATGCAATGGTGGCAAATCCTACTGGAGAATTGGCCTTGGTTGATGTTTTTCGAAATGCACCACAATCTATAAACTTGGGGAGAGAACTTTTCGAAGTAGGAGAGGAAGATGCCATGCTACAACAGTGTAGGGTTGACGCAGCAAGAAAAGGTGATTTATCACCAATGCACAGTGGAAAAAGTAAGAAATCACGATCAAGGGATAAAAGCTGGGACGGTAGAGTGAAGGATGATGCAAATATCAGGCGACCTCCAATGAGAAACGCCAAACAAAAGCAGATTACCCAAGCCACATCTACAACGTCCAATCGTTCCAAGAAGAAAGCATGATTTTTGAATATATTTTCAAAAGAGATGTTGATGAATATAAGAGTCTACAAATTGGAGACTTCACAAGATTAGAGAAAAGAGAGCACCACGGTGGTTTCTTCATCTTTGTATTTTATCATCACATTAGTATAGTTCTATGTTTTATCATCACAGAGTGTGTTATAAACTCTGTGATGATCATAGAGTACTTAGTACTAGCTAGCTCTTTCTTTTTACATGCTTGTTAGTTAGTGAGGTTTTCAAGCCTCAATAGGATTAGTACGGTAAGGTTAGCCCGGTATTTGTTATATGGGTAACAATTCCGATGCTATTGTCCCCCTTACTCGTAGTTTTCCTAATTGTTGTACCTTTCTTTTTTCTTTTCTATTAATAAAAAACTAGCCCTAGGCTATGCCTAGTGGATTGCCCAAAAAAAAAAAAAACCCTAAACCCCAAACCCTAAACCCCATCTCAAAACCCAAAAACCCCAAACACAAATGCTCTCCCTTCTTTCTTCTTTCTCTCTCTAGAAATTGTGCATTTGGTGTTCTTGGCAGAATGACTACTGTGATCTCTCCCCAGCCTTTGGCTGTGGGAGAGACAAATCAAAACATCAAACAAACAACTACAAATGTGATTCACAAACAATCATACGCTGATCATTTTAAACCAAGCAAATCTGATGCAAGTTCATCGAAATTGGAATTAAGTCCAGTTCACATGATACATGGAGAGCCAACTGTGGAGTTTACCGTAGAAGAAGTTAACGCATTCACCATTGAAGAAGGCATGCATCAAGCAGTTATTGTTAAGTTTTCATATGGGAAGCCAGATTTAAAAGAATTGCGACAACTTATTCCAAAGCTATTTAACATTAAAGGCAACTGTAATATAGGACAACTTGAATATCGCCATATATTGATCAGGTTTGATCTATTTGATGATTTTGTTCAGGTGCTATCAAGAACAACTGGATTTGTCAAGGCAAAGGGTGAGGATTTTTTCTACAGAACATTCCCATGGACGATGGGTTTTAATCCACGCGAGGAAACTTCAAAAGCAGTCGTTTGGATATCGATGCCTGATCTTCCTACGAATTTATTTGCAAAAAAAGCTTTGATGTCCATAGCATCAGCAGTGGGTAAGCCTTTAGCAGTTGACAAAGCGACGCAAGATCGAACGCGACCAAGTACAGCGAGGGTTAAGGTGTTGCTAGACTTACTGGACAAACACCCAAAAAAGGTTAGGATCAATATTGGTGATGTAAATTCTGGAAAAGTTATTGAATATTATCAGGGAATTGTCTATGATAATCTTCCCAAATATTGTTCAATATGCAAACATCAAGGTCACAATGAACGATCATGTCGTTGGAAGATCGAGAATAGCAAGGTTACTGAAGTGGATGTGAACGAGAGGGAAGATCTGGGCATTCAAGGGGATACACAAGAGGGAATTTTGATATCCAGTCAGGAAGGGAATATGATTGAACAACTGCAGGGTGATGCTAGGGATTACTTGAATACTAAAAGAACTGGCTTACTTGAGGTTACACGTTCAGAAGATTTAATGCAACTAGGAATGAAAACAAATGATGGCTTTCAGCAAGGTAAGGAATTGTTGGAATCAGTAGTAGGTCGTGAAGGGGCTCACGATGGACAAGGTGTTAAGGAAGTAATAGCAGCAGATGATGGGCAAGGTACTAGGGAAAATATTGCAACCGTTGCACCAATAGTTACAGGATTGAAGGATGTTGGAGAGCCTGTGAAAACTAATGAGAAATCAGGAGATGATAATAAGAGACTGCAATGGTGCATCGTTCCAAGCTCTACAGGCAGTCCATTTGCAGCTGCAATGGCGGAAAAAGCTAGCGACAAAGATGATTTAACAGTGGTCAACAACGTGGGCCACCTTGATCATAAGAACGATATGGTTGATAATGAGATGGGCGACTTTGGTACTGTGAGTGAGCAGCAAATTGATATTAAATTTGGCGTTGCAGCTGGACAGGATATGTCTAATATTTGTGTGGGGTCAAATGTGCATCAAGGTAATAAGGAGCAGTTATCTAAGGAAAAAGAGGGGTGCCTTGTTGGTCATGTGCATGAACAGGAGCTTGCACAAGGAAGGGAATTTGTTTTACCTTTACATGTGGGCTCAACTAAGTTTAGTGCACTATTAAATCATTTTGGTGGTGAGTTTGAAAATAACAACACTACCGAAATTGAGGAAGAAAAATGTGTAAAAGATGCGGGCCCTCTTGGTTGTGTGATTGATCAAAAGGATGGGGAATCCAATATTAAAAATTCAGGGGGCCATCGTGGGGACAACGTGATAGCTGGAACATTGAAAAAATCCAATAGTGTAGGCCAACGAGAAGCCACAGGAATTATTTATAATCATGCACATGGAACAATGGGCTCTTTGGAGCATTTTAAGGATGCGGGCCATGTGTTTCATTCAAATGTCCAGCAAGAGGCAACTGGAAAGATTTCTAATAGTGATAAAGTTGGATCTTTTATTATGGAAGAAGAGTGGGGGCCGCAGAGGCATGCTATGGACAAACATTTTGGTCAAGGTTTGATTAATATTGTGGGGCCTTCAAAGGAAAATGAAGTGCACATTGCTGCTCCTATTATGCATAATAACGCCAATGTTGATGGAATTGAAAAGCAACAATCACAAATTGTTGCTGACGCGGCACGGTTGGCTCAAAGGAACGAGGAAATACATAATGAAGAAGCAGTGCATTTCGAAACTGTTGTCACACCTTTATGTGTTCAAAGTATTAATAACTTGCATGGAAAAGTAGTACAATCACATGAAAAAATAACTGTTGCTACAAGGAAAGATGAGATAGCTACTGCACGAGCAGAAAATGTGCATAAGTGCATAGAGGTAGAAAATAGTACTGCCAAGGCAATTGCTCGACAAAATGTTGCCGAAATTGCTTCAAGCTCACTAGGCAGCGCTAACACTCCTACTATGCATTTTTCCGATCCTAATGTGGAAAGAATCATCAAGGACGCGCAACATGAGATGATGATGAAGGAAATTATAGTCCAACAACCGTTGGTTGTGCTAAATACATCCGTATATGATGTCCCTTCAAATTCAATTGAATCATACGGTGATTATGGAGGGGAATCCGGACAGCTTATGATATCAACTGGAAATAACAATGAAGTGCATGAGGAACAAGAAAGTGCCAGGAAACTGAGCTATAGTGATTGCAAAGCAGTAACAACGTCAAGAAGGTCAAGAAGGTCCTACCGTTCAAGAAAGAATTGATGAATTTTGAATACATTTTGAACGCGGTTGAGGAAAATGACAAAGAACTACAAATGGAAATTTTTACAAGTTTGGAAAAGCAGGGACAAGATTTTAATTCCTACTTCATTATATTCTATCATTTTATAAGTATTATCATTTGTAACATCATCACAGAACATGTTATAAATTCTGTGATGATCATAGAATACCTAGTCCGGTCAAGTTCTTATTTTTTACACGCTTGCTAGATAGTGAGGTCTTCAAACCTCAATAGGATTAGTACGGTAAGGTTAGCCCGGTTTGTGTTATATGGGTAACAATTCCGGTGCTATTGTCCCCCTTATTTGTACTTTTCCTAATTGTTGTAATTTCCATTTTTGTTATTAATAAAAAACTAACCCTAGGCTCTGCCTAGTGGATTGCTTAAAAACCCCAAACCCCATCTCTCTACAATTTCTCTGCCTTCTCTCTAAGAAAGGGGTGAATAGTATTTCGTCACTATTCATCCGGCATATCAACGGAATTGAGCGGTGGATTATAGCAATATTGGTCTCAAATCAACACCTCTTTCATTGGGATCAATATCCTTTTTATATTATCCTCAAATCATTCGCTACATGTAGCAGATCTTGATTTTCATTTTCGAAGTACTGTAGCATTGAGGATTTCCCAGATTTTGTTGTTTCTTCATTGAGCTTGTTCAACAACAACACCACACGTGAATAGTTTTGCTTCATTCTTTGAACAAGTTGATCAAAACTTGTTTACAGATCTTCAAGCTGATCACGTCACTGTAGCTTACAGAAGTGAAAGAATTTTGTTTTGACGTGTTTGTGAGCTTGGCTTCGATCTTATACTTCATGTATATGAAGCTTTGAAGGATCTCATGATCAATGTCACCTCTCCCCAGCCTATGGCTGTGGGAGAGGCAAGCCAAAACAACATACAAACTCATACAAATGAGAGTTCCAAGCCAACGTATGCAGCACAGGTAATTGGAAAACAATCTGCTTCAAAGACGCAAAAGCTGGAGCTTTGTGCAGTAAGTTTTGACAAAGGAGAACCTACTGTGGAGTTCTCCATTGAAGAGGTGAATGCTTTCACCATTGAAGAAGGATTACATCAAGCAGTAATCCTTAAATTCTCGTATGGAAAACCTGACCTTCAAGAGTTGCGGCAGATTTTTTCGAAGCAATTTGATGTTAAGGGGTATTGTAATATCGGACAATTGGAATATCGACATATTCTGGTAAGATTTGATTTGTTTGAAGATTTTGTTCAAGTTTTATCAAAATCCACAGGATATGTTAAGTCGAAGGGAGATGAGTTCTTCTTTAGATCGTTTCCTTGGACAATTGGCTTTAATCCGCGAGAAGAAACTTCGAAGGCAGTCGTGTGGATCTCGTTTCCAATGCTGCCGCCGAATTTTTTTGCTAAGAAATCACTGATGTCAATTGCTTCAGCAGTAGGGAAGCCCATTGCAGTAGATAAAGCTACACAAGATCGAACAAGACCAAGTGCCGCTAAGGTGAAAGTAATCCTAGACCTCTTGGACAAACATCCTAAGCGAGTTAAAATTAATATTGTGGATAAAACTACTGGGAAATCTGTTGAGCACTATCAAGAGGTTGTGTATGATAATCTCCCAAGATTTTGCACATATTGTAAACATCAAGGACATGACGAAAAGTCATGTCGTGTGATGACAGGGAAAACTAAGGCAGAGGATACAGATGCAAGAAAACATGGTACTGAACAAGATGATGTTATGCAAGCCATTGAGTTGAGTAGTGTGGAACAGTTAAAAGGAGATGCAAGAGATTTTTTGAACACAAAAAGAGCAGGACAAATTGTGGAGCAAGGTCTACCAAAGGATAAAGAAGGGAAGCAACAGCAAATCATGAATTTGCAGGCTGAAGCAGGGCAATTTTCTGTCAATGAAGGCGTGGTTGGTATTCCTAAGGAAGCAAATGGTGTAATTTGTGGTAATCTTGACAAGCAATCAGCTGGTGGCAAATTTAATGGGGTTGTAACTCCAGTAGCAGTTGTTGAACGTGAGCATCCTACTGCTACAGTACTATCACGGCTACAATTGGAGGTGAATGCATTTTTGCAAAATCTTTCTATTGAATCTAGCCAACTGATGAATGATAGTGCACTAGCTGCAATTTTTCGAGATTGTATTGCCAAAAATAATGCTAAGGTAACAGATTTAGAGCAAAGAGACAATGCACATGAACTTGCTATCAAAGAAGCAAAATTTCAAGAAGATGCACTAGCTGTTATCACTGGTGCACGACAGCATGCTCAAAATAATGCTTCAACAAAGGGTTTGTCCAAACTTCCAGTTCATTTTGACGAGCAAATGGCTGGAACAGTATCCCATACAGCTTCAAAGACTGTGAGTCCAACTACAGCTGGGAAATATGTTCCTCGTGCGACTCAAAATCAGTCTTTTGGGACAAATCATGAAAGACACAATGCAGGACAAAGTCGCGCGGCAGGCGAGAATTGTGTTGATATGGACCCTATTGGCAAAGGTGTGAATCAGGAGATGAAACAAATTGAGGAACAAGAAGTGGTGCTACATGCCACAGATCCAAAAAATGATGCAGAAAACTTTGTTAGTGTCCAGCAGAGGAATAGAACAGTACATGATTGTGTAAAGCAAGGGAATGCAACAGTACATGAAGTAGTTGGAAACAAGAATAATACTGAAAAGAAGGAAAATGCAGTTTCTGGGCAGATTCGTCAAGGGGCAGCACATGTTGAAAAACATGCAAGTTCAGCACATGTTGAAAAACATGCAAGTTCAGCAACTGTAGGATCGAAGCAAAATAAGGAAAATGCAGTTGATGTAGGTGATATGGGGCATGTTTCAGGAACTAATGTAAGTGGTCGACCTAGTGCTCCAGGGACTAGTTTGAAAGCAGCTGGTGATCGTCAAGACGCAGCAGTTTTAGATCGACTTTCTGTTATGTTACATGCAGAAGATCGACTTTCTGTTAATGCAAACATTGGTATTGGAATAATTGATAAAAATGCATGGGATCAAACCAAGGTTGGAAAGGATATGACAAAGGGTGGAAGTGATAGTGATCCAGTGGAGAAATCTGGACAATTCAATGAAATAGTCCTGGAGAACGTGAATGCTATAAGGCATGTGGAGCAGGAACAAATGCAAAAATATGGTACTTTGCGCAATGTGACTGATGCAAGTAATACTTTGGCCGATGAAGAAGCAGATACACACGTGAATGGTCTAACTGAGGTTTTGGTTAGTCGAGCAGATGTTAAAGGGGCTGTACATTTCCTTAATAACCAACGAAAAATTGGTCAACAGATGTCGAAAAGCAAGGGAGAACATCTGGAGGATACGGTTGTTTTGAAACCTCATTGTGATCCCGCTAATGTTGAGATTGTACTACCTACAGCTGCACATGAAGCAACACTTTTTCAATCACCAACAGGATCAAATACAAAGAACAAGAATTGGACAGTGGTGAATAAATCCTCTAGCAAGAAGCAACATGTAGGCATACAAAATCAGATCGACGTTGTAGGGATTTCGAATTCTTTTGAGGTATTGGTCAATGAAAATGAGCAGGAGGAGAATCCTCAGCAACCAACTGCAGGTGCTCAGCAAATATCTGAGAAACAACATGCTGCCTTTCAAGGTACAGGCAGTAACATACAGCAGCAGATTTCCAAGAACACAGGTGTTTTTTCGAAGGACAGTGTTCCTGTTGATGCGCAAAAGGCCGACGCAACAAAATTTGGGCAACCACAAGCGACAGACAGTAACACACAGCAGCAATTTTCCAGGAACTCAGGTGATCGACTAAGTAACAAGAAGGATATTGTTCTTGTTGATGCGCAAAAGGCAGAGGCACACAGTTCCAATGTACCAACATTGTATTTTTCCAATCCTCAAGTGGAGCAAATCATTAACAAAGCTCAGAATGAGATGATCATGAAGGATATCATGTTCAAGCAACCTTTGGTTACCTTGAATACATCTGTACATCAAGTTCCATCACAATCATTTGAGTCTTACGGTGAGTTTGAAGGGGAATCTAGACAGTCCATTGTATCAACTGGAAACAAGAGGGACATGTTCGCTAATTCTAAGTTATGGAAAGACCAACGTGAGGAGGACGACGAAGAGGACTGGGGTGATGGATTTCCTGGATACTCCTCTGAAGAATGTGAGCAGCAGGATGAACAAGATAGTGCCGGGGAGGACCTTGATTATCCAGCCAAGTCAAACTTTGCAACGAGCAATTTAAATCTTAATGCCCCAGCTTTCATTCCTAGAAAATCAACAGATGCAACTATACAAAAGTTTGCAACTGGAAGATTAATTCAAGGAGAGGAGCATATTCATACAGCTGATCGGGGAAATGCTGGACAGCAGCAAATGTTGATATCGACTCCTGTTGGAACAAATGCTACAACGCGAGACAGTCCAGTAGATAGTCCCAATGGTGATCGAAAACTCACAGCACCACAATCTGGGCAATATCAAATCATTAAATCTGTCCCAGTAATCTCAGAAGAGGAGCAAAATCTTTTGGATGTTTTGGTGAGTTCTACTGCCTTAATTTCTGCAAACTCAAATGCATGTAGCAATGCTCCACATGCAATGGTGGCAAATCCTACTGGAGAATTGGCCTTGGTTGATGTTTTTCGAAATGCACCACAATCTATAAACTTGGGGAGAGAACTTTTCGAAGTAGGAGAGGAAGATGCCATGCTACAACAGTGTAGGGTTGACGCAGCAAGAAAAGGTGATTTATCACCAATGCACAGTGGAAAAAGTAAGAAATCACGATCAAGGGATAAAAGCTGGGACGGTAGAGTGAAGGATGATGCAAATATCAGGCGACCTCCAATGAGAAACGCCAAACAAAAGCAGATTACCCAAGCCACATCTACAACGTCCAATCGTTCCAAGAAGAAAGCATGATTTTTGAATATATTTTCAAAAGAGATGTTGATGAATATAAGAGTCTACAAATTGGAGACTTCACAAGATTAGAGAAAAGAGAGCACCACGGTGGTTTCTTCATCTTTGTATTTTATCATCACATTAGTATAGTTCTATGTTTTATCATCACAGAGTGTGTTATAAACTCTGTGATGATCATAGAGTACTTAGTACTAGCTAGCTCTTTCTTTTTACATGCTTGTTAGTTAGTGAGGTTTTCAAGCCTCAATAGGATTAGTACGGTAAGGTTAGCCCGGTATTTGTTATATGGGTAACAATTCCGATGCTATTGTCCCCCTTACTCGTAGTTTTCCTAATTGTTGTACCTTTCTTTTTTCTTTTCTATTAATAAAAAACTAGCCCTAGGCTATGCCTAGTGGATTGCCCAAAAAAAAAAAAAACCCTAAACCCTAAAACCCTAAACCCTAAACCCTAAACCCTAAACCCTAAACCCTAAAACCCTAAACCCTAAACCCTAAACCCTAAACCCTTAAACCCCATCCTTGCCCCATTTGCAATTTTGCGCCGCAAAAAATTCAAAACCTCTCCGTACAGGCGACCTACGTGAACAGTAACGCTGCGGAGGTAAAATGCCCGTTTCTCCGCCGTCCGGTGGTGGAAAGCCACCGGACCAATACCAAAATGTGCGCCCAGCCAATGCGCCCCTTCCCCAACAGGTATTATACAACGAATCAACTCCAGTAGCTTCGAATAATCAAAGCAGTGCAGGGATTACTGTAGATAAAAATCGCCTGGAGTCTTCAAATATTTCCATGCAAATTTATGGGTCAAATTCCGCAATTCCAGTCCATGGAGATTGCTCCCCAACACCAGGCGCTCCTACTCACCAATTTATAGACAATTCCACCGCAGGAATAGCCGACAATGAATCTCTGCAATTTTCTGGCCAAGCTTCTAAAATGGCGAAAGCGATCTCAGGCACTCAATTGGACAAAGAAGGGTACCAAAACACTCCTTTGATTGAGAAGAACATGTCTACACCTCCAATTTCATGTGGGTATCAATCAAGCCCGCCAATTTTGCAATCGAAGCTCACACAGTCATTTACTCGACAAAATGAAGCTATCAATTTTGGGACAATTGGGAGTCAACCAATTATCCCAATCACTTCTACTACTTCAAGGGAGCATGCTCACCAAGTTTCAGGGCAATTCATTCAGGAAATCCCCCCATACGACCACCTTCAGTCTCCAGGCAAATACCATTTGGCCGGCAATGGTGTTCCGGTAATCCAACTGACCCAAAGTCAATGCCAAACCCCTCCTACACTTTTGGACAATGTTTCTGACTGCTCAAACCAAATTTTACATGCTCCAATCTCTTCGAATTTTAAAAATGATGTCCCGGAACACTGTAGCTACAGGGGTGTTCGACCTCTCTTCAACCCCAATTCTGGGCAAATTGGAGCCCCCCTGCTCATTAGGGATCCTTCATTACCTCCCCAAGATCCTTTCTACCAAGTTTCAGGCCAATTCAATGAGCCATTGGGTCATCATGCACTTCAGGCCACTTCTGAGCCCCCTCATTTGGTTGATCATGGTGATCAGGGGATAATCCAACCCCAAAGTCAATGCCAATCTGCTTATTCTCCCCAGGTGAATGTTTCTCAAACCCCTTCTCCAATTGTACAGGGCCCAATTGTTTCGAATATTTCAAAAATGAAACAGACTCACTGTTCACCTGAAGCTGTTAGAACCAAAGTGACTCATAACTCTGATGATCTCCAAGTTCCTCAAATTGTTGCTAGCAGCCCTTTAGAGCAAAATGATGTTGGTTGCAATGATGTGCACAAGTCCTATGGACAAACATCTACCTTTGGACCCCTACATACCCCTGTTGCTCCCCAACAAACCCCCTCTGTTAATGCACCCACTCTTATTCCCACGATCCAATTGTCAAATGCTATACCTGTCACAGTGAACTCTCAAGTTGGCCCTCCCAACCCAACCCCCCTCACCTCTGTTCCTAAAGGACAAACAATCACCCAGTCTGTAAATGCAATTGCTAACAACCCCACCATTAAGGTATCCTCTAACTTTGAGAAGCCTCCAAAAAAGTCTCAAAAACCCAGCCAAAACTCTGCTCCTAATAACCTGAATGCTCAGCCAATCCCCTCAAAGGATCCCCCCTCACAAAACAATGTCATCACAGCAAAGTCCAAAACCACTGCTAACTCATCACCTCCTCCTCCCCCCACAGTTACTCAATCATATGTTACCAGATTGAGAGCAAGACAAGAAGCCCAGTTAGCTCCAATCCAATTCTCTCCCCCAATCATTACCACTAAACAAGGTAAACCAGCAGTCATATTCAAGAGGGATGACTATATGATTAAGTTCGCAGATAGATGCAAATACACAGTGGTTGGGAAATTTGCAAACACTATGCCTAAAATGGAAATAATCAGAAAGAGTTTCATTACCCAAACAGAATTGAGGGGAAGTGTCAAAATTGCACATTTCAATGCCAAGACTGTTTACATTGACCTTGATAATGAATACGATCATTCTACTGTATGGTCGAGGCAATACATGTATATTCAAGGTCAAAAAATGATGTTGGAAGCCTGGAATCCCATCTTCAAACCCAATGAGGACTCCCCAATTGTCCCTGCTTGGATCATGATCCCTGAACTCCCATGGCATCTTTACTACATGGAGATTCTATCACCTCTCCTTTCTCCAATTGGCAAGGCTCTCTTCTTGGACCTGGCCTCTTTTCAGAAAACAAGAGGGAGTGTAGTCAAAATTAAGATGCAGATTGACCTCACCAAAGATAGACCATCCCATGTTTGGCTTGGGTATGATGCTGATCTAGATGTTAATGGGGATGGACAATGGTTGGAAGTGCAATATGAAAATCTTCCATCCTACTGTAGCCATTGCAAACACCTTGGTCATTACCAACAAGCTTGTCCTGTTAAATTGAGAGAATTGGAAATCCAGAGGAATAAAGAGGAGCAGGCTGCTGGACCCAGTGACTCATCTCAAAAGAAGAGTGCAGATAAATCAGAAACAGTCAAGCAAGACCAAAAACCCATACACCACCCAAAACCAAGGAAAATAACAGCTGATCATAATGAAAAACCGCAGGTAACTCAATCCTATAATGAAGAAGAACACCAGCAGGAGATGTGTGTATTACCATCTGAGGAGTGGCAAACCCAAAAAAAGAAAAACTTCAAAGGCAACATTCAACAGAAAAAGAACCACCAGACCTCTATGCCAAAGCACACCAGCAATAATCCACAGAAAGCTGGTCCAAAGGTCACAACAGTTCATACAGTCCCAAACACAGGTACACCCTCTATCAATCCTCCAGCTCATCTGGAGAGGAGTGATGGTTCTGCTTCACAGAACCCCCCAATCCCCTCCCCCCCTCTTGATGCTACTATTCAGAACCTCCCCCCTTCCCCTACTGTTGTTGCTCAAGTTTCTCCCCCCCCCCACTCCCCCTCTGTAGTCATTGGAGGCAAGTTGGAATGTCAGGAGATCCCTATAACTAGACAGGATGGGGATCCAATGGGGGAGGGATTTCCTCATGCTTTGCATGAGTGTGCTGGTGCACAATTGGTTGACCCTATCTGTGACCCTTCAGCCCCTGCTACCTCTGCCCCTGGTGTTGATAGACTGGAGGTCCTTAGCTCTGAAGAGGATCTCTCATTTCCTAATACTGATGCCATGAGGAAAATTGCTAAAGGGAAAGCTCATGTCTTGTATGATTTCTCTTTACAGCCCCATAAATCCAAAAATAATCCAAGCCAAAAGAAGAGGCAAGCCATGAGAAGGAGATCTTCTGGAATCTCTATCAATGAGCCACTTGAAAATCCATCCCATCAAAGCCCTGTACCAACCTTGCACAGACCTCCTGATCCTGAATCATACTCTAAAATTCAGGTCAACAAGGATCCAACTTCAGATAATCTTCCTAAAAGTCCAAGTTTACCCCCTGCAAGTCAATCCAGGATCCTCAAGGATTCATCTCCTGTTCTCTCTCTCTCCCAGCCTCTCTTGCAGGATAACTACCTTCTCACTGACTCTATGGAACAGTGCTCTTTGAACAAATATTCTCCTGAGATTGATGAGTACAGACCCCTCCTATCTGAAGATGAGATGTGTGGGGGTATTGAAGATGGCATTGATATTGATGAATCCTCTGATGAAGATCTCCACTGCCAGATGCTTGTCCAAGCAATCAATGGGGAACATGAAGAAGCCAATCTCAGACCCTCCCAAAGAACCATATCCAGGCCCTCACCAAGACTAACAAGAAGCAGAGCTGCTGCTTCCAGCAGTGTCCCACCAAACCACAAAATCTAACCCCTCTTTTTTTTAATGATTAATACACTCACTTGGAATGTTAGAGGTATCAGGACCTCTGGAGCTCTTGAAAGACTAAAAATCCTTAAAAAACTCCACAGTTTATCCCTTATTGCAGTAATGGAACCTTTCCTGGACTCCAACCACCTCAACAATTTCAAAATGCAACTATCAATGCACCATGCCACCTCCAATCCAAATAACAAAACCTGGGTATTCTGGGACCAAGAGTTCAATGGCTCTGTATTGCATTCTGATGAGCAGCATATCACTATGGAACTTAAACATATTGAAACCTCTGACACCTTTCTCATATCAATTATCTATGCTAAATGCAAGGCCATTCTGAGGAGACCTTTATGGGAAGCCTTAAGGTCTCAAGCTTCTAGCACTGATAACCCATGGTGTGTCATTGGTGATTTCAATGTTATTGCTTCTATTGAGGAAAAGATAGGTGGTCTCCCTTATCAACTCAACAAGAGCATTGACTTCCTCAGTATGATAGAAGACTGTGGCCTCACGGATTTGGGCTTCTATGGCCCTAGATATACATGGTCTAATGGCAGAGGTCCTTGTGCCATTGTGTGGAAAAGATTGGACAGGGGATTGGTCAATGACAAGTGGTTATCATCCTTCCCTGCAACCACAATCTCTCACCTTGCCTCTTCAGGATCAGATCACTCCCCTCTCCTAATGGAAATCCATATCAGAACTGATAATGCAAAGAAGTACTTCAAGTTCTTGAATTGCTGGACTGATAGCCCTTCTTTCCTACCCCTAGTTCAGTCAGTTTGGAACCAACAATTCCAGGGTAATCCCATGTGGATCTTTCACCAGAAAACCAAAGCCTTGTGTTCTGAATTGAGTAAATGGTCCAGAGCTGAATATGGTGACATCTACCAAAAAGTTAAAGAATTTGAAACAAGGGTGAAACAAGCAGAAGAGAAATGGTCTCAATCCAATTCTCCAGTTGATAGGGAAACCCTTTCTCAGCTCAATGCTCAGTATATCAAACATCTCAAGACTGAGGAATCAATCCTTAAGCAAAAAACCCAACTTCAATGGTTTAAAGATGGGGATGCCAATTCCAAATACTTCCACAGCCTGATCAGAGGGAGAAGGAGGAAGTTATTCATTCATAAGATCAAAACTGATGACAATGAATGGGTTCAAGGTGATGAACCCATTGGAATAGCTGCTTGTGAGCACTTTCATCATATGTTCACAGATCCTGGTGGAATCATTAGGGAAGATGTGCTCTCATGTATTCCTGCTCTTGTCACCAATGAAGACAATGAAGCTATTAATCAAGATCCCTCCATGGATGAGCTTAAAGAAGTAGTTTTCTCCATGAGCCCCAACAGTGCTCCTGGCCCTGATGGCCTTGGTGGCAAGTTCTACCAATTTTTCTGGGATATTATCAAAAATGATCTCCTTTCTGTGGTGATTGCATTCTTCAGAGGTCACAAATTGCCCAAGTATATGACCCATGCATGTCTTGTTCTCATTCCCAAAGTAGAATTCCCAAACTCTCTGTCTGAATTTAGACCTATCAGTTTAAGCAACTTCACCAACAAAATTATCTCCAAGCTTATAACCACAAGAATTGCACCAATCCTCCCCAAAATCATATCCCTCAATCAAACTGGTTTTGTTAAAGGGAGGAGCATCTCTGAGAATATAATGCTTGCACAGGAGATAGTTCAAGGCATTAAAAAACCCAACATGGGTGGAAATGTTGTCATTAAGCTTGACATGGCAAAAGCTTATGACAGAGTTTCCTGGTCCTTCACTTGCATCATGCTTAGAAGACTTGGTTTTAGTGAATTTTTCATTGATATGGTATGGAGGACTCTCTCAAACAACTGGTATTCTGTCATTATCAATGGTACCAGGCATGGTTTCTTTCATTCATCTAGAGGTCTCAAGCAAGGTGACCCCCTGGCCCCTGCTCTGTTCATCCTTGGTGCAGAACTCTTATCCAGAATGCTTAATAACCTAAATCATGATCATCTGTTCAATGGCTTTTATATGGAAAGGAGGGGACCTCAGATCAACCACTTAAGCTTTGCTGATGATGTTATCATCTTCTCTTCAGCCAGTAGATACTCACTCCATAAAATCATGGACACTCTACATGCTTATGAAAACACCTCTGGTCAAATGGTTAATAAGAACAAAAGCCATTTCATGACTTTTCAAGCTGCCTTCCCTAGTACAGTCAGGAGAATTCAACAAATAACAGGTTTCACTAGGAAAGAGTCTCCTCTCACATACCTAGGATGTCCTCTCTACACTGGTAGGAAGAGGATCTTTCATTTCAATCCTATTGTCTCTAAGGTTGTAAGTAGAATCAGGGGATGGCATGGCAAGTTACTTTCATATGGGGGTAGAGCCACTCTTATCAAACATGTTCTACAATCTATCCCTATCCATCTTCTCTCAGCTGTCTCCCCTCCCAAAACTGTTGTCAAACAGATTGAAAAACTTGCTGCCAACTTCTTTTGGGGACTGGATAAAGATAGAACCAAATACCATTGGGCTTCCTGGTACAAACTATCCAATACTCAAGTTGAAGGTGGTGTTGGTTTCAAGAAGGTAGAAGAGGTTTGTAGGTCTCTAGAATTCAAACAGTGGTGGTGGTTTAGGACTAAGGAGTCTCTTTGGACCAACTTTCTAAAGGCAAAGTACTGCCAGAGATCCCATCCTGTCTCAAAAAAATGGGACTCTGGCCAGTCCCAAACATGGAAGAGAATGATGAGCAATAAAAAAGAAGCAGAGAAATACATACTGTGGTCTCTAACTTCAGGATCTTCGAGCTTCTGGTGGGACAACTGGGTTGGTACTGGCAACTTGGCAAGCTGTAGAAGTCAAGGTGGCAGACCTGGTAACATTAGAGTGTCTGCTCTTTGGTCTTCAGGTACCTGGGACATTCAAAAGCTTAATCTCATAGCACCCCCTCATATGATCCCAACTATACTCCAAATTCCCATCCATTTTAACCCCCTCATCCCTGATAAGCCAATCTGGACCCCCAACTCTCATGGAGATTTCTCCTGTTCTTCTGCATGGAATGCCTTAAGACACAAAAGACCCAAGCTTCTTACTAACCAACTGACCTGGCACAAACTCATTCCTTTCAAGTGGTCCTTTTGCTTGTGGAGAGCTGTAAGAAACAAACTCCCCACAGATGACAGGGTGGCAAGATTTAGCAACCCAACTGCTACCAAGTGTTCATGCTGCATCCACCCTGGTTTTGAAACTGTTGACCACCTCTTCTCCTCTGGCAACCTTGCTCAAAAGGTCTGGCAATTATACTCCTCCTCCCTTGGGATTCACTTTAGTCCAAGACCTCTTAGCATGATTTTAGTCATCTGGGGCCTAACAAAAAGGATCAATCTTGTGCATAAGCTTATCCTAGATACTCTCCCAATTATCATATGTTGGAATTTATGGAAGAACAGATGTAGTTCTAAATATGGCAACAGAACTTCCTCTCTCTTGAGAACCTGCTTCTCCATTGACAAGGACATCCAGCATCTCCTCCTCTCTGCTCACAATAATATCAACTGGCCAATGAAATGGCCAGACATAGTCCACTTGGTTGAAAATCTGAGACAAGTCACCAGGATTCAGCAGGTTAGATGGCAAAAACCTAACCAAAGCTTTGTCAAGGTAAATAGTGATGGTAGTGCTCTAGGAAACCCTGGCAAGATAGGAGCAGGGATCATTATCAGGGATTCTCAAGGCTCCCTAATTCATGCCATTGCTGCTCCTCTTGGTCAAGGAACCAACAACCTTGCCGAGACTCAGGCTGCATTCCTAGGGATCACCTGGTGCATTGATCATGGCTATACCAGAATCCAATTGGAAACAGATTCCCACCTCCTCACCCAATGGCTCACCAAAAGTACAACCACCCCTTGGCAGTTAACCAACCATGTTCAAAACCTGAAACACCTTCTTGACTTGTGTGATCACATAAGTATCAACCACACCTTTAGGGAGGCTAACTATCCCGCTGACTCTCTCTCAAAACTAAGCCACTCTCTACCATCCATTGCACACTACCAGGACATGCAGAGCCTCCCTTCTCATATCAGGGGCCAGATTTTACTTGACAAAGCTGGTATACCTGCGATTAGGCAAAAACAGACCAACAAAGTCCTCCTGCCTCACCATTTGTCCCACCACTACTTCACAGATCATGATTGAATGCAACTACAATAAAAGGATCTTCCCTTTAATACAAATTCAAATCACAAATTCTTCACTCATACACCAACTCCATAAATCCACAAACACAGCTCATCTCCCCAAAACAGGGAACAAAGAACCACTGCCAGATTGTTTTTCTAATGGTTTGTTCATTATTGCAGGTTCTAGCCTCCTTTCTGCAACCGCCTGCTGGTCCCTCACCTGGATAATGCAACTCATTAAGAAGCCACCACCACACACACAACTCTCCCAGCAAAGAAAAACCACTCATGTTTCATTGGACAAACATCACAGAACCACTGCTCCTCACAGTCGACCTTGGCTCTCTCTTATGTTTACCCCTCTCTATGTACATTACCCACCCTCCCACACCCCACTCTGTACATATCTCCCAGTCATGCATGCAACACTACAATACACACAAAGCCAGGAACAAAACACCCTCAACCATACCCTCACCAACCCAACAAGAATCACCAGTTGTGTCAATAGGGACAGATATGCTCTGTCCCTATCTAACAGTGTTTATTTTTTTGCAGGCTCCAGCTCTTTCAAGGAAGAATGTCTACTGGTATGTATTCAAAGAGTGGTATTAGTCATCATGTGGCTCAATCTCTTGGATACAAATCAGTGGGCATACCAAACACACCAGAACATCCACAACACCACTAAAATGCACAATGCAGTCAATTCTCCAGTTACAAATGCAGCAGCAACTGGACACTGTTTCTCTACCAAAGCTGCAATTGGACTGTCTATATGTAGTTTACACAAGAACCTACATGTAGACATCAGTAGCAAAGCAGGAACCTCACCCTGCTCCCAAGCCATAATCAGAAAATGCCATGTGCGCACCTCCCCTCTGCTAGCCTGTTTTCAACAACATAACAGTGCTCACCATCATTGCACCACTGCTCCACTTTCCACAATGAGCTTCTACCCATTTGATTGCAGATTCCACAACAACCTGCATCTAATGGGTAGACCAGGGATTCATCAATGCTCCCCTTTCCCCAGACTCATCTCCAGTACACACAAGAACCTGGAGATTGAGCTCCCTCTTTTCTCTAACAATTTTCACTTTTTTGCAGGTACACTGAGAGCAATTGGATATCTGCTTTGCTTTCAGCTAGTGGTATTAGTATCTCAGATACTCATTCTGCTGAAAGCACATCAGATAATCCAAGTAACTCTCAAAGTAATTCAACACTGGATCACAAGCCATTCATGTTGTGATTCAAGTAGATTGCCCGCACAGGTCACTCATGACTTCTGTCTATATTTCTGCCTTTGCTATGGTCACTGCTACACATAGAGTCAGTCTCATTGGGAGCCAGGCACTTCATTTGCACCCATACAGAATGGTTTCATGGGTGCTGCTGATCATATTGGTTCCCTGTCAGTGGCATTGCTCACTCTGCTGATAACACACCATCTGTCAGGACCTCTCAACCAAAGGCTATTAAGGATCACTGTTAAAGGAACAGATACAGTAACAAGTGCACACAAGAACTCCTCGTCAAAGTCATCGCAAAGCTCTCCCTCTTCTGACAAGTCTTCAAGAATGTCTGATCAAGCTCATTGGACTGTTTTTGCATACTATCTTCTATCTAGCTTTCTTGAGCTTTCAGGCCAAAGCAAGATAGAAGATAGAGTCTCTCATTATGATAAGATTTTTTGACACCTCCCATAGGTTTAGCCTACATTATCACAAATGTAGAGGTTGGTTTCTTTGGAACCGACTAGTTAGTTTAGGCATCTATTTTTGTTCATAGTTAACTTAGTACTAACCACTATTTTGTACCATTGTCCATATGTACTATTATGCTTAGTCATATGTGAAACCACTTTGGACGTAATTTCCATAGATTACAAGTCCTTTCAAAATGTACTTGTTCATATATTGCGGAGGTCAGGTCTATGCCCCCCTCCTTTATTGTACTTTCCTTTCTTATATATGAAAATTGACCCTAAGCTACACGCTTAGTGGTCTTTATATAAAAAAAAAAAAAAAAAAAAAAACCCTTAAACCCTAAACCCTAAACCCTAAAACAGCTAAAAAAAAAAAAAAACCCTAAACCCCTCTCTCTATACGCTCTGCCTTCTCTCTAGGAAGAAGGTGAATAGTAGTTTCGTTACTATTTACCGGCCATATTTCCGGGATCCGGCGGTTGACCATACCAAACTTGGTGTCAAAAGAACACTCTTCTCTTTACGAACATTCTCTACTTGGTTTCGTAATTTAATTCATAACAATTTTTTCCAGATCTTAAATCCAATCTCGAAACTACTGTAGCAACAAAAATTTTCAGATTTTGGTTTCTTTGGATGTTCTTTGCGTAAGTTATGTGATGTTTTGAGCAGTCATGGTTGATGCCGTCTCTCCCCAGCTTCAAGCTGTGGGAGAGTCCTCCCAAATCATTAAGGATAATCATCCAAATCACAATACAAAACAGACGTATGCATCGCAGCTACAAGGACAACAATCTGCCGCAAATTCGTCAAAGGTAAAGTTATGTCCTCTCACTTTTCAGCATGGAGAACCTACTGTTGAATTCACAACTGAAGATGTTAATGCATTTACAATTGAGGAGGGACTGCATCAAGCAGTTATTCTTAAGTTCTCATATGGGAAACCAGATATCCAGGAGTTGCGACAACTAATACCAAAACAATTTGACGTCAAAGGGTATTGTAATGTTGGACAGCTTGAATATCGACATATTCTGGTAAGGTTCGATCTCTTTGACGATTTTGTTCAGGTGTTATCAAAAAGTACTGGTTATGTTAAGGCAAATGGAGATGAATTCTTCTTTAGGTCATTCCCATGGACTATGGGATTTAATCCACGCGAAGAAACATCGAAAGCAGTCGTTTGGATTTCTATGCCTGACTTGCCTACGAATTTTTTTGCAAAAAAATCCTTACTGTCCATAGCCTCAGCTGTAGGAAAACCTTTAGCACTTGACAAAGCGACACAAGATAGAACGCGACCAAGTACGGCGAGGGTTAAGGTGTTGCTAGACCTAATGGACAAACATCCTAAGCGTGTTAGGATTCATATTGTTGATCGCAATTCTGGGAAAACTGCTGCACATTTTCAGGAGATCGTGTATGATAACCTTCCACAATTTTGTACTTGTTGCAAACATCAAGGACACAATGAAAGATCTTGCCGATGGAGGATCGAGAAAAGTAACAAATCTGATGTTCCGGTAAAACAAGTTGAAGCGCTGGGTAGTCTTGACAAGCTAGAAGGTGACGCGAGGGATTATCTAAATGCCAAACGAGCAGGACAGAATATGGTTGAAGTTGTTGAAAAATCAGCTGACCAACAGGAGTTGATACACTTTCAGAATACTGGAATCGAAGGAGTTCAATATGATAAGGATGTCGATGGGAATCGAGGAGCTATTGAGAAGGTTGTTTCTGGTGAGGCAAGGAATAAGCTGATCGAGCAGCAGTTCCAGGTTGTGCAAAGTATTGAGCAGCAGAATTTTGTACAAATTGCTAAGTCAACTGCATGTGTTCCAGTTAAGGCAGGCATTGAAATAGTTGTGCAAGATGTGATGAATGCAAAAACTAATCGAGGAAGCAATGCACGACCTGCTTCTACCCTTAAAAATGCTGCTGACATTGATGCTGCTACAGCAAATGAAAATCACAATGCATTTGATGCTGCAATTTTGGAAACAACTGTTACATTGAATGCTACAGAGGAGCAAATTTGTAATGTACAAACAGGGCAAGTCGTTAAGGTAACTGATAGAGCTGCTACTGTGTTAGCAACTGATGCTGGATTACAGAGTCGTGAATTGCTGAATGAGAATGTCTTAGCTGGGCTCAAGACATTGAAGACATCTAATCTTTCTGGAGGTGACCAAGCTAGGAGTGGAGTTTGGAAAACTACTGATGCATTGCAGCCTTCTGTTGGTCGAGAGGCTACTGTTATTCAAGCTAATGCAGCTGTGCAATATGCTACAGATCAAGCTAATATTGGTATACATGATGGAAGTGTAAATGTGGAGGATCTGCTGTTGCAAACAGGAGGAAGGAAACAAATTGGTAACATGGACAATGGTACTAGGGTCAGTCGTGCATGTGAGATTGTAGCTACAGCTGATGCGTTGAAAGTTGCCGAAGATCGTACCAAAAATAATGCAAGTGGTCGAACTAGTGCGATTGATACTACAACTACTGATGCACAGGCTGTTGTTTTTTATGGTGAGGCTCCTAATGTCAAGATCAAGACTAGTTTTGATCAAGGTGGTAAGGGGCAGATTGGTAGAGCTCCTAACAATGAATTTATAGAAGAGGTTCATAACTTAGGAAACAAAAAAGGTGTGAAGAATGCAGAAACGGGGGGCTGTAATTATGGTGAAGCCCAGTTTCATGGAGGAAAAGAGATAGGAAATACGGGTGATCTGGTGGAAAATAAGGATGTCAATCTAAAGCTTGATGATAAGGGAGATGAGAAAAACAAAAATGGAGAGGTTTGGAACGTGGTAACTAGTAGAAAATTGACCACAAAGCACCAGACTTCGACTAAACAGCAGAACAAATCTGCCCGACCAATTGACTGCAACTCCAGTCCAAATGCTTTCGACATTCTAGCAGCTGATGATGGTTACCAACTGGATTCAACAAATCGAAAAGATGAAAAGATGGCCAAACAAATAGTTCAATGTCCCAGTAGTGGAAAGGAAGGTCAAGCCAATGAGATTGTTGATATGGAAATTGGTTCTCGACAGCAGGCTTCAAAGAAAAATGGACTTGACGAACTAGCTCATAGTTCTAACGTTCCTACTCTGCAATTTTCCAGTCCTCACATTGAAAAAATCATCAAAGATGCCCAAAATGCAATGATGATGCATACTAACATGGTTAAACAACCAATGGTCACGTTAAACACCTCGGTTTTTGAAATACCATCACAGTCCTTGGAATCGTATGGTGAACGGGGTGATGATCAAGGGCAGATGGCGTTATCCACAGGAAATAACAATGAAGTCATTAAAGCAAATCTAAGGGAGATGGTGATTAACTCTAAGCTATGGGCTAACCAACAAGAATATGATGGTGAGGAAGATTTGGGCATTGGTCGTGCGGATGATTCTTCGGATGAAGATGAGAAGTGTAGTGGGGATGAGGAGGTTTTGTCAAAATCTCCAGCAATGCTTGAAAGTTCAGTCAAGGTGGGATCCAGTAGCAAGTTCAATACTACAGCAAATGATGTTATTCCCAAGGGTCGGCAGCAACAGTTTAGTCCTGGACAGCAGCAGTTAATTTCGAGCAGTCCAACTGCAATTCTTTTAGCTTCGAAACAGCGTGGGAATCAGCATACTCCAGCTTCAAAGGCTACTGGTAAACAGCAACAGAAGGAGAATGTAAGCAGCGAAGCTCGTCAACAGTTAAATTGCAATGCTCCAGCTTTTATCCCAAGAGGTACTACAACTCCAGTTAATCAAAATACAGCACCAGCAGCAGATTCGTGTCAAAAAGCAACAGGAGATACATCTACTGTTGATCAATTAACAATAGTTCTACAAAAATTTGGGCAGCAACAAATTGTAACAATTGATCCAAGCTCACAAATGCAGCAGCAGCAAAATCCTATAGGAACCACAGTCAGTAATTGTACAGATGGTTGCACATCAGTGACAATTCAAAAATCCGGGCAGCGACAACTTGTTACAAATACCCCAGTAATTTCAGATGAGGAGAGAAAACTCTTGGATGCAATGGTGAATACGGGGAGAGAAATTTTTGAACAGGGAGAAGAAGATGCAATGATGCAACAATGCAGGCAAGAGGCATCAAGAAAAGGAGACTTATCGCCCATGCATAGCGGTAAAAGTAGAAAGTCGCGTACAAGAGATAAAAGTTGGGATGGTAGAGTGAATGACAACGATGCAAATATCAGGCGACCTCCAATGAGAAATGCCAAACAAAAGCAAATTGCCCAAGCTACTTCTGCAAAGTCCAATCGTTCGAAGAAGCAAGCATGATTTTTGAATACATTCTGAAAAGAGATGTGGATGAATACAAGAGTCTACAATTTGAAGACTTCACAATATTAGAGAAAAGAGAGCACCTTGGTGGTTTCTTCATCTTTGTATTTTATCATCACATTAGTATAGTTCTATGTTTTATCATCACAGAGTATGTTATAAACTCTGTGATGATCATAGAGTATTTAGTGATAGCTAGCTCTTTCTTTTTACATGCTTGCTAGATAGTGAGGTTTTCAAGCCTCAATAGGATTAGTACGATAAGATTAGCCCGGTATTTGTTATATGGGTAACAATTCCGGTGCTATTGTCCCCCTTATTCGTAGTTTTCCTAATTGTTGTATTTTCTCTTATTTTGTTATTAATAAAAAACTAGCCCTAGGCCATGCCTAGTGGATTGCCAAAAAAAAAAAAAAACCCTAAAACATTACAACAATTAGGAAAAGTACAATAAGGGGGACAATAGCCTAATTGTTGTAATTTTCTTTTATGTTATTAATAAAAAACTAGCCCTAGGCTCTGCCTAGTGGATTGCTTAAAAAAAAAAAAAAACCCTAAAACAAAAACCGAAAAAAATCTTCTCTACCTTCTCTCTACCTTCTCTCTAGGAAGAGAAGGAATAGTATTTTCGTCATCTTTTTCCGGCCATAACTCCGGCATACGGTGGTGGCTTTGAGCAAACTTGGTATCAAAATAACCATCTTCTCATTGCGCACAAACCCCAATTGGTTTTATCCTCAAAATCATTGCCAAATTTTCCAGATCTTAAATTCAATTTTCGCAACTACTGTAGCAGCGAAAATTGTTTCCAGATTTTGGTATTTTGGGGATGTTCATTGTGTCATTATTGTGATGTTTTGAGCAGCCATGGTTGATCCCGTCTCTCCCCAGCTTCAAGCTGTGGGAGAGTCCTCCCAAATCATTAAGGAAAATCATCCAAATCACAGTACAAAACAGACCTATGCGTCGCAGCTACAAGGACAACAATCTGCCGCAAATTCGTCAAAGGTAAAGTTATGTCCTCTCACGTTTGAGCATGGTGAACCTACTGTTGAATTCACAACTGAAGATGTTAATGCATTTACAATTGAGGAGGGATTGCATCAAGCAGTTATTCTTAAGTTCTCATATGGGAAACCAGATATCCAGGAATTGCGACAACTAATACCAAAACAATTTGACGTCAAAGGGTATTGTAATGTTGGACAGCTTGAATATCGACATATACTGGTAAGGTTCGATCTCTTTGACGATTTTGTTCAGGTGTTATCAAAACCTACTGGTTATGTTAAGGCAAAGGGAGATGAATTCTTCTTTAGGTCATTCCCATGGACTATGGGATTTAATCCGCGCGAAGAAACATCGAAAGCAGTCGTTTGGATTTCTATGCCTGACTTGCCTACGAATTTTTTTGCAAAAAAATCCTTACTGTCCATAGCTTCAGCTGTAGGAAAACCTTTAGCAGTTGACAAAGCGACACAAGATAAAACGCGACCAAGTACGGCGAGGGTTAAGGTGTTGCTAGACCTAATGGACAAACATCCTAAGCGTGTTAGGATTCATATTGTTGATCGCAATTCTGGCAAAACTGCTGCACATTTTCAGGAGATCGTCTATGATAACCTTCCACAATTTTGTACTTGTTGCAAACATCAAGGACACGACGAAAAATCGTGTCGTTGGAGGATCGAGAAAACTAACAAATCTGATGCTCCAGTGAAAGAAGTTGAAGGGCTGGGCAGTATTGGCAAGTTAGAAGGGGATGCGCGTGATTATCTCAATGCAAAAAGGGCAGTACAAATAGCAGGGGAGACAACAAAGGGTGATGTTGAGCAGCAATTTTCACAATGTGAAGAAGGAAAACAACGAGCTAATGTGAATAGAGAAAATGTGCAAATAATTGGTGAAGTAGGAAAATCACACGGTGGGCAGCAGCAGTTGAAAAATACAAAAATTGTTTCTACTAATGCTATGACTACTGTTCAAACAAATTTCACAATGGATGGCACAAGTGATAAAGCTAACAAGGGAAGTAATACGGCAGTTGTTCAAGGGGTCAGTGAAGCCGAAAAGTTAATAAATATAAATGGCTTTAATAGAGTAATGGCTAATCTTGGTGCACATGGGATTCACCAACAATGTGATCGATCAAATGGCCAATTACAGAAGGAAGTTGGGACAAATGCAACTGACAGTGGTGGTAATACGCCTACTGTTTCTTTTGGTGATAACAAAAATGGGCATAATGGCTTATTGTTGGACAATGCTACTGGAAAGGCAATTGCAAAAGGTAAAGGTAATGCTGTTACACAACATGGGATGTCAAAGCATGCTGGTGTGCATGCGACAGAGCATGGGGTTTCACCAAAAAAACAAAACACAGGCCCTCCAACAAATGCTGTTACACAGGCCGTTTTGCAGCAGCAAACTTTGAATGTGCAAGCTGGGGATGATCGAAGAGCTGCTGAATTTTCATATGCAGAACCATCTGTTGCATTGAAGGGAGCAAGGGATCGAGAAGTCGCTGTTATTGCTGAACCTAATGGTTCAGTGACAAGCAAATCGACACATGGTCAAGGGATGCTGTTTTTAAACACAACTGGAGCGTTGAACATGGGGAATGATACTGTCAATACATGGGAAAATAATATTCCACTCCAGATTGCAAATCTGGACAGCAATGCACGTCCTGCTTCTACCCTTAAAAATGCTACTGGTCAAGCAATTATAAAAACAACTGTTACAGCAAGTGCGGATAACGTTAATGTTGATAACGATACACTTGAAAGGGCTGATCACGTTGATGTTTTGACTAGTGGTTCGAATGTGGTTGATGATGGAGCTGGGCAGCAGAAAAATACACAAGCAGTGGCATCTCTACAAAGGAAACATGTTAAAGAGGTTAATACTACTGGGAATGCAAATGCTATGAAGGGTGCAAGTACTACAGTTGTGGAAAATAAGTTCGAGGGAAATTATTTTGACGTTATGGACATAGAGATTGCAGCTACTACACGTTCAAAAGGAGTTAACACACAGTTTGATGCAAAAGCAATTGATCTTGTTGAACCAGTGATGAAACCAAAAGTAGCATGCGCACAGTTTTGTTCAACGACCAATTTTACATCAGTGGGTCAAGCAGCTAATTTTGATCCTGCTGGAGATAGTAAATTAGATGTTGAAGTAAGGGAAACATCTGCCAACAATAACGATACTGGTATGATGGAAGTAACATCTCAACAAGGACAACAATCACTTGCCAAGGGCTGGTCCGTAGTGCATCGATCACCTAGCAAGAAGGTATCGTTAGAACATAAGAAACTGGAGGCAGCAACAGATTTAAAATGTTCTAACCCCTTTGATGCCTTGGTTTGTGCAAATGAGAAAGATTTGCAGCACATTGGGCAACCACAAGCGACAGACATAAATCGGCTGAAAAATGTAGAAGACTTTGGTGATCGACTAAGTAACACGAAGGATATTGTTCTTGTTGATGCGCAAAAGGCAGAGGCACATAGTTCCAATGTACCAACATTGTATTTTTCCAATCCTCATGTGGAGCAAATCATTAACAAAGCTCAGAATGAGATGATCATGAAGGATATCATGTTCAAGCAACCGTTGGTTACCTTGAACACATCTGTACATCACGTTCCATCACAGTCAGTTGAGTCTTACGGTGAGTTTGAAGGGGAATCTAGGAAGCCCATCGTATCAAGTGGAAACATGAGGGACATGGTTACTAATTCTAAGTTATGGAAAGACCAACGTGAGGAGGACGACGAAGAGGACTGGGGCGATGGATTTCCTGGATACTCATCTGAAGAATGTGAGCAGCAGGATGAACAAGATAGTGCAGGGGAGGACCTTGATTATCCAGCCAAGCCAAATTTTGCAACGAGCAATTTAAACCTTAATGCCCCAGCTTTCATTCCCAAAAAATCAACAGATGCAACCTTACAAAAGTTTGCAACTGGAAGATTAATTCAAGGAGAGGAGCATATTGGTACAGCTGATCGTGGGAACCTTGGCCAGCAGCTAATGTTGATATCGACTACTGTTGGAACAAATGCTAGAACGCGAGACAGTCCAGTAGCTAGTCCCAATGGTGATCGAAAACTCACAGGACTACAATCTGGACAGCATCAAATCATTAAACCTGTCCCATTTATCTCAGAAGAGGAGCGAAAGCTTTTGGATGCTTTGCAACACATTGGAACAAGCACAACAGGTGCTATTTCGATGGCCAAATCTACTGGGAAGCAGCAGGTTATTGATAAAAATCAAGCAGCTATCAATGTAGCAGCAGTGTCAACTCCTGGACAGCAACAACAAATTAATTTATTTGTTATTAATGGTGAAGATCGAAAAGCAACAACACCAAAGTCCGGACAGCAGCAAAAATGCGCAAACACTCCAGTCATTGCTTTGGAAGATAGATTGCTATTGGATGCGTTGGTAAGTACTAAACCCTCAATGAATGTAGTACATAATTTAAGCACTGGACGGATGGCAATGGATAGACGCAATACACAAATTGTTGAGCAACATCAAGACAAGGCAGTCATGACAAACTCACAATACGCAAATGTTTTGATTGCGCAAGACACTATCCAAAACTTACCAAATCCAGTGAATGTGGGAAGAGACATGTATGAGGATGGAGAAGAAGATGAAATGCTACGAAAATGCAGGCAAGAAGCGGCAAAAAAAGGTGATTTATCACCTATGCACAGTGGACAAAGCAAGAAGAATCACACAAGGAAGAAGAGTTGGGACGGCAAGGTGAATGAGGAAGCAAATGTTAGGCGACTCCCAATGAGAGTTGCCAAACAAAAACAGGCTGCTCCAACCACATCTACGAGATCTAACCGGTCAAAAAGAAAGTCATGAATTTTGAAGAAAAAATCATTAATTTTGAAGATAGTTTGAAAAGGTTTGTGGACGAAGAGAAAAATCTACAAATTGAAGATTTCACATCAACTGAAAAGAAAGACCATCGCTGCTATTTCTACATATTTTTATTTTACCATCTCATTAGTATATTTCTATGTAATATCATCACAGAATATGTTATAAATTCTGTGATGATCATAGAATATCTTGTTTTAGCTAGTTCTTTCTTTTTGCATGCTTGCTAGTGAGGCTAGTTTATGCCTCAATAGGATTAGTACGATAAGGTTAGCCCGGTTTTTTGTTATATGGGTAACAATGCCGGTGCTATTGTCCCCCTTATTTGTAGTTTTCCTAATTGTTGTAATTTTCCTTTTTTCTTTTTGTTATTAATAAAAAACTAGCCCTAGGCTCTGCCTAGTGGATTGCTAAAAAAAAAAAAAACCCTAAAACAAAATGCTCTGCCTTCTCTCTACCTTCTCTCTAGGAAGAAGAATGAATAGTACTTTCGTTACTATTCATCTTCATTAATTCCAGATTTTGGTGGTGGATCATAGCAATTTCGGTATCAAAATATTCATCTCTTCATTGAGTACAATCTTAAACAAATTTCATAGTCAAACTCATAACCATTTTTTCTAGATCTTAATTGTAATTCTGCGATTTACTGTAGCACGCAGCTTTTACACAAGATCTACTTGGTCTCTACTTCTGTTACGTTTAGTGTAGCAGGATTTTGGTTTTTTCTTTAATCCTTTGCTTTATGTGATCGTGAGCTGAAGAATCGTCCAGTTCTTGAACTTGTTCGAATTCACTGTAGCATTGTGTCTTCTGGAGACGAAATGGTAAGCTAGTGTTTTCCATGAATGCACTCTTCTCTCCCCAGCCTTTGGCTGTGGGAGAGCCACCTCCAATACTCACAAATACAGTTCAAATCAGCAATTCACGAGAAACATATGCTGCTCAACTGTCAAAACCAAAAGCAGCAGCTAGTTTGATCAATAACCAAGCAACAGGACAAGTTACAAAAACAGCATTGAAGCCAAACGAAATAATTCATGGAATCCCAACGCTGCTATTTACAATGGAGGAACGGGAAGACTTTGCAAAGGAAGAAGGTTTACATCAAGCCATTGTTGTGAAGATGTCTCCTAACGCTCCAGATTTGCAAGAATTGCGTACAGCTTTGCCAAAACTGTTTGGCGTCAAAGGCCAATGCTTGATTGGTCTCCTTGCTCAAAGACAATTACTCTTACGACTGGATCATTACGACGACTTCGTAACTTGTCTCACCAGGTCAGTTACCTATTTTACGACCAAAGGAAAAGAACATCAAGTTAGAGTATTCCCATGGACGATTGGATACAACCCAAAAGAAGAAACACATATGGCAGCGGTATGGATTTCGTTTCCAAGTTTACCCCCTGAATTGTTTGCTAGGCGTGCCTTAATGTCGATCGCAGCAACTGTTGGAAAGCCTATTGCTATTGATAAGGCTACTCAACTTAGATCTAGGCCAAGTACAGCTAGGGTCAAGGTGATCCTTGATATTCTGGACAAACATCCAGAACAAGTAAGACTTAAATATGTTGATGAAGGAACTGGAAAGATCGTTGAACAGCTTCAACAAGTTATGTATGATAACTTACCTCTATATTGTAATCACTGTAAGCATCAAGGTCATGACGAATCTACTTGTCGCAGCCTTTTGGGAAAAAAAAAACAAGTAGTACATGATGAACATGTGGAGGACGAAGCTGAAGCGATAGGAGTAATGGAGAAACTACAGGGGGATGCACGCGACTATTTGAATTCAAAAAGAGCCAGCCAATTGCTGATTGAAGGAAGGGCAGTAACATTTGGTAATTTGATAGATGAAGCGGTGCAGGTGGTTGATTTAAACAACTCTAATCAGATTGCTGAAAAGGCTAGTAGAGATTTGGTTTTGGCTAATGCTGGAAATAAAAGAGATGGTGATGGGATAGCTGATGCTAAACGAGCCAAGCTTCCAACTTATATCCATGATAGCACAACTTTTGCAAGAATGAATGCTACAACTGGTGCTTTGAAGACTGCTGTATGTAATGCAATGCCTACTGTTTGTGTATCTAGCTCTCAACCGTGGGTTGATCAAACATGGGAAGAAGAGGCTGGACGTCGGATGTGTTTGTCAGGCTCATCTAATGCTGTGATACAAGATACTAATGTTTCTAAGGCTGGGAATTTGGATTGTCAAGAGGGAGGTGTGCATCAAAATATTGAAGTCTGGAAACCTACAGCTGTTGAAAAACTACCAGGTGATGTGGAGAAACAAGTTTGTAAAATTGCTGCGACTGATAAGGAGGAGGGAATTGGTGCATGCAAGCAAAGTGAAAATGAGGAGCAGGTAGATGTTATGGAGTTGGAATATGCAGTGTCAACAAGATTTAAAGTGGTGAATGTAATTGATAATCCAAGACAATCAGTTATAGGTGCATCCAAGACATTTGTTCTGGAACCAACAGGCGTACAAGCACATCATTTTGAAAATGCAGTACATGGAAAGCACACAGCTTTTCAAATGAGTAGTACCAGTGATCGAGCTATTCTTGTGCGTTCAACTGATGATGCTAGGAATGCTGGTGTGAGTTCAACTGGACATCTAAAATTGCCAGAAAAAGATGTTCGAGTGCAGCAGCCCGTTATTGTCAACGAAGTGCAACCAAAAACTGGACAAAAACAAGAGGCAGAAAATGTTCCATTGGGTGCAACCATTGCTCGAGCTACTTTAGGTGCAAAAGGCCTCACGAGTAATGGTGTATATGCAAAGGAATCAGATCCTATTGATACAGATGCTACACAGGTTTTAATACAACAGCACGCTTTGAACAAGAAAGCTGGTGTGCATGCGGCGCCGAATGTCATTGCAACACCAAGTAAAAATGCAGTAGCAGGACATGATCGTGAAGGGATGCTTTCTGACACTGATGACGCTGCTGCATTGGATACACATTTTCAACGAGCTGATACACATGCGGAACCAGCGGACAAATCAACAGCACAAAAGGAAGTTTGGTCAGTTGTTACCCGATCTCATAACTCACCTACTATAGCAAATTCTCCAGGTAATAAAAAGCAGATTAATGCAGAATTTGTGACAAATCAAAGAGGTGTTGAATCAAAAAAAATAAGGTGCTCAAACACCTTTGAAACGTTAAATAATGAGCAGGAAGATGTTGTGAGCAATTTGCAACCGAAGGAGATAAATGCAAGTATACAAGATAGTCAAGAGAGGTCTCCAGGGAGTGCTAAAAACCAGCAGAAATCTGGTTTCCCAGTAAATCAATCAAAGGACATGGTTCCATTTGCGGAGGATTTAAAAGCACACAGCTCCACTACACCTACATTGCATTTTGCAAACCCCACTGTCGAGCAATTTATCAAAAATGGTCATCAAGAAATGGTGATGAACAATACCTTGGTTAAGCAACCATTTGTCACTCTAAACACTTCCGCTCAAAACGTCCCTTCTCAATCAGTAGATTTGTTTGGGGAGTTTGAAGGGGAATCAGGGGAGCCTATGTTATCTACAGGAAATAACAAGGAGGTAATAAAGGCAAACATGAGGTTATTGGTTATTAACTCCAAAATGTGGCAGGAGCAACGGGAGGAAGATGATGAAGAAGACTATGGAGATGGATTTGCAGGGTATGAATCTGAAGAGGGTGAACAAGAGGTGGATCAGGAGAGTGCAGGCGAGGAGATTGATTCTCCAAAAATACCAAAGCTTCAGGGGACAACATCACCGAGCCCTAAGAGTAATTTAAACCTCCATGCACCTGCTTTTATCCCCAGAAACAATCTCATTGCAACAACAACGTCCAAGCAGGCTTGTCCATCAAACGTGGATCAAAAGGCAATAGGAGATAATGTGCAACAACAAAGTAAGACAATTGTGACAACCACACAAGGAGAAACTGCCCTAGTAACATGTGATATCGATCAAAATAACCCACAACCTGTTATTTTGGGGAGAGAATTGCTTGAACAAGGAGAAGAAGAGGCCATGTTACAACAATGTAGAGAAGAGGCTGCACGAAAAGGTGATTTATCACCAATGCATAGCGGAAGAAGTAAGAAGGCTCATACAAGGAAAAATAGTTGGGACGACAAGGTTAGTGATTTAATTGTTAGGCGACCTCCAATGAGAGTTGCTAAACAAAAGCAGGTTGTCCCAACTACATCAACGAAGTCCAACCGGTCAAAAAAGAAATGATGATTTTTGAGTATATTTTGAACACGGTTGAGGAAAACGACATAAAACTACAAATTGAAGTTTTTACAAGTTTGGAAAAGCAGGGACAAGGTTTTATTTCCTACAATTTTTTATTATACAACTTTGTTAGTATTATCGTTTGTAATATCATCACAGAGTATGTTATAAACTCTGTGATGATCAAAAAATATTTGGTCATGTCAAGTTCTTATTTTTTGCATTCTTGTTAATATGCGAGGTTGTGATGCCTCAATAGGATTAGTACGATAAGGTTAGCCCGGTATTTGTTATATGGGTAACAATATCGGTGCTATTGTCCCCCTTATTTGTAGTTTTCCTAATTGTTGTAATTTTCTTTTATGTTATTAATAAAAAACTAGCCCTAGGCTCTGCCTAGTGGATTGAAAAAAAAAAAAAAACCCTAAAACATCTCTGACTTCTCTCTGCGACTAGAGAGAGAAAGTTGGCGAATTTCACTGTTCATCGTCCATAGTTCATGAATCTGTTAAGGTTTGATCACAAATTTTGTTCCAAATGAATACCCTTTTCTTTGTGATCAATCCCCAATCGTTTTTAACATCATTTCTTTAATCAATTGTCTAGATCTTAATTCTCACCTCTCGTAATACTATAGCATTCTGCTTGCTTTAAAAATTCAGCTTAGTTTTGGATTTTCTGGCGGTGGAACTGAAGATCCTGGTATTCTTAAGTCACTAACGTTTGTGAAGTGATTCTGAAGAACAACTTAGAATTCACGGGAGAATTTTAGTAAAGCTGTCCAGTTTCATTTGTTACAACTGGTACTCACGTTTCCTCTACTGTCCTAAACGTGAAGCAAATACAATCGAGCATACGGCTTGTTACTGAGGAATTACAGCGAAGCTATCGAGTTTTACGTTATACAGATTGGGATTACAGTGAAGCTAGAAATTCATTCGAGTAACAGTACTTGGTTTTTTCTTTCAAAAACAGTTAAGCTACTGTTTTACGTGTTACAAGACGACAAAGGCAATTTGTTTCAACTTCAGGATTTAACAGTGTTTTCCAGTTTTTTTGGTGCTTCAGTGATAGTGTTTCTCACGTTACATAATTTAGCTTGTGAGCTCAATTTTCAAACGTTATTCCTGTGTTACGGTTGAGCAAAGTGAAGCTAATATAGTAGCACTTGCAAAGCTGCTGGAACAGGTCTTGCAATTAAGTGCTAAATAATAACAACGAATCATTCTTGGTACAAAACTGTTATCTACGTGTTGAGCTTGAGGTTTCTTCATTACAATTCAGTAGCTTCCCCAGTCTGGACAGCCTTGGTTGCGAACCACATTGAGGTCGTTAATGGCCTCCTCCTCCGGAGGTCAGCCTCCTCCGATGGCTGGAACTCATCCGCAAGCTTCCCCTACTACACAAAACAACAACATACAATTATCCAAGCCATTAGATTACTCAAACATTTTGAAACCAGCAGTGATTAATGCAGTAGTAAATGCTAAACATGCTTCAGTTGATCCGATTCCGGAGCGAAAAGCAACAATTTTGAATGGACAACCAGTTGTTAGATTTACAGAAGCAGAAGTTGAGAGAATGAATGTGATTGAGGATCTCCAATATGCTGTGGTTGGAAAGTTTTCACATGGATGGCCAGATTTAAATGAGATTCGTCGAATTGTTCCATCACAATGTGGAATATAGGGCGAATGCAATATTGGCTATTTAAGAGACAAGCATATCCTTATACGTATGACATTGTGGCAGGATTATGTTGATTTTACATCGAAAGGTGCTCAACAAGTCAAGGACAAGGATGGCCAACAATACCAAATTCGACCTCTCATATATGATGTGAAATTTAAGGCAGGGGAAGAAACACCAATGGCTATGGCGTGGATATCTTTTCCAGGTTTATTACCTACTTACTTTGTAAAAGAATGTCTCTTTTCTCTTGCTTCAGCAGTTGGGAAACCTTTGCACTTGGATATGGCTACTATCAAAAAGACTAGACCTAGTTGTGCTAGGGTCAAAGTCCTTGTAGATTTATTAGCTGTCCATCCTAAAAATGTAAGAATGGACATTGTTAGTGAAGCATCGGGGGAAACAAGGACTGAATGGGTAAATATCAAGTACGATATGATTCCAAAGTATTGCAAGGAATGCAAATTACAAGGTCATGATAGTTTTGAATGCTGGAGAATTCATCCGGAACTATCGCCTTATCAACAAAGCAAGCAACATGCTGAAAATAACAAGGAGCAAACTCAGGTGAAGCATAATCAACCTTTAATGACCTTAACAAGTGGGAAAGTTGTAGGAAATATCAACCCACCTGTGGGACAATGGAAGGAAGTTAGAGACAATCGTATCAAGAACAATGGAAATCGAGTGATTACAGGAAAAGAAATTGTACCTGTTGATGTAGCTAAAGAGCAGCACCAGCAAGGATCTGATAGCACAACTCAAATCAATGGTGCAAAGACAAAGGATCTCATGCTAGCTCGGGATAATGAACAACATCCTCAAGTGGCAGCTAGTAATCAGCAAAATCGTGATGCAAGGGGAAAGGAAATTGTACCAGTTCTTAATCAACAAGGACCTGAAATTACAGGAGAGGAAGTTGCTTCAGATGATGCAGTAGATAATCAACAAATTCAGGTTAATAACAGGTTTGCAGCATTAGAAGACAAAGATGGTGATGAAGAAAACAATAATCAACAGGTTGCTTTGCATGAAAAACCTTTATCAGGTACACCAGAAGCTAATGCTAACAACGCAAGAGGTCTAAATCCTAAAGCAACTCATTTTACACCAAAGTCTACTGGAGCGGGAAGTACATCAAAGGCAGGCAAGAAAACCAATCACAATGACAGGGAGAATACAATAGATGAAGGCAGTCATAAAGAATCTACAACAGCTTGGATCAGTAGAACTTTTAAGGAGAATCATGTTGAAACTAATCAATCTTGCCAGGAAATTCCATCGCAAGCTACTGAGATTGATGCAGCTTTAAAGGTGGACAATCAAGATAACAGATTGTATCTTGAAGGAAGAACAGTATGGAATCAACAAGATGAAGAGGATCCGGATGAAAGTGCACTTCCAGAGGGTGCTAGTGGAGAAGAGGAATCATCAGATGATGAAAATGACCAAGAAGAACAAAGTGTCAACAATAAAAACAATGAACAAACAACAGGTGAAAGCATATGGATCAATGATGAAGCAAGCATGCAAGGAGAGAATAAGAAGACAGCAACAAAGGAGAGCGACAATCAAAAAATTTTGAGTCCGAATCCTAGCAAGGTTTTACCTCCAGCTAAATCCAATATAGTTGTTGAGAAACCTAATGGACAAAATGATGTAGCAGCCTGTCAAGAGGAACCTCACAGAACTAAGGAGCAGGTGCAAAATGAAACCGGGAGGCTTAATGTGTCAGATTCCATCCAATCATGTCACAATGAAGAAACTAACAAAAGCAATGCAGATAAACAAGTCGCATTAACAAGACAATCAGTTCAGGGGAAGAGAAACAACACCATGATCACTTCTAATGTTCAGCAGCAGTTGTTGACAGATCCAAAGGAAAAATTAGAAGTGGATGAGATGAATAGTGTCAGACGAAAAGATCTTGATGATGAATCTACTACGCAGAATTTTAAAAATGTGGCAAGGCAGGCTGATATCTCACCTAGGGATATGAACAAAGGCAGATCAGGAGGTAGAGGCAAGAAGAAAAATACAAGGGAGATTCAAAGTTCAGTACCAGGGGTTCAAACACGAGGGAACCTATCCAAATCCCACAATTAATGATGAATGCTATCATATGGAATGTGAGGTCAGTGAATACAAAGAAAGCTTTTGAGAGGCTTATCACAATGCAAAGGCAACATCATTATCATTTTATAGGAATCATGGAACCAATGCAAAATGCTAGGAAACTAGAAACATACAGGAGGAAAATTGGTATGTTGCAGGCCTTTTCTAATGTTTCAAACAAGATATGGGTCTTTGTAGATGAAGATCATGGTGTAGAGGTGATGATTGACGCAGAACAACAGTTAACGATGAAGCTGACAAATATGGACTCTCAAACCTATTTCGTTGTTACATTTGTTTATGCTAGTTGTGATCCCTTAGAAAGAATTGAACTATGGGACAGCATGTATTATCTTGCAAGGGACATGACCTTGCCATGGCTTGTGGCAGGAGATTTCAATGTTATTTGGGATGAAGAGGAGAAATTTGGTGGATTGCCAGTATCAATGAATGAGGTAAATGATTTTAGGCATTGTATCAATACGTGTAACCTCAACGATTTGGGCTTTAAAGGAAGTATATTCACTTGGTGGAATGGGAGAGCTGAACATGATTGCATATTTAAGAGGCTTGATAGATGTTTGGCGAATCTGGAATTTCAACAGATGTTTCCTACAATTGAAGTCACTCATTTATCTAAAACAGGATCCGATCACAGTCCTATGGAACTGACATGTAACTCTAATGTTATTCCTTTTAAGAAGTCTTTTAGATTCCTTAACTTCTGGACGAAACATCCCACTTTCAAAGATGTGGTGAAGGAGAATTGGAATGTTGATTTTATCGGGGATCCTTTCTTTATGTTCAATCAGAAGCTGAAGAGATTGAAAAAAGCTCTATCTTCATGGAGCAGAAATACATATGGGGACATTTTTCAAAAAATTGCAAGCTTGGAGGAAGTGGTACTTGTTCATGAGGCTGAGTTTGAAAGAAATCCTACACTACAGAGCAGACAAAGAATGCAGAAAGTTCAATCAGAACTGATCAGATACTTGGCTCTAGAAGAGGAGTTTTGGAAGCAGAAGGCTGGCATGAAATGGTTTCAAGATGGAGATCGGAATACCAAATTTTTCCATGCACAAGTGAATGGAAGAAGAAAGAGACTCCAATTACAAAGGATTCGAAACTCAGATGGAAATTGGTTGGAGGAAAATACAGAGATAGCAGAAGAAGCTGTGACATTTTTTCAAAACCAATTTCACGAGGGATCAGCTCCTACAGATTTTAGGATAATAGAGAGTGTACCTTCAATGGTTGACAATGTGCAGAATATGGCATTGATGCAGCAGCCTACAACAGAGGAAATTAAGCGTGCAGTATTGGGGCTGAATGGAGAAAGTGCTGGAGGACCTGATGGATTCACAGGATGTTTTTTCCAATGTTGTTGGGATATACTTGAGGAAGACATAGTTGGCATGACGAAGGCTTTCTTTAATGGACATGACCTTCCCAGATTCATAACGCACACAAACCTGGTATTGCTGCCAAAGAAGAAACAAGTTGAAACATTTTCTGATATGAGACCAATTAGCCTGAGCAACTTCATCAACAAAGTGTTTTCGAGAGTAATTCATGAAAGGCTAGTTGGAATGCTACCAAATCTGATTTCAGAAGAACAGGCTGGTTTTGTCAAGGGGAGAAGCATAGTAGAAAATGTTTTGCTTACTCAAGAGATAGTTAATGATATCAGACTAAGGACTAAGGCAGGACCTAATGTGGTCTTAAAGCTGGATATGATGAAAGCTTACGATAGATTGTCTTGGCTTTTTCTAACAAAGGTTTTAAGGAAGATGGGATTTGAAGAAAGATTCATAGGCCTGATATTTGGAGTTGTCTCTAATAACTGGTACTCAGTGTTGGTTAATGGACAACCCCATGGTTTTTTCAAGTCAACCAGGGGTGTGAAACAAGGGGACCCTCTATCACCTACTTTATTTATCTTAGCAGCAGAAGCACTATCAAGAGGTTTGAATGCACTACATACTAACCTGTATTTTTGTGGATTTGGAATGCCTAAATGGAGTCCCAAGATCAATCATCTAGCTTATGCGGATGATACAATTATCTTTTCTTCATCTGATGCTACTTCTTTGAGGTTGGTGATGGAAGTCTTGAAAGCTTATGAAGATGCATCTGGTCAGTTAGTCAACAGAACAAAATCAGCTATTTATTTACATGAATCAGCTAGTGCAGATGTGGTGGACAAGGTACAAAGGATCACTGGTATGACTAAACAGAATTTTCCATTCACATACCTGGGTTGTCCGATCTTCTATCTCAGAAGGAAGATGGACTACTACAAGGAGCTCATCACAAAGGTAATGGACAGGCTGCAAAATTGGAAAGGGAAGTTACTATCAATAGGTGGAAGGGCAGTACTTATAACTAGTGTGCTTCAAAGTATGCCGATTCACCTGTTATCTGCAGTAAATCCACCTGCATATGTGATCAACAGATTACATAAGATATTAGCACAATTCTTCTGGAGTAATACAGTGGGAGTATCAAGCAGACATTGGGCATCTTGGAACACGCTATGCTTACCATGTGAAGAGGGTGGTGTTGGATTCAGATCCTTGCATGATATATCCACAGCATTGTTCTGCAAATTATGGTGGAATTTCAGAACAAAACCGACTCTATGGAGTGCATTTATGAGTCAAAAATACTGCAAAAAGCTCAATCCCATAATTGTACCTTGGAAAGATGGATCGCATGTGTGGAGGAAGATGCTTGAATGCAGAGATCTTGTTGAGCATCAAATACTATGGCAGCCTAAGATGGGATCTTCATTATTCTGGTTTGGAAATTGGACAGGCCTGGGAGCTCTATATTTTGTCACACCAACAGATTTTGCCTGCGATGAATCAATTCAAAACGTTTATGATGTGGTACAAAATGGACAATGGGATGAGGAACTGATTGGGAACATCTTACCAAATGATCTTGCAACTCATATTCTACAGAATATAAAACCCCCAGCAATGGATTTGGTTCTTGACAAGCCTGTATGGATGCTTGAGAATAGCGGAGATTTCAGTGTGAAGTCAGCATGGGAATACTTGAGAAGAAGAAACGAGCCAAGTAACGCATATTTAAAAATATGGGTGAAAGGTCTTCCTTTTAAAATTGCATTTTTCATGTGGAAGTTATGGAAAAATAAATTACCATTGGATGATTTCTTCAGAAGGCTGGGGTACCAATGGCCATCCAAGTGCTGGTGCTGTGCAGAACCAAAAGAAGAAACAATGCAGCACTTGTTCTTTACATCCAGGCCTGCCAAAACAATATGGAAATTATTTTTGGGACCAGCGGGGATCACAACAGATGGAATTTCTTTACACCAGGCTATAATTAGATGTTGGACAGCTGATGTCTTACCTCGACTGCAGCCTATTCTTCAAGCTTTACCATCAGTGATAGTGTGGGAATTGTGGAAAAGAAGGAACAGCTACAAACATGGAGATGGCGTCACAGTTTCTAGAGTGATTTATCAGATATCAACGACCATGCAATCCTTAGTGAGATTCAGAAAACCAAGCCTGCAAAATGTCCCCCACAAATGGCCAGACTTAGTTAACATGATGGAGAATTATACACCTAAGTTACAGTTCACTAAGATACTATGGGAATGTCCTAAGGGAGGTAGGATCAAAGTAAACACAGATGGGGCGTCTAGGGGAAATCCAGGCAGAAGTTCGATTGGATATGTATTAAGAAATGAAGATGGGGATGTTTTATATGCCTATGGTAGGGAAATTCAGGAAGCTACAAATAATGTTGCAGAGGCAATTGCAATTCTGGAAGCATTAACATACTGTGTGGAAAATAATTATGTCCTAATTGAAGTTCATACAGATTCAATGGTCCTCATGAAAGTAATAACTGAAGAGTGGCATGTTCCTTGGAGTATTGCAGAAACAGTAGAGGAAATCAAAGATTTGTTGAAAATGAGTAATGTCACAATTTCACACACACTCAGAGAAGGGAACAAACTTGCAGATCATTTGGCTAACTATGCCCTAGACAATGGAACCATTGAAGTACATAATTTCTGGGAACTGGACATTCAAGGAAGAAAGATAGTGAATGATGACAAGTCACAATGTCCCTACCTACGAGTAAAAGTTGCAAGAGGTTAAGAAAACAGGAAGCAACAAGCTGGAGTGCAAAAAAAGAAGGAAGTAAAAGGAAGAGCTTGAAAAGGAAACCAAAACACAGAAGAGGAAAACACAACAATTGCAATGTTCAAGTATTTCGAGAGGTCTCAACATACCTTGTTTTAGCTAACCATGTGTTCTATTTTGCAGGTGCGGCTAACTGTCCCATGCCTTGCTTAGTGATTAACTCTCTTTGGGTGGTATTAGCACCTAGTGTTCATTCCCAGGAAAGAAAATCACTAGTGAGTAACATGGACACATACAGTCTTCGACATGCAGAAGCTAGTCATATAGGGAGCTGGGAGATGAATACTACAGCTATGCATCCGGATTGTGTTCAATATACTATCACAGTGCATCTGTGCAAAAACATATGGGAGGAGTTTGTGCCCATATCACAAAAAGGACAAAGGCGTACCAAAATGCAAGTTAGCTTCTCTTTAACTTACTCCTCTAGAAAGCTAAAGAAAGCTTTGTCGGGCTGGACAACATGTGGCGCCATTGTCAATGCAGTGCCTCTTTTTCATTTAAAATATGATCTGGGGAAAGCAAAAAGGAGAGGGAATGGGGCAATGCACGCATGCTGTCAAAGTAACATTTTTTATCCAGTCTCAATGCAAGTCATTCTGTACATTGTACCGATGGATCGATTTGGACAATTTGTCAATGACATAGCATAGCAACAGCACATTTCCCGTGTATGTCACGTGCTGCAGTCAAAGGCATGGGTCTTTGAATTGTCCATTGGTACAACACTCCATGTGCTGTCAATTACCAAGGGATCGCCAGGCACATGTCTTTCTTCGTGCAAAGTACTATGATACAAAGGTCATCAAGACACTTTTTATTTTTTTAAGGAAACACGTTGGTTTCAGGCACAATAACATGCATGGATGGCGTGCTTGTAGGGTACAGTGCTCGAGCAACTGCAGACATCGAGCAAATACAAATATTTTTGCTTTTGACCACAAGTATTTTATAAAATTTTGATGCTCCAGGTCGACGTGCTGGACTCGAGAATGCTGGAATTACGCTCTCTTGGATTTGAAGCATCAGTGCAAAGAGTAAAAAGCCAAAGCAAAAGACTGACAAACCATGTGAAGAGCAAATGCTGCGTGGGAATTAAATGGTTTTAATATTCAAACTTCTTGGCAATGGTACAAGACACGCTGGGCAATTTCAATGCAATGTCACGTGCTTCACAAATTTGATGTTCTGCTACATGGAGGAGAAGGCGTGACATCTGCAGGGGCTCGCTATTTCTAACATTGTTTGCTTTTTTGCAGGGGCTAACCTAATTAACTATATTCATTGTCTATTTTTAATGAAATTTCAATTGGTGGTATTAATGCCATGCATTCATTCCAATGGAACGGAATTAAAAATATGCAATGGAATAATTAATTAGAAGGGAGTTTTGCTATGATACAAAGGTATGGAGTGCATGTGATGCAAAATGCACGCTACAGAATCAATGCACTCAGCACATGGGAGCATGTTCACAGTCTTGGACCACTAAAAATGAAAGCTTTGTCTCTGCTTTTCCATTTCTTTACTTCACGCATGCTTTGGTCAAAGTGGAAAGGTTTGGTTTACAAAAAAGAAACGCATGTCTATATGCAGAATGATCAGCTGGGTAGTGCTTCAATGTATAGTCACATGCGTGACTTCAGATTCAATTGGCAACAATCCCGTGTGCTTAATTATAAAGGATTAAACAATGGCTATTCGAGTAATACTACACCAGTGGCTACGCGTGCAAGAAGTAACATTTACGGAGAGCTATTGGACAGTATGATTATCTGGGCAATCAATATGGATCGATGTGTTGGGCTTATATACAATGGATGATTGGACCTTCTTGGGGTTTTTATTTCGGCCTACTAGTGCACACAAAGTCACAGAACCACAAATTTGCAATTTCTCATGGACTAGTTTTTAATTACAATGATAATTAGTAATATTGTACTATCAACTTTGAGTATTTTACTCAATTTTGATAATAGGGTACATGTATTTTACAAAGCTTATTTATATTCGTAGCTCATCAAGACACTTGTATTAAATTTTTCTATATATAAAATTAGCCCTAGGCACTCGCCTAGTGGATTGCCAAAAAAAAAAAAAAAACCCTAAAACAACCCTAAACCCTAAACCCCAAAAAAATGCTCTCCCTTCTCTCTAGGACTAGAGAGAGAAAGTGAAGATTGCATTGTTCATGGCCTAAAATCATTCATCTGATAAGTAATCTTCATCGTTTTAATCCCAAAACAACTTTCCTTTACTACTGATCCAGTTTTAACCATCAAAATCCAAGTTTTGTTGAGCTACTGTTGCATCGATTGTTGGCTCATTGCTAAGCTTTCACTGTTCATCGACGAATCTGGATTGTGTTGAAGTTATGTTCATTTGAGCTTATAATCTATCACGATCTGCTCAAGTTGCTGACATTGTGGAGATTGCTGAAGCTCAGGTTTAAGTTTTAATTTCGAAGCAGCTCAGCTGGGTGAAGAGCTACTGTTTCATTGATTTGTTGCATCGTGAAGATTGCTGGAACTCTGATTAATTCGAGCTTTACAGAAGCTCTGTTCGTGCTTGAAGTTCTTCAGCTCAAACGCAGCTCAGCTAGCATCAAATGTCAAGATTTTGATTTACTGGCATCGTGAAGCTTGTTGAAGCTTAGTTTTGATTTCTAATTGCGAGCGGCACAGCTGGTGAAGAACCACTGTACCATTGATTTTCATCGAGTCTTGTTTCAGAAGTCTGCTGGGTGTGTGTATCGAAAGATTCGTTTAACTCAAGCTTTACAAACTCTGTTCTTGTCTTGAGGTGTTGAAGGTGACTAGATAGAGAAAGCTCGAGCTGTGCTACAATGGCCTCGCAGGCCACTGCCCGGCCTCCTTTTGAGGTTGGGCAGTCGTCTCTTAATCTTGCGCCTACCATACAACCTTCTGTTACTCATCAAACAACCCAAACATACGCTAATCTGTTACGGCCGCAAAATATGAATACTATCATGCAAGTACAAAGCCTAAGTTTGAAGCCGGTGGAGATGTTACATGGTGAGCCAATGGTTCGATGGAAAAAGGCAGAGGTTAAGCAATCTATTATACAGCAAGGCCTTAATTTAGCAGTCCTGGGAAAGTTCTCGTATGGAAAACCAGTGATCCAAGAACTAAGGAAAGCTATACCAATTCAATGTGAGATTAAGGGTGCTTGTTCAATCGGCTTGATCGAAGAATCTCATGTGTTGATCAAACTGTCATTAATGGAAGATTACATTCACCTACTGTCAAAACCAGCATTCTACTTGAAGGCCCAAGGCGAATATTGGCAGATGCGATGCACGAAGTGGAATCCATGGTGGTCTCCGGATGTTGAAACACCAATTGCGATTGCATGGATCTCATTCCAGGATCTGCCACCTAACTTCTTTGGTAAGGAATTTGTATTCTCACTGGCAAATGCAGTAGGTAGACCATTACATGTTGATCTTGCTACTCAAAATGGCACGCGACCTAGTTGTGCCAAAATAAAGGTCGAGGTGAACTTACTTACAACACTGCCACAAAGAATTAAAATCATTGAGGAAGCAGATGAAACAGGTCCGGAAGAATCTAAATGGATTAAAATTAGGTACGATTACATGCCTAAATACTGTAAGACCTGTAAGAAGCAAGGCCATAATGAGGAGGAGTGCTGGTTTATACATCCAGAGTTGCATAAGAATGCTACTGGAGAAGGCATGGAACAAGTGAAGGATCGTGCAGTACTGCTGAGTACTGATATTGTAGGTACAGCAGCAAACTCCACCAAGGTTCTATCAAGTGGAAAAATTCTTGGGAAACAAGTCACTAATCATGCTAAACAGGAATGGATGCAAGCAAGAAAACACAAGTATAATAGAGACAGCAGAGGCCACATAATAGAGGAAAACAAGGACAATGAAAACAGCAAAGGGAAAGGAATGATTAATGAAGGTGTGATGATATCAAAGAATCAATTTGGAGCTTTAGAGGATGAGGATGACAATCAACAGATAATGCATCTGACTGATGGTGCAGGAAAATAAAGATACCTACAGATGATATATGGAGGAATGGAGGATACATGGTGGTATCTAAATGCTGGTGCTGCATATCACCTAAAGAAGACTCATTTCAGCACCTGTTCTTAAATAGTGATACTGCAAGGAAAGTGTGGAGCTCATTTAGCAAAGCTGCAGGCTTGGTGATCAACATGGTCCAGGTTCATCAAGTTATAAGGGAATGGTGGAATGCAAAATGTTGTCCCAAATTGAAACCTTTGTTTCAAGCAGCTCCGGCAGTTATCCTTTGGGAAATATGGAAGAGAAGGAACACAATGAAACATGGAGGATTTGTGTCGTGCAGCAGGGTTATTCATGAAGTAAATAGGACACTGTACCTCCTGGCAAAGGTGAAATATCCATGGCTCTCTGGAATCCCAATGTTATGGCCTGAAATGATCAAATTCTTTGAGAACTATAAACCAACTATAGTGACTAGAAGAGTTACATGGCAGTTACCATATGATGGTTGGTTTAAATGCAACACAGATGGTGCATCGCGAGGGAATCCAGGTCCTAGCTCGTATGGTTTTTGTGTGAGAGATCATCAAGGTGATCTAATAGCTGCCAATGCAAAATTAATAGGTGAGACAACAAATATAGTGGCAGAAGCAAAGGCAATATTGTATGGACTGTCGTATTGTGTGGAACAGCAACTACATCCTCTGATCTTAGAAACTGATTCTTTGGTCATGAAGAAGGTGATTGAAGATGAATGGGAGGTTCCATGGAGCATAGGGACAGAAGTGAGAAAGATCAAGCACATCAAGAGAACATATAATGTCATATTTCAGCATGTGTTCAGGGAAGGCAACACTGTCGCGGATTATTTAGCTAACCTTGCTTTTTCTTTTGCAGGTAATATTAACTTTCAATCATTTCAAGAACTACCAGCTGAAGGAAAAACATTAATCAACATGGACAAATCACAAATTCCTAATCTGAGAGTTAGGATTGTCAAAAGGAAAGCACCGGATTAATGAAAAGAAAAGCTTATACTATGCAAATGCTATACTCAGTCACATACTGGATATTATTGAATCATTACTCAGTGGTATTAGCATACTCTCATGCTCAACCTGAGAGTGATTTGGTAATTGACAGGAAGGGATTGTGTATAGCAAAGGCACGAGCATATGTGCAGAATACATACAGAACTACCAGGGGCATCATTTGCGGGATCTCTTATCTTGGCATGGGAATGAAGACATTAATTCACAATCCACTACTTCATCGAAATGGTGTAAGCCTGCAGTTCTTGCAACACATCAGGAAAGTCATAATAACTCTTTGGAACGAACCATCAGTCACAGACTTGAGATGGTTTTTTGAACAGTCTTGGTCAGTTGGACATGATTCACATTGTAAGATCAACTGTGATATTGACAGATATGGTAGACATTCGAACATCAATATCTCATCGAACAAGGATAGATATGGAAAGGGAAGTTGCAATAGCCAGTATGAATACACCAGCACCTACTGTTAAGATATGGCTGTCTTATATGCTTGGAATATATTGTATACTTTTGTGTCATTTTCCAGTGGTATTAGTATGTTTTCATACTCAATCTGGAGATGACATAGTAGTGGACAATATATATGTGGTATGTTTCATTGAGGCTCATCGAATTGTAACCACCAGGGCATGCAACAGGACCACTACAATTACTAAGTGCAGCTTACGATCGACTAATTGGCTAAGTTTCTGTGATTGGAATATGTTGTATAATATTATGTCATTTTCAGTGGTATTAGTGTGGTTTCACACTCATTCTGGAGGCGACATAGTAGTATACGATGTACAAGGGCAACATATATTATCAGACGGCATGTCAATTTGTTGGTCCTACACTGTGGGCATCATTGGCAGGGAGTCTTGCATCGCAATGGCAAAGCTGTTACTGTTAGATATCTCAATGGACATGTTCAGCTGGCTTGAGTTAATCACATTAGCAAAAGTCATAGAACCATTACAGCACGACATGGAATATACAAAAGACACTTGGAACTTAAGATCGTGTGGAGTCAAGACATGGTTTAGCTATGCATTTGGTTTGGAAATCTGTTTTCATGCTCACTCTGGAGATGATACATTAGTAAACAATGTATATGTGCTATATTCATCTCAGGAACATGGCGCAAGAATTGTAAGTGTACATTGCAGATCTACTTGGAAGCTATGTCTTGCTTCTCTTTTGTGGCACGCTTGGATGGACTTTATCATTGCCCATACCCTTCATACCTTGGCACCTGGTGAGAGCTTGATTGGTGCTACTTGGTACTTGAAATGGGCAGAAGAGGCCGATCGCAGCCACAAGATATTGAAGCATGCATTTGATCATCATTTTATAGATAACAATAGACATGTTTCTAGTCTTTTCTTTTGTTTTCGTAGATTTTCATCTATTCATGCTAAGGTAGAACTAGTATGTCAAATTGTACTTTTTTGGACCCGGATTGGGACTTTGTAATCCTTTATTTATCAATATATTATACACTAGGTCCCATGCCTAGTGGTATATTTGCAAAAAAAAAAAAAAAAAAAAAAAAAAACCCTAAAACATTCTCTCTAGGAAGAGAAGGAACAGTAACTTTTGCCATCATTTTCCGGCCATAACTCCGGCAATCGGTGGTAGATTTTCGCAAAGTTGGTGTCAAAAGAAGCATCTTCTCATTGCGCACAAACCCCACCTGATTTTATCCTCAAATCTATAACCAATTTGTAAAGATCTTATTTTTCATTTCACGTTTTACTGTAGCAACCAGAATTTTAGTATCTCTGCTACTAGAATTAATGTAGAGGTTACTGTAGCACGCGAGTTTTGAGTTTGGCGCAGCCATGGTTGCCATAGTCTCTCCCCAGCTCCATGCTGTGGGAGAGTCACCTCCAGTAGTCACAAATGCAGTTCAAAACACTTCTGTAACAAACCTCAACGTCAATCAAAAACCAACATATGCTGCGCAATTACAGTCCAAGCAGTCGGCCTCAATTGCGTCAAAAGTAGAACTTTTTCCTGTTAATATCGTTCATGGAGAACCAGTGATTGAATTCACATTAGAAGAGGTTAATAATTTCATCAGGGAAGAAGGACTGCATCAAGCAGTTGTGATCAAATTTTCGTATGGAAAACCTGAGTTACAGGAAGTTCGTAAAAATATTTCGTCTCAATTCGATATCCAAGGTCATTGTAACGTTGGACAATTGGAGTATCGTCACTTGTTAATCAGGTTTGATCTCTACAATGATTATGTTCACTTTCTTTCAAAGACAACTGGATATCTTAAATCAAAAGGCGACGAATTCTTTTTTCGAACATTCCCATGGACGTTGGATTTCAATTCGAAGGAGGAGACGTCTAGGGCAGCTGTTTGGATTTCTTTACCAGGACTGCCGCCTAATTTCTTTGCAAAGAGATCGTTAATGTCTATCGCATCAGCTGTTGGAAAAGCTCTTGCTGTGGACAAGGCGACACAAGATAGGACGAGACCTAGTGCTGCTAGAGTCAAGGTTATACTTGATCTTTTAGATAACCATCCTAAAAAGGTCAAACTGCATGTTTTAGATCGAGCGAAGGGTAAATCCATCGAGTTTTATCAAGAAATAGTGTACGACAATCTTCCTAAATATTGCACGTTTTGCAAGCATCAAGGACATGACAACAGGGCTTGTCGACTTATGAAAGAACAAGTTGGAAGGGAGATGAGGACAGAGGAAGTAACAGGTGCAGTACCTCGGGTTGAGCTTGGTTTAGTCGAGGTAAATGGTACAAGTTCTGGAAAACTTCAAGGTGACGCAAGGGATTTTTTAAACACAAAAAGAGCTGGACTATTACCTAAGGTTTTATTAGAAAATGATGGTAACCAAAGAGGTGATGCAACAACTGAAAATGTGGGTGGTCAGCAGGTTGTGCAAAAGGAAACGGGCAGTTCTCCACATTTCTTTGAGGCAGGTTCAACAAAAAAGAATGGGACTGGGCAGGTTGTTCCAGGTGGTGTCGTGGGTATTGATGTAGTTTTTGACAAGCCAAATAATTCAATGGCTACTGTTGATGTTCATAAATCTGGGCATAAGATTGCGGAGCAACATAAAAATATGGGGGTTGGAAAACTTAGTGATATTGAGGCTGCAAAAAATGCAGCTGATATCCCTGCTGTTACAGCCTTGGAAAGGCTCCATAAGGATGTCAATACAACTTTTAAAGTTACAACGATGGATGCTGTAATGAATGCACCTGTGGTTCGAGCTGCTACTACTCAAGGAGGGCAACAAAATACACCATCGTCTACTCAACTTTTGAATGAGAAGAGGAGAATGAATGAAAAGCAAGGAGTTGACGTCGCAAAAGAAAATCACATCGGGCAGCAGGTTTTGCAAATTGCACAAGGAATACGAGTTGGTAATGGGAGCATGCAGAATCGAGCAGGGGAGTTTGTTAATGTTAGTGACGGCACAAAGGTTCCAATTAGTGATCAAATGGCTGGTACGGTAACTGGTCAGCTGGAGGATCGAGCTATTATTTCAAATAATGTTGATGTGGTTAAGCATGTCACTGGACCAGTTCAATCAGACATTAGAATTTTGGAGTGTGCAGATGCTACTCAGTTGACTTCAACAGCTGTGACTTCAGATTTAAAGGTAACATCTGATCGACCTAGTTCAAACAACATGATTTTGGTGAAACATGATGCTTTGACATCAGGGATCCGAACTACCAATGTTGAGACTGCTCAAGTTACTGTTGCTTCTATTATAGCTGATGCAAGGTTTGTTGTAACGGAAAAACCAACTGATAAATCAATAGATGAGGAAGATACTGTGGAGGAAAATCATATAGATGTTATGGAGTTGGAATATGCAGCTGCTACAGGGTATAAAATCAATGTAGAAACGGCACAACCTCAAATCTCAACTGGAATGGAACAGGCTACACCTGGGCTTATGAATCCTACTGTTTCATTAAACAATGCTGTGGATCGAAGAACGCCTACGACTGACACTAAAGTGGTAGATCGTAGGGCTAATTCACATGAGAAAGGGGCTAAAGTTTGGTCAGCTGTATCACCTCATAAAAAGGCTACTACAGATCGTGCAAAACAGAAAGATGTAGCAGAACATATTAGCTGCACTAATTCTTTTGATGCCCTGCTAGTTGAACAAGATCATGGCGAGAATGATGATGATACGAAGTTAGCGCTGCTGTGTCAGGATACTGAATCGCTGCTTGAAAAAACTAGCTCCCCAGATAATACAACAGGGCAATTAAACTCCAAACATGCTGATGATCGACAGAACAATCCACAGCTATATATTTCGAGTCTGAAAGTAGCAAAAATCATCAAACAGACTCAGCTGGACATGATGGTGAATGCAAACCCTTTGATCATGCAACCTTTGGTCACTCTGAATACAGCGATGCAAGAGGTCCCTTCTCAATCGCTCGAATCATATGGTGAGCATGTTGGTGAATCTGGGCAGATGGTGTTATCTACAGGAAATAAAGCAAATCTGAGGGACATGGCAACTAATTCTAAGCTATGGGATAACCAACGTGAATATGAAGATGAAGAAGTTTTTGGCTTTGGTTTTGCGGAGCAGTCTTCAGATGAAGGTGAGATGTGTAGTGGGGATGAGGAGGTGATGTCAATATTTCCTAAAAATGGCAGCCCCACACAAGTAAATTCCAACAGAAAACTAAATGCAAAGGCTTCAGCTTTTGTGCCTCAAGCTGGAAAGCAGCATGCTGGAATAAGCAAAACAGATAAACGAGCAGATTATGGGCAGCAACAATTGGTGAAAACCAAAACGGAATTTTCAGAAGAGGAGAGAATGTTATTAGAGGCAATGGTAGAATCTACAATACCTTCTAGACAGCAGCATACACATGCAACAGGAGAGGGGCAATGTGATTTAGCAGGTCGTGTGGTGACAAACAGGAAAATGCAACAACAAAACAACAAAATGGTGGCAAATACACAAGGAGAACACGCTTTGGTGACATTTGATACTGTCCAAAATGTTCCACATTCTGTGAACTTGGGGAGAGAGATTTATGAACAAGGAGAGGAAGATGCAATTCTACAACAATGTCGGGCAGAGGCAGCAAGGAAAGGTGATTTATCACCAATGCATAGCGAACAGAGAAAGAATACCCGTACAAGGGACAAAAGTTGGGACGGTAGAGTAAACGAAGAGGCAAACATAAGGAGACTCCCGATGAGAAGTGCAAAACAAAAACAGGCCATTCAAACTACATCCTCAAAGTCCAATCGCTCAAAGAAAAAATCTTGAATTTTGAAGACCTTTTGAAAAGGGTCGATGAAGAGGACAAGAGACTACAAGATGAAGATTCCACAATACTAGAGATTAATAACCATCACTGTTATTTCTACATATTTTTATTTTACCATCACATTAGCATAGTTCTATGTAATATAATCACAGAGTATGTTATAAACTCTGTGATGATCATAGAATATTTAGTTTTAGCTAGTTCTTTCTTTTTACATGCATGCTAGTGTGGCTTTTATGCCTCTAGAAGAAGGGTGAATAGTGAATCCGTCACTATTCATCATACTCAACTACGGGATCCGGCAAGATAATTTCACAAATCTAGTCTCAAATCAACCATGAGTTCTTTGTGAACAATCTCCCTTTGCTTTCATCCCAAACACTTTATCCAATTCTAGTAGATCTTAATTTTATTTTACGACAATACTGTAGCATCTAGTTTTCAGCTGATTTTGCCTTAACGTGGAGCTGTGAAGATCTTCATGCATATATAGCCTTCATAGTTAATTCATTACTCACATGTAAGTAAGTGAATATCTGGGCAGTGGAAAGTCCAATAGCTACGTTCTTGTTAGCTGGAAAACTTGTCTCTCTCGCTAGGATTTTGGCGTCTATTTTGTGAGCTTGGCAGCCATGGCTGCGTTGATCTCTCCCCAGCCTCTGGCTGTGGGAGAGGTGAATCAAAATCAAACAGAAACTGATCCCATACATAATTCAAAACAGTCCTACGCTGATCTGTTAAAACAAAAACAGTCTACTCAAGCTTCGTCAAAAATTGAGTTGTGTCCGGTTATATTTGATCATGGAGAACCAATTATCCAATTCACAATGGAAGAAGTTAACAACTTCATAAGGGAAGAAGGACTGCATCAAGCAGTTGTTGTTAAATTCTCTTACGGAAAACCTGATCTTCAGGAAGTGCGAAAAATTATTTCGTCGCAATTTGATATTCAAGGCCATTGTAAAGTTGGGCAATTGGAGTTTCGTCATCTGTTAATCAGATTTGATCTCTATAACGACTATGTTCATTTCCTCTCAAAGTCGACTGGATATCTCAAATCGAAAGGAGACGAATATTTTTTCAGAACTTTCCCATGGACATTGGGATTTAATCCGAAGGAGGAGACGTCGATGTCAGTCGTGTGGATTTCTCTTCCAGGTTTGCCACCTAATTTCTTTGCAAAGAGGTCGTTAATGTCTATAGCCTCAGCTGTGGGAAAAGCTCTTGCTGTGGACAAGGCGACACAGGATAGAACGAGACCAAGTGCGGCAAGAGTTAAGGTTATAATTGATCTTTTGGATAAACATCCAAAAAAGGTCAAACTACAGATTGTAGATCGAGTTTCAGGTAAATCCATCGAGTTCTATCAAGAAATAGTATACGATAACCTTCCGAAGTATTGTACGTATTGCAAACATCAAGGGCACGACGAAAAAGCGTGTCGAGTGATGAAAGAACAAGCAGAAAAGGAGGTTATGATAGAGGAGTTGGAAGCTGGTCGTAATCTGCCTATTATGGAAGAGACAAATTTTGAGAAATTGCAAGGGGATGCTAGGGATTATTTGAATGCTAAAAGAGTGAGCCGGAAGGGCATAGAATTAATAACAAGGGACGCAGGTAATGGGCAGCAACAGGTAGTGCAGAAATTGCATAATGAAACTAATATCTTGAATGCAGGGCATGATTGTACAAGGCTTATGCCTAATGTGGTTGGTATTGAGCCTACTGGTGGAATTTCAAGGACTGATGCATTGGATTCTACAGTTAAATGTCATAATGTTGTGGATGGGAATCGAGCAGTTATTGTACCTGATGCTGTTAATGCAACTGATAAAAAAGTTTCAACTGAAGCAGGGCAAAGTTCTGGTTGTAGTGCACGTGTTCCTGTTAAGGCAGGCATTGAAATAGTTGTGCAAGATGTGGTGAATGCAAAAAATAATCGAGGTTCATATGTGGAGGCTAAAGTTTCAGATATTGAACCTGGACAACATCAACTAATGATGGGTGATAGTACATTAAACGCAACTGTTCGAGCAAAAGTCTCCAAACATAATACAGCAGTAGCAGACTTTGATGTACTGGAAAAAGTTGCAAAACTAACAGGTCCTATAGGTTCACAATTGGAAGCTAATAATGCACTGAATACAATAGGTAGTATACCTAAGGGTGGGACTGTCAACACTTCTATTGCACAAGAGGTGCAAGATGAGGAACAACAACTTGAAGATGTTGGTGCCTCACGTAAGACAGTAGCTACGGCAGTTCGCAACACTTCGAGTGCACATGCTACTAAGGAGTTAGTTGAGCGTTTGGTTAAAAATGCAGGTGACCACGCTGAACTTTGTGCTACTGAGCATGACGAATTAACTGGGCGTTTGGTTAAAATTACAGATGGTACAAAGTTGCATGAACAACAGAACTTGAAAGTGAACACTGTGGAGAATGAAAACCTGATTGGCAAGGCAACACAATGTAAAAATGATACACCTACTGGTGTTTCGATTTTGGACGATCGTGGAACTACTGATGTTACTAATTTGAAGGCTACTATCGTTTTGAAAGGAGCTGTTGATCAACCAGATGCAGTACTTGTAGATAGAGCCTTATCTGGTACAGAGGCTGGGCAGATTTCTGCTAAGGCAACTACTGCTGTTAAACCTGCTCTTGATGCTACAGATGTTACACAAGTAGTTATGCACCAACAGACTTCGAATGTGCAAACTGGTGTGTGTGTGACTCGGAAAGACAGTGCAACACCCCGTAAAAATGTAGCTGCTACTGGTGGTTCGAATTTGAAGGCTACTGTTGCAATGACCTCTGATAGTGAAAGTCAAAAAGCATTGAAAAATAATGCACGAGTGGAAAAAAATAACGGGAAGCTGACAGTAGATGATCAGGGAATTGATATGAGCAAAAACAAAGAGGAATGGAACCTGGTAACAAATAGGAATTTTCCCACAAAGAAGCAGGTTCCTCCAAAATTGCAGAACAATAATGGTCGACGATTTGAATGCAATGTTGATTCCAGCATAAATTCTTTCGGACTTCTTTCAACTGATGGAGATCTTGAAGTCGAGGCAACAGGTTTGAATGATAGTGGGATGCAATTAGTTACAACTGACAGTAACGACAGACAGCAGGAACCAAACAAAAACAATGTGGAAAAGCTAGTGGGCAAGGCACATAGTTCTAATATTCCTACACTACATTTTTCCAGTCCAACCGTCGAACAAATAATTAAAGAGGCTGAGATCGCAATGATGACACATACAAATTTGGTTAAACAACCAATGGTCCTCTTGAACACTTCGGTACAGGAAATACCTTCTCAATCTTTGGAATCATACGGGGAGTTTGAAGGTGCATCTGGACAGCACTTGATGTCAACTGGGAACAATAATGTAATTGCCAATGTGAGGGACATAGTTGTTAATGCTAAGCTATGGAAAGACCAACGAGAATATGATGACGAAGAAAGTTGGGGTGATGGTTTTGCCGGTTATGAATCTGAAGAAGATGAACAAGAATTTGAGCAGGATAGTGCAGGTGAGGACATCGAAGTTTCAGCCACGTCCAAAAGGAAAAGTGCAGCAACCTCCATGAGCAATTTAAACTCAAATGCACTTGCTTTCATCCCCAGGAAGTCTCCTACAACTGCTAAACCAAGTGCAACTACTGGAAATATGCCTCAAGGTGCTACTATTTTTTCTCCAACTGGACAGCTAAATGAAGATGATGCTGGGCAGCACCAGCTCGTAACGACAGCTCCACTGATCTCGCTAGAGGAAAGGCAACTTCTGGACGCTATGCAACACATTGGAACAAGCACAACATGTGCTATTTCGATGGCCAAATCTACTGGGCAGCAGCAGGATATTGATATAAATCCAGCAGCTATCAATGTAGCAGCAGTGTCAAATCCTGGACAGCAGCAACTAATTAATTTAGTTGTTATTGATGGTGAAGATCGAAAAGCAACAACACCAAAGTCCGGGCAGCAGCAAAAATGCGCAAACACATCAGTCTTTGCTTTGGAAGATAGATTGCTACTGGATGCTTTGGTAAGTACTAAACCCTCAATAAATGCAGCACATAAATTAAGCACTGGACGTATGGCAATGGATAGACGCAATACACAATTTGTTGAGCAACATCAAGACAAGGCAGTCATCTCACAATATGCAAATGTTTTGATTGCGCAAGACACTATCCAAAACTTACCAAATCCAGTGAATGTGGGAAGAGACATGTATGAGGATGGAGAAGAAGATGAAATGCTACAAAAATGCAGGCAAGAAGCAGCAAAAAAAGGTGATTTATCACCTATGCACAGTGGACAAAGCAAGAAGACTCACACAAGGAAGAAGAGTTGGGACGGCAAGGTGAATGAGGAAGCAAATGTTAGGCGACTTCCAATGAGAGTTGCCAAACAAAAACAGGCTGCCCCAACCACATCTACGAGATCTAACCGGTCAAAAAAGAAATCATGAAGTTTGAAGAAAAAAGCATGTTTTTTGAAGATAGTTTGAAAAGGTTTGTGGACGAAGAGAAAAATCTACAAATTGAAGATTTCACAACAACTGAAAAGAAAGACCATCGTTGCTATTTCTACATATTTTTATTTTGCCATCTCATTAGTATATTTCTATGTAATATCATCACAGAATATGTTATAAATTCTGTGATGATCATAGAATATCTTGTTTTAGCTAGTTCTTTCTTTTTGCATGCTTGCTAGTGAGGTTATTTATACCTCAATAGGATTAGTACGATGAGGTTAGCCCGGTTTGTGTTATATGGGTAACAATTCCGGTGCTATTGTCCCCCTTATTTGTACTATTCCTATTTTGTTGTAATTTTCGTTTATGTTATTAATAAAAATCTAGCCCTAGGCTCTGCCTGGTGGAAAAAAAAAAAAAAAAAAAAAAAAAAAAAAAAAAAAAAACCCTAAACCCGAAACCATAAACCCGAAACCCTGGCCAAAAAAAAAAAAAAAAACCCTAAAACCAAAACGTTTTCTCTGCCTTCTCTCTACTTTCTCTCTCTAGGTCGTCTTTCGCGTTCGAAGGCAGCCATGGTTGCTGCGACCTCTCCCCAGTCTTTGGCTGTGGGAGAGGCAATCCAAAACACATTACAAACATCTACAAACAACATACCAAAAAAGTTATATGCTGATGCCTTACGTCCAAAACAATATTTTGATGCCTTGCATCCAAAACAAACTGTTTCGTCGGCAATACAGTTGGTGCCTATCACGTATGTGCATGGTGAACCTTCTGTTGAATTCTCCATGGATGAGATCAATCAATTCATTAGAGAAGAAGGCTTGCACCAGGCAGTTATCATGAAGTTTTCGTATGGGAAACCAGATCTCCAAGAACTCAGAAAAGTTTTCTCGTCGCAACTCGACATTCAAGGCTACTGTAATATTGGTCTGCTTGAGTTTCGTCATATTTTAATTAGATTTGATCAATACAATGATTATGTTCAATGCTTATCAAAATCTACTGGATATATCAAAGCAAAAGGGGAAGATTTCTTTTTCAGAACCTTCCCATGGACTTTGGATTTTAATCCTAAAGAGGAAACATCCATGGCAGTTGTTTGGATTTCGTTCCCAGGTCTGCCGCCAAATTTTTTTGCTAAAAAAGCCTTAATGTCGATTGCTTCAGCTGTAGGTAAAGTCCTTGCTGTTGATAAGGCAACGCAAGAGAAAACGCGACCTAGTGCCGCAAGAGTTAAGGTGATTCTTGATCTTGTGGACAAACATCCAAAAACTGTTAAAATTGTTATTGCGGACAGAATTACTGGAAAAACAACTGTTTATGATCAACAAATAGTCTACGACAATCTTCCAAGTTATTGCACCTACTGCAAACATCAGGGGCACGAGGAAAAAATGTGTCGCGTAATGAACAGACATGTTGGAGAGGAGACTGTCGCAAAGAATTCAGCAAGGGAGAGTAATATGCATAGCAACAATGGAGTCATGCTTGAACAGCTTCAAGGAGATGCGAGGGATTTTTTGAATGAAAAAAGAGCTAGGCAAGCTCAGAATGCACGATCAGATGGTGTACTGCAAGGTGAGGAAGTTTTGGTATCAAGTATTGCCTGTGATCGTGAAGGGATTGCATCTGGTGGTAATATCATAAAGGTTGCTGGTGAACCTGCTTGTGATGTGCCTGGTAGAGTAGCATCTCATGAAAGAATAGAAGAAAATTTGGTTGAACAACAAGTAATAGAAGGAAGGAAACAAATTCAGAACACTGTTGCGAATCGAAGTGCTGGGGTTCCTGCTAGCGTAGCCTTTGCAAGGATTGTCAATGCTGTGAATCCTATAACACAAGCTTATGACAAACTTGCTACTGCTACAGCTATTATGTCAACTGCTCCAAGCTTAAAAGGGGATGTACAGAGTGCTAAAGGAGCTGTAATTAACAATAATAAAGAAGGTTTGGAATTTAAAGGTGTTACAGAACAAGGGAAGGTCGAGCAAACTAAGGCATTGCAAATTCCTATTTCTGGTGCAGTTGTTCCAGTTGCTGAAGCCCTTGGTAGAGTTATGCAAGAATTGAAGACCACAAAAAATACTGTGGTTGAACGAGGTGTAGCTGAGGACTCAAAATTTTCAGATATTGAAGTTGGGCAATTTCAACAAATAATGGATGATAGTGTTTTAGTTTCGGCTTTGCGAGAAGTTCTTACCCAAAACAATCGAGCAGTAGCAGGTATAGATCAATTTGGCAAATTTGAAAAACATGCTGGCCATATTGTTTCACAGCTGGAGACTAATGATACATTGAATACAACTTATGGTCGACCTACTACTGTTGCTTCTACAAGTGGTAAAGGTGTTGCGCAAGTAGTAAAAACTGGTGGAAACAAGGGTCAATTTGATCCTGTAGATGAAGCTATTGCGAGTACACACGACAATGCTGTAGGGGATTCATTTTTGTTTCGAGCTGGTGCTACTGATGGAGGGCAACAAATTAAACCATCTGCTACGCTTCATGCAGATACACAAACTGCTCCAGGTGCTAATGCTAAAGGAGATATGTGGCTGATCGCAAAGGCAAATCCAACTGGTGAGTCTAGTGCAACAGCTATATTTCCTGCTCATGATGTTGCTGATCGAACTAAGGGAGTAATACAAATTGGTAAGGTTGTTGATGATGTTAGAGCTGGGAATCGAAATAAGGAGACACAACATTATGAAGAGAAGATTGCTGCTAGTCGAGTTACTGTGGGACAGTCTCAAGAAGGTGATGATCGAAAGAAGTTTGAACAAGGGATGAATTCTATAGCTGATACAAATCCAAAAAAATCTGATATGTTAGAGGAGGAAAGGACAAATCGTGATGGACCTTATTTTAATAATCTTGCTGGTAATACAACAGTTGTGATCGATGATGGTCATATGGCTGCAGGTGGTAATGCCATCAGTTCAAACAACTGGGCAGTGGTGAATAAATCACCTAGCAAGAAACAATCTTCACATGTGCAAAAGCAGATTGTTCCATCAACTGTCATTGGAGTCTCAAATTCTTTTGACGCGTTGGTGAATGAGGAGGAGCATGATACGATGGAGGCTGACAATAGAGGTCAACAGATGGATGATGACACACTGTTAAAAGTTGGAAAAACCAGCTCTACAGGTAGTGAAATACAGCAGATAAATGCAAAAGACACAGATGCTCGTCTTGGGATTGCAACAGATGAACTAACGAAAATGATACAGAATGCTCAGGCTGCTATGATGAAGAACACATTTCAAAAAAATGGTCAATCACATGATCGAGACAGCAACACACAGCAGCAATTCTCTAAGAACACAGGAGGTCGACGAATTATGTCGAATGACATTGTTCCTGTTGATGCGCAAAAGGCAGAGGCACACAGTTCCAATGCACCAGTTCTACATTTTTCTAATCCAAATGTAGAACAAATCATTAAAGATGCCCAAAAGGAAATGCTTCTGAAAAGTCACATGGTTAAGCAACCTTTGGTCACTTTGAATACATCCGTATTTGATGTTCCTTCACAGTCAAGGGAATCATATGGAGAAATTGAAGGAGTCTCAACGGGGAATAACAATGAAGTAATACAGGCAAACATGAAGTTGATGGCTATTAATTCTAAATTATGGCATGATCAACGAGAGGAAGATGATGAAGAAGATTATGGAGATGAATTTGCAGGATATGAATCTGAAGAAGGTGGACAGGAGGTTGATCAAGAAAGTGCAGGTGAAGATATAGATCCTCCAGTAAAACCAAACCTTCACGAGGCAACATCGTCAAGTCCCAAGAGTAATTTGAATTGTCATGCACCTGCTTTCATGCCAAGATATTCCCCAACTGTTGGTCAAAAGGAAGCAGTAATGGTAAGAACTGGAAAACAGCAGACAGTGGCAAATACTGGTAACAAAAACGCAGCAACAGAAGCAGTGTTAAGTGCTGGGCAGCAGCACAATACTGGACAGCGCACAGCAGTAACAACACCAATAATTGGACAGCTTCCTAGTACAACTACAACTTATCGAGAAGACACAGCAGGAACTTCTGGACATAATCAAATTGTTACAACCAGTCCAGTTATTTCAGAGGAGGAAAGAAAGCTTCTGGATGCGATGGTGAGTTCTAATTTGCTAAATCCTGCAAATAGTACTGCCTTTAGCGCTGGACCGGTGAGTAAGCGCAGGGACAAAGAGCAAAAAATAGAACTACATCAAAGCAAGGTAATGGTGACAAAAATCCAAGGACAATCTGCATTGGCGACACTTGATATGGCCCAAAATCTTCCACAACCAGTGCATTTGGGGAGAGAATTATATGCAGATGGAGAGGAAGATGCAATATTCCAACAATGTAGGGACGAAGCAGCACGGAAAGGAGATCTCTCACCCATGCATAGTAAAAAAACCAAGAAGCATCGATCAAGGGATAGAAGTTGGGACGGCAGAGTAAATGAAGACGCAAACATTAGGAGACTCCCAATGAGAAATGCAAAACAAAAACAAATCACTCAAACTACATCTACAAAGTCCAATCGCTCGAAGAAAAAAGCATGAATTTTGAAGACATTTTGAAAAGAGTTGCGGACCAAGACAAAAATATACAAATTGAAGATTTCACAAGATTTGAGAAAAGAGAGCACCATGGTGGTTTCTTCATATTTTTATTTTATCATCACATTAGTATAATTCTATGTAACATCATCACAGAGTACGATATAAACTCTGTGATGATCATAGAATATTTAGTATTAGCTAGTTCATATTTTTTACATGCTTGTTAGTTAGTGAGGCCGTTATTGGCCTCATTAGGATTAGTATAAGATAAGATACACTTATTTGTACTAGTCCTATGAGGATTTTTTAATTTTTAGTATTAATAAAACTAGCCCTAGGCTCCTGCCTAGTGGATTGCTCAAAAAAAAAAAAAAACCCGAAACCCAAAAAAAAAAAAAAAAAAAACCCACCCAAACCCACACACCAAAAAACTCTCTGCCTTCTCTCTAGTTTCTCTCTCTAGAGATTCACGTAGAGCAGCACTGTTTACGGCAGCCATGGCCAATCTGGCCGGCGGCCAGCCCCTCCCAGCGGCTGGTCTGCCCCCCCCAGCAGTCGTTCAGCCTTCCACAACTACTAATCACAATCCCCAGCCAGTTTTAAACGACAACAACCCATCAGGTATGAACTATGCTAAAGCAGTTAGCAATACTACAACAAAATCTACTGGGCAAGAAAACAATCCAGCAATCGAACCTATATTGCCTAGGCGAGCGAAATTCTTTCAAGGGCATCCCCTGGTTTGTTTTACTGAAGCTGAAGTTGAAAGAATGAATATAATTGAAGGATTAAAATACGCTGTTGTTTGCAAATTTTCGTATGGGTGGCCTGATATTAATGAATTACGTCGAATTCTCCCATTACAGTGTGGAATTAAAGGAGATTGTAACATTGGATTTTTAAGAGAAAGACATATATTAATAAGGTTTACATTGTGGCAAGACTATGTTAACTTTTCTTCCAAAAGTGCCTATTTTATTACAGACAAGCATCAAGAACAATATCAGCTACGTACATTGATATATGATACAAAATTTAAAGTAGGAGAAGAAACACCAAAGGTGATGGCCTGGATCTCTTTTCCCAATCTGTTGCCAACTTATTTCGTCAAAGAATGTCTCTTTTCATTGGCTTCAGCTGTTGGAGTGCCACAACACCTAGATCAAGCAACAGTAAATAAGACTAGACCTAGCTGTGCAAGGGTTAAGGTTCTAGTGGATCTTATGGATGAGCTTCCTAAGAAGGTGAGAATGGATATTATAAATGAGAGCACAGGAGAGTCAAGGACAGAATGGGTGAATGTACAATATGATTATCTCCCAAAATATTGCAAAGAGTGCAAAATTCAGGGACATGATATACATGAATGCTGGAAAATTCATCCAGAACTCATGGTCAACAGAAGGGTGGACAGGCAAAGTGGAGATGAAGTGAACAGACAAGAACATAAGAAAAAAGAACAGAATTCAGCACCTATAATGATCCTATCTAGTGGGAAAGTTGTAGGTAATGTAGGAACAAAGTGGAAGGAAATTAAAGACAATAGAGGAGTTGATAAAGACAAGCATAAGGGAGAAAGTACTGGGAAAGAAATTGTACCAGTAGGAAAGGGTGATATGCAACAGGCTGTGCAGACAAATAATATGTTTGCAATATTGGAGGTTGAAGAAGGCAATGCAGATAACCAATTAGCTGTGGTGGAGGAGCAACATACACAGATTGTAGAGAACAGGCCAAAAGAGACAAATGTATTGAATGTTGCAGCACCAATTTTTGTACCAAGATCACCTGAAAAGAATAAGGACAAAAATGATGGTGTGATTAATACTTCCAACAATTTAAATATGGGGAGTAATAAGCAAATAGATACAGTGGATAAAAGGAGCAAAGAAGGACAAATGCAACAACAAATTACAAGAGAATCTACAGCACAGTGGGTGAAAAGGGCCTTTAATGGAAATATGGTTACAATGAACACTTCAGCACAAGAAATTCCTTCACAGGATACTAGGGTGGACTTGGCATTAGCAGGAAACAATGATGAGGAAGTCCTAAGTGATTCAGAGATGGAAATATTCAAAAAAAACCAACAATTCAACAAGGAACCAGGGAAATTATGGGCAGATCAGATAGAGGAAGATGCAGAGGAAGGGATCATACCAGATGCAATGCATAGTGATGAGGAGAGTGGGGGAGATGAAAGGGAGAATGAAGACCAAAGTGTTAATGGTAATGCAAAGAATGCAAAGATAACAGAAGAACAACACAATACAAATACAGGTGACAACAATGGCCAGGAGAATGACAATGCTTTAATTGTAATCAATGAAAAAACAAATACAGGAGAAGGTGGTACAAAAGAAGCAATAGACAGTTTCATTGATCCAGGGGGAACAAAAACTGTTACACATAAGGTCAGGCTAAAGGATGATGCAGACATACAAATTGTAGATGATGGCAACAAACAATTAGCAGAAGATCATACACATAACCAGAGTAAAGATGCACAGCAATTGGTTGGTCAAACTCATCAGGAAAAAACAGTAATGCAGACAGAACCAAGAAAAGAGGATGTAGGAAATGATTATGATGGCAAAGAAGATGTAGATGAGGAATCAACTGCTCAAAATTTTCTCAATGTGGCCAGACATGGAGATATATCCCCAAGAGACATAAACCAAGTTAAGTCAACAACAAAAGGCAAGAAGAAGCACCAGCAGAGAGACAATCAGAATAATCCAACAGTTGGAATTCAAACAAGAAGAGCTCTATCCAAATCCCTTAATCATTAATGGATGCAATTATATGGAATGTCAGGTCTGTAAATACAATGCAGGCTTTTGAAAGATTGATTCTTATGCACAGACAAAGTCATTTTGAATTTATAGGAGTGTTAGAACCAATGCAACAATCTAATAAGGTGGAAAGGTACAGAAGAAGGATAGGTCTTGCCCAGGCAGTGGTGAATGTGTCTAATAAAATTTGGGCTTTTATTGATGAAGCTTATGAAGTGGAGATCATGTATAATATGGTACAACAGTTGACTCTAAAACTGTTTCACACTGAAACCCATGTGGAACTTATTTTAACTTTGGTCTATGCTAAATGTGATCCATTAGAGAGAATTGAATTATGGGATTCCCTTTATGCAATGGCAGCTGATATGAAGTCACCTTGGCTTGTGGGGGGAGACTTTAATGTTATATGGGATGAAGAAGAAAAGTTTGGTGGTCTTCCAGTGTCCCTTAATGAAATAGATGACTTTAGACATTGTATTAATACATGTAATCTGAATGACTTGGGGTTCAAGGGCAGTATTTTCACTTGGTGGAATGGAAGATCTGAAGAAGATTGCATTTTCAAAAGACTTGATAGATGTTTGGGGAATGCTGAATTACAGGAAACATTTCCTGGATTGGAGGTAACTCATTTATCTAAAATTGGATCAGATCACTGTCCAATGCAGTTGAAATGTGACATTGAGACACCTCCAATCAGGAAACCTTTCAAGTTTCTAAACTTCTGGATTAAGCATGAGTCATTCAAGAAAGTGGTGAAAGAAAATTGGACAGCAGATTTCTATGCAGATCCATTTGTGATGTTCAATTACAAATTAAAGAAGCTGAAGAAGGTATTATCATCATGGAGTAGAACAACATTTGGAGATATTTTTCAGAAGATAGCCAGCCTGGAGGAAGTGGTTTTAGTACATGAGAGGCAATTTGAGGCTCAACCTACTCAAATGAATAGAGAAAGATTGAAAAAGGTGCAGGCAGAGTTGATTAAATATTTGGCTCTAGAGGAAGAATTCTGGAAACAAAAAGCAAGGATGCAATGGTTTCAAGATGGAGACAGAAATACCAAATTCTTTCATGCCCAAGTTAGAGGAAGAAGGAAAAGACTTCAGCTCAAAAGAATTCAGGATAGGCATGGTAATTGGTTGGAAGAAGATGAAGAAATTGCAGCAGAAGCAGTGAATTATTACAAGGATCAGTTTACTGAAGTTAATGTTCCAACTATGTTTCAAATAATGGAATATGTGCCTAGTTTAATTGAAGCTGAACAGAATGAAAAGCTGATAGCAGCACCTACCAGAGAAGAAGTTAAAAATGCAGTAGATGGTTTAAATGCTGAATCAGTAAGTGGTCCAGATGGATATTCAGGTGCTTTTTATCAATCATGTTGGGATATTGTGGGAGAGGATATATACTTGATGGTATTAGCCTTTTTTAATGGGAGACAATTGCCTAAATGTGTTACCCATACTAACTTAGTGCTATTACCTAAGAAAAAAGAAGTCACAACTTTTTCAGACCTTAGACCAATTAGTTTAAGCAATTTTATTAACAAAGTGTTCTCTAGAGTCATTCATGATAGATTGGTGGAGTTGCTGCCTGGGATAATATCTGAAGAACAGGCTGGATTTGTAAGAGGAAGAAGCATAGTAGAAAATGTATTATTAACCCAAGAGATCATAACAGATATTAGACTCAGAACAAAAGCAGGACCAAATGTTGTGATTAAGCTGGACATGGAAAAAGCATATGACAGGGTTTCATGGTTGTTCCTAACCAAGATGTTGAGGAAGCTAGGATTTAGTGAAAGGTTCATTGGCATGATATTTGATCTAGTAGGCAATAATTGGTATTCTATTCTTATTAATGGGCAAACTCATGGATTCTTTAAATCATCAAGAGGTGTTAAACAAGGAGATCCACTATCACCTACATTGTTTATATTATCTTCTGAAGCCCTATCAAGGGGACTAAACTCATTACATTCTAATTTATACTTTTGTGGGTTTGGATTACCTAAGTGGAGCCCTAAGATTAATCATCTGGCTTATGCTGATGATACTATTATCTTCAGCTCCTCAGATACTACATCATTAAGTCTAGTGATGGGGATATTGCATTTATATGAAGCAGCATCAGGCCAGAAGATCAATAAGAGTAAATCAGCCATATATTTGCACCATTTAACTGACTCTGAAGTGGTGAGAAAGGTTGAGAGAGTTACAGGGATAGGCAGGCAGGAATTTCCCTTCACATATCTTGGGTGTCCTATTTTCTATGCAAGGAGAAAGTTAGAATACTATCAACCTATGATAACAAAAATAATGGACAAGTTACAGGGCTGGAAAGGGAAATTATTATCAATTGGAGGAAGAGCTGTATTGATCTCTAGTGTACTACAAAGTATGCCAATGCATCTTCTATCTGCTGTAAACCCACCAAGTTATGTCTTAAACAGAATGCACAAGATATTTGCTCAATTTTTTTGGAGTAATACAGTGGGAGGACATAGCAGGCATTGGGCATCATGGAATACATTATGTATGCCACAGGAAGAAGGAGGAATAGGTTTTAGATCTCTTCATGATGTTGCAAAAGCATTATTTTGTAAGTTGTGGTGGAAGTTCAGAACAAAACCTAGCTTATGGAGTGCTTTCATGGCTCAGAAATATTGCAAAAAATTGAATGCTGTGGTGGTACCATGGAAGGAAGGATCTCATATTTGGAGAAAGATGCTAGAATGTAGGGATTTCATAGAACACCAAATACTATGGAAGCTAAGAATGGGTTCATCAAACTTTTGGTATGATAATTGGACTGGAATGGGAGCTCTATATTTTTTAGTGCCACAAAATCATGCTATAGATGATGAAATCTCTAATGTAAATGAGATGCTGACAGATGGGGGATGGGATGTTCAAAAATTAATGAATACTCTACCAGAAGAGATAGTCTTACATATAATAGAAAAGATTAACCCTCCCTCACAACAGGGTGCTATTGATGAACCTGTTTGGATGCTGGAAACAATGGGTAACTTTACTGTGAAATCAGCTTGGGAATATCTTAGGAGGAGAGATGATCCTAGAGAGGCATATAAGATGATGTGGGTAAAGGGTCTTCCTTTTAAGATTTCTTTTTTCATGTGGAAAGTGTGGAAAGCTAGATTACCTCTTGATGATTTTATGAAGAGAATTGGTTATCAGTGGCCATCTAGATGTTGGTGCTGTGCTGAACCTAAGGAGGAAACATTAACACACCTATTCTTTACATCTACTGCTGCAGAAAGGGTATGGAAATTTTTCCTATCAAGAGCAGGCATATCTATACAGGGATTGACTATACATCAAGCTATTACTAAGTGTTGGAAAGCATCAGAGATTCCTAGAGTGAAAGCAGTGATGCAGGCTGTTCCTTCATGCATATTATGGGAATTGTGGAAGAGGAGAAATAGTCTCAAGTATGGAGAGATAGTTTCAGTTAATAGGGTTATATTCCAGGTTACTTCACACCTACAGCAGCTAATTCAAACAAGGAAACCAGGTATCAAAGTGCCTAATAAATGGAGTGATATAGTGACTATGCTAGAGAACTATACTCCAAAATTACAATATACCAAAGTACTGTGGGAATTTCCTAGACAAGGCTGGATTAAAGTAAATACAGATGGTGCTTCAAGGGGTAACCCTGGGAGAAGTGCAATTGGTGTATGCCTTAGAGATGAAAAGGGGGATGTGAAATATGCCATGGGGAAGGAGATACAGGAATGTTCCAATAATGAGGCAGAAGCTACAGCTATTCTGGAAGCTATAAGGATGTGTAGGGCATATGACTACTCTAATATTTGGATAGAAACTGATTCACTGTTATTAAGACATATAATAGAAAGAACATGGAAGCCTCCTTGGTGTCTAACTGAGATAGTGGAAGAAATTCATAAAGAAATGGAAGACATAAATGTCAAGGTGACACATATCTTCAGAGAAGGAAACAGATTGGCAGACCACCTGGCAAACTATGCTTTGGATTTTGGAGATAAAGAATGCCTGGAATTTTGGGAGTTGGACATACAAGGAAGAAGGATTGTGAATAGTGACAAATTACAATGTCCATACATAAGAGTAAAAGTATCAAGAAGATAAGAGAAACAGGAGGAAACAGAAGTAAGAGTATGGTGATTAAGATCCATTCAGAGGCAGGCAGGATCTCAGGGGAAAGAGAGCTTTCTAGCAGCTTAACATTTGTTCATCATACTCAAATCCAGATGGAGGAGAGTATGGTGATTAAGACTAACAGGTTTCTTTTTGCAGGTAATTTACCTGTACAGAAGATTTATGTGTTAATTGAAATCCACTTGGTGGTATTAGTGTTTAGCACTCAGTCCAGTGGAGGGAGATTACACATAATCATCTGTATTTCTCAGATGCAAGAGTGAAACTCCAGAAGAGATCACAAGGACTCATTCAAAAACCCACAGGGGCAGCCTATGCCCTTAGTCATACAACATGCTGACAATAAAATTTACTGGATGAAGCACTGGATGAGATTCATTCACAAAGGTAGAAAGGAACAACAGTCAGGGTATGCATGGATAAATAACACACAAGGGGCTGACAGTAATCATTACTGGATGAAGCTAGTGAGGAATTACACAGATACAGTACAAAGAAAGGATAATACTAAACAGTCAGATGGAGGCATGAAAGGAATTAAAGGGTTAAGCATAGTTATACAAGTCATGTGGACAACTAAATTGTATTGTGGTTGGATGATACATAAAGTGACTAATTCAGCACATCAGATCAGATATAACTATGCCCAAATCCTAATGGAGGAGAGTAGGGTCAAATTTTCATGCAATATAGAAATTGTTTCTAACAAATTTACCTATTGTAGATGTGATTATATGTTAATGGAATCCCAACTGGTGGTATACACTCATTCCAGTGGGAGGATATTGCAAATAGTTACAGATACAATAGTCCAACAATGGTGTAAGTGCATGCAAACAAGTACATGGATAATCACAGTTTCAAAGGGCATGTTGACAGCTAAAGTTCACTTCAGAATTTTTAGTTGGATGATATATCACAGGACTGTAGTTACATGTACAATACTTCACAAAACACATAAGAAAAAGGAGCAGGGCAATAAACAAGGAATAACAGTACAAAGTAGATCATTTTTTCTAAGGACTTCTCAGTTGGTGGTATTAGTACTATGTACTCAATCCAACGGGGAGAAATTAGGGAAAAGATCTAAGTTTAGCATTCCAGATGCTAACAGCAAGCAGAAAACAGGAAATAGAGATAGTACTGATAGCAAATCTAATTTAACATTCAAAGAAGAATGGCTAGATGATGTACATGCAAGGTGTTCAACAACTAGGAAGCATGAAATACAGGCAAAGCTCACAGAAGAGAAGATTAAGAAGAAGAATAGTACTCTGGAGGGCCTTCAGCAGTCGACCATGCAAGCCAGCAAAGGAATTGACAGCAACATATATAACAGAATCGATCAACTATATTACTTGAAGGGCATCACCACTCGGGCAGAGAGCAAACTCATTACAAGCGAACATCCAAGTCCAGCAGTTATACAGAAAATAAACAACAGAAGAATGAGCAAAATAAAGGAGAAAATAACACAAGGAATAATTCACCAACAAAAAAGCGGGAGAATCAGATTTACAACTGAAGGAAATGATAGGAACAACAACAAAAGGGAATGGAGAAAATCACCTGGAATTACAGATGGCAGATTCAACATAAAGACAAGCTCCAGATATATCTTCATAGTGCGGGAATCAAGGGAGATCCAACACAAGAGGGAGAATAAGATTAATAAGAGAAGAAAGCTCAAAAAACAACAAACAATGACAAAAATGGAGAAGCTTACCTTGAGAAAGATGATGGATGAAGAGGAACAGACATGGCGGAAAAGCTCAATAGGCATCAATTCAAAGGGAGATGAGGGAGATGAATGGTCACTGTCGTTTTGGGAGCTCATAGGAGAGTATAAGGAGCTCCGATGGTGGTACAGGATCAGCCAGCAGAGAGGAGACAGGAAAGCAACAAACAAAACAAGAAGCATTAGTATAAAAGGTACAGGAAATCAAAATAAAAATATGAAAAAACAAATACCTCGAGCTGAAGGAGATGAGATCTTGAGCATCTGTAGCTTCGATTCAACAATCAAAGGTCACCGGTTGGAAATGAAAAAGAATGCTGGAGAAGATGAAGGGTTTTGGAGTGAGAGAGAGTATAGAAGAGAGAGAAGCAGAATAGGAAATGATATTTCCTATACACTTCTCTCATCGGATTTGAAGAGCCTTGGGGAAATCAACGGCTGGATGCTTGTGGGGATTAGTAAAGGGCGGTATTGGGGTGACAGCTGTGTTTTCTAGAGAGTGGTCACATAGGAAATTGAGGTGGCTAGCCTATGCAAACCGTATTGACAGAAGGGGCCATGAGTGCGAATGGGAATATGAGGCTAATGAGATTAATATGTGGCTAAGGGAAAAATTGGGGTGCAATTGGAGTGGCTACGGATTTAATGCTGAATGGACCAATGTGTACTATTGGGCTTCATATTATGCTTGTCACATGCACATACTCAAAGTCTTTGGACTATTGCAATTGGGCTGTGTTGCAAAACAGACGGACAGTGGATCAAACGCAACTGGGCTAATATCGAGTTGATCAAGAAGATGAAGACTTTATTGCTATTATTAGTTTTAGAGATAGTATTAGTTTTACAATTACTTAGTAGCAAATATGTGCTATCATTTGACTTTAGCATATTAGTCATAGATTATTTAGTAGGTTCACTAGATATTTTGACAATGTTATTTGTTTTATTTATTTATTGATATATAAAAAACTAGCCCTAGGCACTGCCTAGTGGATTTATTTTTAAAAAAAAAAAACCCTAAAACCCGAAAGCCCTAGAAAAAAAAAAAAAAAAAAAAAAAAAAAAAAAAAAAAAAAAAAAAAAAACCCTAAACCCCTCTCTGCCTTCTCTCTACTTTCTCTCTCTAGGTCTTCTTTCACGTTTGTAAGCAGCCATGGCTGCAGAGACCTCTCCCCAGCTTTTGGCTGAGGGAGAGGCAATTAAAAAACATCCAGAAACGTCATCCAGTTTTAATCCAAACCAAACGTATGCTGCCATACTAAATCCAAACAAACATGTTGCGCCAAAGCATAGAATAGAGTTGAATCCTGTTAGTTTGATTCATGGTGCACCAACTGTTGAATTCACTCTTGAAGAGATTAATGCGTTTACAATAGAGGAGGGACTGCATCAAGCAGTTATTCTGAAATTTTCATATGGGAAGCCAACTATACAGGAGCTGCGACAGATTATTCCGAAGCAGTTCGAAATCAAGGGATCTTGTAACGTGGGACAACTTGAATATCGACATATATTGGTAAGGTGTGACCTTTTTGATGATTTTGTTCAGCTGGTGTCAAGAGTTACTGGATATGTGAAGGCAAAAGGAGAAGAATATTTCTTCAGGACATTCCCATGGACGATGGGATTTAATCCACATGAAGAAACTTCAAGAGCTATCGTTTGGATATCGATGCCTGATCTTCCTGCAAACTTATTTGCGAAGAAATCCTTAATGTCCATAGCTTCAGCAGTGGGTAAACCACTAGCAGTGGACAAAGCAACGCAGGATCGAACGCGACCAAGTACGGCGAGGGTTAAAGTTTTGCTTGACCTACTGGATAAACATCCTAAGAAAGTTAGGATTAACATTATTGATGTAAATTCAGGGAAAGTTATTGAATATTATCAAGATATTGTGTATGATAATCTTCCAAAATATTGTTCATGTTGCAAACATCAAGGGCATGATGAAAGATCATGTCGTTGGAGGATCGAGCAAAATAAGGTAGATGCAGTGGTTGGAGATGAAAAGGAAATTCTGGGCACTGTAGATAAATTACAGGGTGATGCTAGAGAGTTTCTTAATGCCAAAAGAGCTAGCCAACAGGAAATTGAAAGAGAAAATTTGTTGAACCAACAGATAATAGAAGGAAGAAATAAAACTCAGAACACTGGGGTGGATCGTAATGCTGTGATTCCTGCTAGCGTAGCTTTTGCAAGAATTGTCAATGCTGTGAATCCAATATCACAAGCGTATGACAAACTTGCTACTGCTGCGGCTATTATGTCAACTGCTGCAGGCTCAAAAATGGATGTTGAGTGTGCTAAAGAGGCTGCAATTGCACATGGTCAAGGTGGCCCTAATGGTAATAGTGTTATTGGTACTGTGAGCAAAGATAAAGTTGGAAATAGTGTACCTGATTTTTTGCTGTTAAGTGAACGTTTCAATAGTGGTCAAAATCACAACAAGACAACGTTAGTAGGTAGTGAATATACTGCTGTACCACATGTTAATGCTCCAGCTAGCGTAGGACCTAGTGTTACTGCTGCAACAACACTGGCACCATGTATATGGTCAAAAGGAAATGCTGCATGCGTGGAGGAAACTGCAAACTATTATGCATTAGGTGATAAGATTCAAACAACAGGGGAAACAGAGTTAATATATGCAAAAAACATGTCAACTAGTGCAACAGCTATGTTTTCTACTCATGATGGTGCTGTTCGAACTGAGGGAGTAATGCAAATTGATACAGGTTCAAAGGATTGTGATGTACCTACTAGGAGAGCCTTGGGAAGGATTTCCAATGCAGTTAATCCAAATGGTCAAGCCAACGATAAGTCTGCCAATGAAACAACTTTTTTATCTACTGCTACAGGATCAAAAGGGCCTGGTGATCGTGTGAAGGAAGTAGCTACAGGTTCAAAGAGTGGTAATGATCTGGTTGTTGCACTAGTAAGTGATCATGAGCCTTATGTGGAGCTTTCACAATCAAAGCTCAATGCAGGTGATGATAGGGTTGATATGGGGCGGATTGGTAATGTCCAGGATTTATGCAAAATTTCTGGGCAAATTGCAAAAACACGAACCTGTAATTTGGGAGATGCCCAGGTATTAGGTGGAAAAGACAGAGGAAACAAGAGCGAGTTCGTGGAAGATTATGATGGAAAACTACAGGCTGATGGTGAAGGAAAAGAGCAGAATGAAAAAATAGAGGCTTGGAACGTGGTAACACCAAGAAAAGCACCCACAAAGAAAGCCTTATCACCAAAAAAACAGGCGCAAGTTAATAGATCAAAGGATACTGCCACTGTGTTCAATACAAACCCATTCTTGGTTCTCGAAGGTAATGGAGATTATGGAGGTGATGTAACTATTCCAAATGCTAATGTGTTATCCAATGAGTTAATGTTAGTTCCCAGCAAAAACAAAGAAGGGAATGGTTCATCACCAATTCGACAGGTTCATGGTACTGTGATGACCAACCCAAAAAATGTTGATGCACTGGCAGCAATGCAGGATTACCAACTGGAGTCAGCAAATCTAAAAGGTGATATGATGTCCAAACAAATAGTGCAATGCACCAGTAGTGGAAAAGAAGGTCAAGTCAAAGAGATTGGTGATATGGAAACTGGTTATCGACAGCAGGTTTCAAAGAAAAATGGACTAGAGGAATTAGCTCATAGTTCTAACGTTCCTACTCTGCATTTTTCCAGTCCTCACATTGAAAAAATCATCAAAGATGCCCAAAATGCAATGATGATGCATACTAACATGGTTAAACAACCTATGGTCACATTAAACACTTCGGTTTTCGAAATACCATCACAATCGTTAGAGTCGTATGGTGATCGGGGTGATGATCAAGGACAGATGGTGTTATCCACAGGAAACAACAATGAAATCATCAAAGCAAATTTGAGGGAGATGGTGAGTAATTCTAAACTCTGGGCTGACCAACGAGAATACGATGATGAGGAAGATTTGGGCATTGGTTTTGCGGAGGATTCTTCGGATGAAGATGAGAAGTGTAGTGGGGATGAGGAGGTATTGTCAAAAGCTCCACTAATGCTTGGAAGTTCATCCAAGCGGGAAGTTAGTACCAAGCTAAATGCCACAGCACCTGATTTTATTCCCAAGGATAGGCAACAAGAGGATATTTCTGGACAGCATCAGTCATTATCGAGCATTCCAAATGCTAATTTGTTAGCTTCGAAACAGTCTGGGCAGCAGCATAGCTTAGTCGTGAATACATGTGATGTTCAACAGCTTGAACCATCTACACTTCCTGGACAGCAACAACCGTTTCCAGCTGATCCAAAATCAGTTAATGTAACAACAGGTGCAGTAGGCAATTTAAAGGCAACAGTAGCAAATAGAATTGGGAAACGACAACAACAGGAGAATACAAGCATCCAAGGAGCTGCGGTAACAACTTTAACACAGCAGCAATTAACTATAAGGACACCTGCTGTTACAATAGAGGACAGAAAACTACTTGACGCACTGGTAAGTTCCAAACCACAACACTCTCTAAAATCACCTCATGTTGCTAGTACTGGACGGACGACTAGAAGTCAAAACAAAGCAATATTGGTCAATAAGGATACTGGAACAGCTTTGACGTCTCAGTTTCAAGAAATACAAAGCTCTGTAAATGTGGCAAGAGATGTATACGAAGAAGGCGAGGAAGAAGCAATTTTACAACATTGTAAGGAAGAGGCGGCAAGAAAAGGTGATTTATCACCAATGCATAGTCGAAGAAGTAGGAATACCCGAACAAGGGATAGAAGTTGGGACGGTAGGGTAAATCAGGATATAAATGTAAGGATACTTCCATTGAGAGCTGCCAAACAAAGACAAGCCATTCAAACTACGTCAACAAAGTCCAATCGTTCAAAAAAGAGAGCATGAATTTTGAAGACAACTTAAGAAAAGTAGAAGAAGACAAGAGGACACAAATTGAAGATTTCACAACACTTGAGAAGGAAAATCATCACTGTTATTTCTACATATTTTTATTTTACCATCACATTAGTATTATTCTATGTAATATCATCACAGAGTATGTTATAAACTCTGTGATGATTATAGAATACTTAGTATTAGCTAGCTCATTTTTCTTACATGCTTGCTAGGTAGTTAGTTTTTTATTTGCCTCATTAGGATTACTATTTGTACTCCTCCCGTGAGGCTTTTTACTTTTATTTTTAATATTAATAAAACTAGCCCTAGGCACATGCCTAGTGGATTTGCTAAAAAAAAAAAAAAAAACCCGAAACCCGAAACCCGAAACCCTAAACCCGAAACCCTAAACCCCGAAACCCCGAAACCCGAAACCCGAAAACCCAAAACCGAAAACCCAAAACCCTAAACCCTAAACCCTAAACCCCTAAACCCTAAACCCTAAAACCCTAAACCCTAAACCCTAAACCCTAAACCCCAAACCCCAAAACCCCAAACCCCAAAACCCCAAACCCCAAACCCCAAACCCCAAAACCCAAAACCCTAAAACCCAAAACCCCAAAACCCAAAACCCCAAAACCCTAAACCCCAAAACCCCAAACCCTAAACCCTAAACCCCAAACCCTAAAACCCTAAACCCTAAACCCTAAACCCTAAACCCCTAAAACCCAAAACCCTAAACCCAAAACCCAAAACCCTAAACCCTAAACCCTAAACCCTAAAACCCTAAAACCCTAAAACCCTAAAACCCTAAACCCTAAACCCTAAAACCCTAAAACCCTAAACCCTAAACCCTAAACCCAAAACCCAAAACCCAAAACCCAAAACCCTAAAACCCTAAACCCTAAACCCTAAAACCTAAACCATAAACCATAAACCATAAACCCTAAAACCTAAAACCTAAACCCCTAAACCCTAAACCCCTAAGCCCTAAACCCTAAACCCTAAACCCTAAACCCTAAATCCGACAAGTGAGGCTTGCTCAGTTGGTAAGCACCTCCACCTACGACTGTTAGGTCCTGGGTTCGAGTCACCGTGGAGGGGAAGTGTGGAAACACTATAGATCCTCCTAATTTGGGAGGGGTTAAAAAAAAAAAAAAAAAAAAAAAAAAAACCCTAAATCCTATTGACATGCAAAGGCCTGGAAGATACATACATGGACGGTCATTTAGTGTTAGTGCATTTGGCATTATTCAAATTGCAAATCTAAACATGTCAGATGGTTACATTTGCAAGATAATGGAGCGGAGGCTATGCGTGCAATTTTATTTTTTGAGAAATGGTGCTGGGCTGTTAAGTATTACGATTTCATTTGGGCCAAATCACCGAACAAGTTTGAAACGGGCTACAGGCTACTGCGCACATTGATGATAAATTGATGCTGGCCTCGAATCAATGGACAGCAGAGAATGGGCTTAGACAATTGGGCTGCTACGTCAGGGCCATTGTATTGGACTGCTGGATCAAGTTTTAAATTAATTATAGGACTAGTTTTTTATATTGCAATTTTTAATAGATATTATGTGAGATCATTTTAGAGCACATTGCTTAATATGATCATAGGTTTTATGTACTATGCAAAGTTTATTTCTCTTTCACTTCGCTAGACATCATGGCACTACTTTGTATTTTATTTTAGAATATATATAAAAACTAGCCCTAGGCACTGCCTAGTGGATTGCTAAAAAAAAAACCCTAAACTAAACTAAAAACCCTAACCCAACAAAAATGCTCTGCCTTCTCTCTAGAACTAGAGAGAGAAAGTGAAGACTTCATTGTTCTTTGACCTTTAATCCATTATCTAGTATGATTTCATCTCTTTTCTAATACCAAAAGAACGTCAATCCACTTGTAAACACTTCACAACGTTTTTTACATCCATATTTACATCTTTTTTATCCAGATCTTTATTTCAAAATTTTCGGATTACTGTAGCAGTCTTCTTCATCATAATCTGGAAATTTATTTACATTGCTTTAGTTTCCAGTCATCCAGTTACATACCAGTCAGCCTAAAATCATTTACTACATCATTTTGGTTCTGATCTGAAGCAGTGTTACGATTTTAAGGTTTGTTGACTTTTTTAGTTTTTTGACAAGAAACTGGTTTAGTTCTGAAAATTATTTTGTTCTCTAGAGAGAGAAAGTACTAGCCATGGCCAATCTGGCCGGCGGCCAGCCCCCACCAGTGGCTGGTCAGCCTACCCCCAATCTCGCCCAGCCCTCTAACCCCACAAATACAACTACCCAGCCCCCAAAAACTCAAAACGAGACTGAAATACCTATGAACTATGCTGGTGCAGTAAAAAATTTGTTGAATAATGCTACAAATCTGCCTAGAGTAGCTGCTGTCGAGCCAATTCCGCTAAGGCGAGCTAAATTACATCATGGCCAGCCTTTAGTTTGTTTTACGGAAGCTGAAGTGGAGCGTATGAACTTAATTGAAGGTTTGCAATATGCAGTGGTTTGCAAATTCTCATATGGATGGCCTGAACTGAATGAGTTGCGTCGTATATTGCCTATTCAATGTGGAATTAAAGGTGAATGCATAATTGGGTATTTACGAGATAGGCATGTTTTAATTAGATTTACTCTATGGCAGGATTATGTTGATTTTTCCTCAAAAAGTGTTCATTATGTCAAAGATAAATTTGCCAATGATTACCAGCTTAGAACTTTGATATATGATGTTAAGTTTAAGGTGGGTGAAGAGACTCCAAAAGTTATGGCCTGGATATCTTTTCCTAATTTATTGCCAACATACTTTGTTAAAGAATGTCTATTTTCATTAGCTTCTGCAGTTGGTAAACCTTTACACCTTGATCAAGCTACTATCAATAAAACTAGACCCAGTTGCGCACGTGTGAAAGTTTTAGTTGATTTGTTAGATGATCTACCTAAAAAGGTTAGGATGGATATTATTAATGAGAATACAGGGGAATTAAGGACTGAATGGGTCACCATTAATTATGATTACCTTCCTAAGTATTGCAAGGAATGTAAGCTACAAGGCCATGATATGATGGAGTGCTGGAGATTACATCCAGAATTGATGACAAACATAAGGGAACAACAAAAGCAAGTACCAGATGTTAAAGCAAAGGAGAAACAAAATAATAATGGTCCATACATGGTCTTAACTAGTGGAAAGTTAGTTGGCAATGTAGGGCCACATTGGAAGCAGGTGAGGGATAGAAGAAATCAGAATAATGAGCAGCACATGGGGAACAATAACACTGGAAAGGAATTAATTCATGTACCAGAAGATGCAGAGATGGTGCCTAAAATACAGCATACAAACAATAAGTTTTCAGTGTTAGAAGTGGAAAACAGCGAGGATAAGGCAAAAAATCAGTTAGCACTGGTTGAGGAACAAGTTGAAAATGCTAAAACAGTACAGAAATCGATGCAACTAAATGCAGCAGCACAGCAGTTTGTACCTAACTCTCCAATAAATGCAGCAGCACAGCAGTTTACAACAGCTATAATTAACACAAAGACACAAGTTGAGGGAGTTGCAGATCATCAAGTGAAGCAAACAACAGCTGCATGGGTTAACAAGGCATTTAATCACAACATGGTTACTACTAACACATCAGTCCAGGAAATTCCATCACAAGATACAAGGGTAAACAAGTTACTTGAGGTACATAATGACAAAGAAATTATAGAGGATTCAGAATTTGAAATGTTCAAAAACAAGGAGAATGCAGAATGGAATGGAGGAAAGCTTTGGTCAGAACAAATGGAAGAAGACAAAGGAGAGGGAGATATTCCAGATATGATGCAAAGTGAAGAAGAGATGGAAGGAGACAAGGATGAAGATGCAAGTGTGAATAGGAAAGACAAAGCTAACAGCAGTTTAGGGGAAGAAGAGATGATGTTGCTGATGCATGCAGGATATAACATAGATACTCTACCAGCAATGACGAAAGACAATGTGGTTAATGGGCAAAGTATAGACCCAGGTGGAACTGGGCAGCAACAAAGAGCACAACAGAGTGGGGTGCCTAAAGACCCCACTCAAACCAATTGTATCATTAATCAACTCACAGAGCAACAATCCAACCAGGATACAAGAGATACAACAGAAGCAGACAAAAAAATCAAAGAAGAAGAAAAGAAGAAGAGCAAGATAGATGAGGCATGTGGTGGACCCACATATCAAGTTGTTTCCATTCCAACAAATGGAAAAGAGATGGTGGATACAGACTTCAAGAAAGTGCAGGAGCAAGCTGGAGCTGTAGCAGTCACCGGCAAGGACATGGATGAGGAATCCACAGCCCAAAACTTCAGCAATGTAGCAAGGAGAGGAGACCTGTCACCAAAGTACATTGAGCAAGCAAAATCAGCAGCAAAAATAAGAAAAAAACAGTCAAAAGATACATCAAATGCTCCAGCAGGAGGTGTTCAAACAAGGAGGAATGTCACAAAAAGCCTAAATCATTAATGGAAGCAATTATATGGAATGTAAGGTCAGTCAATACAATGCAAGCATTTGAAAGACTGATTTTGATGCACAGACAACACAAGTTTGAATTCATTGGGATAATAGAGCCTATGCAACAAGCTTCTAAAGTGGAGAGATACAGAGCAAGAATTGGTTTGGCGCAAGCAGTGGTTAATATCTCAAACAAAATATGGGCATTCATAGATGAGGTATTTTGATGTAACTATCTTATATAACATGGCACAACAGCTGACCCTTAAATTGTTCCACACTGAAACTCACATAGAGCTTATACTAACCTTAGTGTATGCTAAATGTGATCCACTTGAAAGAATAGAGCTGTGGGATTCTTTGTATGCAATGGCTACTGATATGACCTCTCCCTGGCTAGTTGGAGGTGATTTTAATGTTGTATGGGATGAGGAAGAGAAGTTTGGAGGGCTGCCAGTTCACATAAATGAGATAGACGACTTCAGGCACTGTGTCAACACTTGTAACTTGTCAGACTTGGGTTTCAAGGGGAGTATCTATACTTGGTGGAATGGGAGATCCGAAGAGGATTGCATCTTCGAGAGACTTGATAGATGTTTGGGAAATCTGGAATTTCAGCAAACTTTTCCAGGTCTTGTGGTTACCCATTTGTCTAAAATTGGGTCAGACCATTGTCCTATGCAGCTGACTTGTGATATTGAGGCTCCTCCTATCAAGAAGCCTTTTAGATTCCTAAATTTCTGGACTAAACATGAGACATTTAAGGAGGTGATTAAGGAGAACTGGAATGCTGATTTTGCTGCAAATCCTTTCATTTTGTTCAACTACAAGCTCAAAAAACTGAAGAAAGTTCTATCAACTTGGAGCAGAGCAACCTACGGAGACATCTTTCAAAAGATTGCAAGTCTTGAGGAGGTGGTGTTGGTGCACGAAAGGCAATTTGAGGTTGCTCCAACAGCAATGAACAGGGAAAGACTCAAGAAAGTTCAAGCTAAAATGTTGAGATACCTAGCTATAGAGGAAGAATTTTGGAGGCAAAAGGCAGGGATGGCGTGGTTTAAGGACGGCGATAGAAATACAAAGTTCTTCCATGCACAAGTAAAGGGCAGAAGAAAAAAACTACAGCTGCAAAGAATTAAAGACAGACAGGGCAACTGGATAGAAGAGGACAAGCACATAGCAGAAGAAGCAATTCAGTTTTTTCAGGAGCAATTTACAGAAGCTGCAGTACCAACAGATTTCAGAATAATGGAGCATATACCTAGACTGATTGAGGAAGAGCAAAATGAGAAGCTGATTGCTAATCCAACTAAGGAAGAGGTGAAAAAGGCCGTCTTTGATTTAAGTGGTGATTCAGCTGGGGGACCTGATGGTTATACTGGAGCATTCTATCAGTCTTGTTGGGATATAATTGGGGATGATATTCATGCAATGGTGCTAGCCTTCTTTAATGGACAGCAACTACCTAAATGTGTGACTCACACTAATTTGGTTCTTCTGCCTAAGAAGAAGGAGGTGACTACATTCTCGGATCTGAGGCCTATAAGTCTGAGCAATTTTGTGAACAAGATTTTCTCTAGGGTGATACATGAGAGATTAGTTGACTTGCTGCCCGGTATTATCTCAGAAGAACAAGCAGGCTTTGTAAAAGGGAGGAGTATTGTGGAAAATGTTCTTTTATCCCAGGAGATCATTACCGACATCAGGTTGAGAACAAAAGCCGGTCCTAATGTTGTAATGAAGTTAGACATGACTAAAGCCTATGATAGGGTGTCTTGGTTATTTCTAACTAAGATGTTGAGAAAGTTTGGGTTTTGTGAACGGTTTATCGGCATAATCTTTGACCTGGTTGGCAATAACTGGTATTCCATACTAGTTAACGGTCAGTCACATGGATTTTTCAAATCCACTAAAGGGGTTAAGCAGGGTGATCCCTTATCACCAGCCTTGTTTATCATAGCAGCCTGAGGCACTGTCAAGAGGCTTAAATTCTCTGCACTGGAATCTGCATTATTGTGGTTTTGGACTGCCAAAGTGGAGTCCAAAAATCAATCATCTAGCATACGCCGATGATACCATTATTTTCTGTTCATCTGATGCTACATCCCTAAGGCTGGTAATGGAGATTCTTAGCCAATATGAAGTGGCTTCGGGCCAACTGATCAACAAAAGCAAATCGGCAGTACTGATGCACCATTCGACTGATGAGGAGGTGGTTAAAAAGGTAGAAAGGATAACCGAAATGGGCAGGCAGGACTTTCCATTCACTTATCTAGGCTGTCCTATTTTTTATGCTAGAAGAAAGTTTGATTATTATCAGCCTATGATCACTAAAGTCCTTGACAGATTGCAGACTTGGAAGGGTAAAATGCTTTCCATAGGAGGCAGGGCAATATTAATTTCAAGTGTACTGCAAAGCCTACCGATTCATTTGCTATCTGCTGTAAACCCTCCTAATTATGTTATCAACAAACTCCATAAGATATTTGCACAATTCTTTTGGAGTAGTTCAGTAGGAGGTAACAGCAGACATTGGGCATCCTGGAATACCCTGTGTTTACCTTGTGAGGAAGGAGGAATTGGATTCAGATCCTTACATGATGTCTCCAAGGCCCTATTTTGTAAACTTTGGTGGAACTTCAGGACAAAACCAAGTTTATGGAGCTCATTTGTGAGTCAAAAATACTGCAAGAAGTTAAATGCAGTAATTGTTCCTTGGAAAGACGGCTCACATGTGTGGAGGAAAATGTTGGAGTGTAGGGACCTTATCGAACATCAGATAATTTGGAAGCTCAGGATGGGGTCATCCTTATTCTGGTATAACAATTGGACTGGGCTTGGAGCACTATACTTTATAGTGCCACATGATTTTCCTATTGATGAGACCGTTCACAATGTACATGATATAGTAGAGAATGGAGCATGGAATGTGAACAGGCTGATGCAGTTACTGCCAGAAGATCTAGCAATGCTTATTGTGGAAACCATAAGGCCTCCATGTGTAGAAAATGAGGGAGATATCCCATTTTTTATGCTGGAACCAAGGGGCCAATTTTCAGTAAAATCAGCATGGGAGTACTTGAGGAGGAGGGAGGATCCTAAAAGAGCATATAAGATGATTTGGGTGAAGGGTCTCCCCTTCAAGATTTCCTTTTTCATGTGGAAGGTGTGGAAAGCTAAACTTCCATTAGATGACTTCATGAGGAGATTGGGGTATTGTATGCCATCTAAATGTTGGTGTTGTATTGAACCAAGGCAGGAATCATTAATTCATCTATTCTTCAACTCAAGGGCTGCTGAAACAGTGTGGAGATATTTCTTGCCGAGAGCTGGTATAAGTGTTCAGGGGCTGAATCTTCATCAGGCCATTACAAAGTGCTGGACAGCACCTGTACTGCCAAGATTACAGCCAATTATGCAGGCATTGCCGGCATGCATCGTATGGGAGCTTTGGAAGAGGAGGAATAGCCTAAAACATGGAGAGGCTGTGTCTATTAGCAGGGTCATTTATCAGGTGTCAACACACTTGCAATACCTAGTTCAATTGAGAAAACCCGGACTACAAGTACCTCACAGATGGACTGCACTGCTGAACTTGCTGGAAAATTACACTCCTATGCTCAAATATGAGAAGGTAATCTGGGAACTTCCTACTCAAGGCTGGATAAAGGTGAACACTGATGGGGCATCTAGAGGTAACCCTGGGAGAAGCTCTATTGCCTATTGTTTAAGGGATGCCGGGGGAGATTTGATATATGCATTTGGGAAGGAGATTCTTGAAGGGTCTAATAATGAAGCTGAAGCAATAGCCATAGTAGAGGCCTTGAGGATGTGCAGAACCTTAAACTATTCACAGGTTTGGCTACAGACAGACTCCATGCTGATGAAGAACATAATTGATGGAACATGGAAGCCTCCATGGAGCATTGTGGAAACACTTGAGCAGATAATTCAGATTCAACAAGAATGTGTTCTTAGGGTCTCTCACATCTATAGGGAAGGAAACAAGCTAGCAGATCACTTGGCAAATTATGCACTTGACAAAGGTATGATCGAGTGCCATGATTTCTGGGAGCTTGATGTTCAAGGGAGGAGGATAGTGAATGCAGACAAACAGCAATGTCCATACTTAAGAGTGAAAGTAGCAAGGAGATAGAGCGAGGAATGGTGATACAACAATCAGGAGCATTAGAAGGAGATCATCACACTCAAATCTTTATAGAGGATAGTGTGATGACAAGGTTTTTTACTAATAATATTTTTTGTTTTGCAGGGTTTAGATATGTATTATGTCTTGTTACTTTGTTTCTTAGGGTGGTATTAGTATTTTATACTCATCCCCTAAGAGATGAGGCCGGGACATATATACATATAGAGCTACGACAGCAAAAGAAAACAAACAGGAGGCAACAATTTATTCATGATCAACTTGATGCTGGAATTCTCAAAAGTTTCAGCAGAATCAAAAATGCACCAACATGGTCAAATAATGGTCCCAGAATGTTTAAGAGAATTGGGCACAAGAATACACAAGATTCTATAAGAAAAGAAAAATGGCATGATCAGGCTAAATCAATACTTGCAGGAATTCAAAGATACAGAAAGCATGCAACGCTACTAGCTATTCTTTATGATTTAAGGAAGCCTCAGATGGTGGTATTAGTACTGAGTACTCAATCCATCGGGGAACAATTAAACATAGAGGGTAGTATAGTGAACATGAAAGGCAGGAATGTTACACATAAGAATCACAGGATCTTAAATACAGTTTTTAACTCAGATGTACATCATGCAGACAGAAAAATTCCTTCATTACAGGGATTTGTTTGGATGAAGCATATGTATATCAAAGCAACATGGCACAAGCACAGACTAAAGGTACACACAATGGAGTTACGAATCTTACCCGGAAAATGGAGCTTCAGTTTGGCAGCAACAAAATCACATTATGAGCAGCGTCAGGTCCAAGCACAGTCCAAGCAGCAGCAAAACAGTGGAGATGGCAAAAACACTCACCAGAAAAACAAAAGAAATATCAATGGGGGAGAAACTGTGAAAATAAAACAAATCAGGAGAAGAGGGGAGAGTTATACCTGCGGAGAGAGATTTGTAGCAGAGGAGGCTCGAAGGTGGCCTGGCAACCAGCAAAACGTTTGGAGCAGCAGTACCATTATGCAAAATATAAGGAAAGTCAAGAATCAGCGGGGGATGGAGATAAAAAACGAAAAAGAAAGGAAGAAATGGAGAAAGGGGGGGAAAAGTTATACCTGGAAAATATGCAGTTCCTCACAGGTCTGTCTTTTTAACGGCATTTCCACTAAGGTGGCAGACCAAGAGCAGTCCATGCACGGAAAAAGCAAGAGAAGGAAGATTAGTAAAAAAGGAGAAACAGATAGTATTACCAGTAAGGAGAGTGGAAAGAAAATACCTCAAACAAAGGAGGCTAGCGAGTCAAAATCAGCAGAACAAGGAGAGGTGAGGAGCGGAGTCAACAGAAACATTGTAGAAGAAAAAAGTTCTAACATAAGTAAAAGGAGAAGACAAGTTGATAATCACATGAAAAATAGTAAAGGAAAAGAAGTACCTGGAGCTGAGAAAAATGGAGACATCTTCGAACCAAGCTCAGGAGCACTAGATGAGACAGAAGTATGTCTGTGGATGAGAGAACATGGAGAAGGAGAAGAAGATAGAAGAGAAGAGGAGAGGTCTGTAATGGAGAGAATACTTAGTCTGAAAAGAGAAAAGAAGGAAAATGAGTGTTCTCGAATGAATTGTTGGAATATTGATACACTCTATGCTGAAATGTCATTAGTATCGAGGAGTGTTACAGTCATCCAACAATGGACTGGAGAGATCACATGGTGGAAATTGAAAGCTGAAGTGATAAGGCATGCATGGGGAAGAGATAAAGTGAGATGTGTATGGGGAAAAGGAAAGGTTATTCAAAAAGTGAAAGGCTGGTCTTGGAAACAGATGTATACGTTGGGAGTATTAAATGCAGTAGGTACTGAAATGTGGCTATGTAATAAATACATATGTGAAGAAGTAGCCTACAGATGTAATAAGAGGAAGTCAATTAGTGGCTATTCAAGAAATAGGCGGTTTTTATTGAAATGGTATAATGCTAGTCAGTCCACATTGTGGTTACAGTTACAATATGGCTACTGGCAGAAGGTATGGGGAAAAGCAAAAGGCCTAGTATGGGTCTATGGCATCCAACGGTTGAACTTGAATGGGGGTGCATTGGGAAGAGGAGCTGGTTGTAGTTGGTCACGCATGGGACTGGACAAAAGCATGAATGCTGTCACATGGGTAAACGGTACGGATAACAGGGGTTGTTGTACTAAGAAACTGGAAAATGAAAAGGAAAGGACAGATACAATAATATTTTGGTATCTCTATACAAGCTATACGGTACCAAGGAGCATTGGGGAAATGGAAAGGTGTACTATGGAAACTGGAAAACTCCAGAAGTGGGCCAATTATTTAGGAACGGTACAGCAATTCTCCAAATCAATGCATCTTTACAAGAGTCAAATGTGGCCAGATGTTAAATATAATCAGTGGGGCTATGACTGTAAGTACTGCGCGAAAATGGAATGCTACTGGCTGATATTTCAATTGTTTAGCAGGGGCTACGAGTGTAATTCCAGGACGGGCTGCTATATCTGTCTATGTAACATGCTAATATTTAAATTCCAATTGGAGAGGAATTGTGGCTACGCGTGCAAAGCTGAAGGATTATACAAAGAGGCTAGGAGATTGGAATTAAATGTGGCATGGGTCCAATGTGGTTGTTATTGCAATCTTTTTGTAGTACTACATGTGTATTTGATAAAGCTGTATCAAGGAGTATTGGAGAATGCAAAAGGTGACAATATTTTGGCCTTGGAGAATGAAAAAGTAACAGGTGGGGACAGTTGGTGTAAGGCGTGTATGGGTTGCTGGTACAAGGCGTGTAAGTTTATCTTCAAGGCTGAAGTGATAAAGTGTGTATGGGGAAATGGAAATGTCAGTGCATTGGGAGTGACAACTTGGCCTAGGGAATATATAATTAGGTGGGGAATTTCAAATTGCTGGGCTATAACTCACCTGGGCTGGGGCGACGTGGGCTACGGGCGGAAGTTGTTGGGCTTCCGATGTGGGCCTGCGTGGTACTGGTGCAAGACTAGAAGATGGGGCATGGTTACAAGGAGGTATAAGGCAAACGACTGGGCCGAATGGGCTGCTGGAATGGGCTGCTGGAATGCTGGACTGCTGGAACGTTGGGCCAATAGCAACTGGGCGGCTGGACTTAAAGAAGAGGACATACATTTGGGCTTAATTGTTGGCAAAAAATACCAAGGCTGCTGCTACAAGGAAAATATGGGCTTGACATTCTTTGGGACTGGATGGAGTGACTTATTGGCAAGAAATAACAAGACTAATTCTACAAAGACTTATGTGTTGGGTTATAACGTTGGGCTTCGAGATGGTATAACTGAAGAAGTAAAATGCCTGGAATACAGGCCTTTTGTGGGCATGCGGACTGGGTTAGCACATCAGGCCCAACAATGTGTAACTGGGATATTTGAGCCTTTATGGACGACCATTACTGCTGGAGTATTTTATTTCATGAACTTTGAGCTAGTTTTTTATATATCAAATTATTATAGTCATCATGTGAGATCAATTTTAAGCACTTTGCTTAATTTTGATCATAGGTGTTATGTATTATCACTTACCGTAATTTTCTTTACACTAGATACCCGAAACATTTTCATTGTACTCTATTTTATTTATATATAAAAAACTAGCCCTAGGCACTGCCTAGTGGATTGCCAAAAAAAAAAAAAAAACCCTAAACTAGCCCTAGGCACTAGGCACTGCCTAGTGGATTGCCAAAAAAAAAAAAAAAACCCTAAACCCGCCTGATATGGTTCAACAACAACGCAGTGTGACTGTTTCTTTACGCACAGCTGCTGCAGATGTCTCTAATGCTGCCTTAGCTACAGTGCACGCAACTGTTGATGGCCATACTGCTGGGACTACTCAGGCTACTGATGCTAAAATAGCTGTAGCAGATTTTGTTCAAACTGATGGAGGTAATGTACAACAGGTTATCCATGAGGAGGTGAATACAAATGCTTTGCAGGGGAAACTAACATCTGTTAAACATGGTACAAAGAACAATAACTGGACAGTGGTGAATAATTCTCCTAATAAGAAGCAAATTACAGGGAGTCAAAATCAGAATGTATCATCACTAGTCTTTGGAGTCTCGAACTACTTTGATGCATTGGTCAATGAGGGTGAGAATGAACTGAAAGAGACAAAAAATAAGGAGAAACAGAGGGGTTATGAGACACGACCAGTTGGTGGAAAAAGTGTCTTATCAAGTGATCGACTTAGTAACACGAAAGATATTGTTCTTGCTGATGCGCAGAAGGCAGAGGCACACAGTTCCAATGTACCAACACTGTATTTTTCCAATCCTCATGTGGAGCAAATCATTAACAAAGCTCAGAATGAGATGATCATGAAGGATATCATGTTCAAGCAACCGTTGGTTACGTTAAATACTTCTGTTTTTTATGTCCCCTCTCAATCAGTTGGGGAGTTCGAAGGGGAATCTGAACAACATAATGTGTCAACTGGAAACAATAACGCGATCATTCAAGCAAAGGTGAAGGAGATGGTTTGTAATTCTAAGCCATGGCATCACCAACGGGAATATGATGATGAAGAGGATTGGCGCGATGGTTTGGATGGATATTCGTCTGAAGAATGTGACCAAGAGTTTGCCCATGACAGTGCAGGTGAAGAGCTTGACCCTCCAGTTAATCCAAAACCTAATGATAAACCAGCAGGTCTATCAAGCAGACTGAACTTACATGCTCCAGCTTTTGTCCCTCAAAAATCACCCACAATTGAAACGACAAAGGCAGCAGATGGAAGATTGATTCAAAAGGTTACAACACTTTCCAAGCAGGTTACTACAGGTGCTTTTAGCAACTCTCCAGTTGAAGCAAGAACAAGGCAGAACTCTCCAGTTGAAGCAGGAACAAGGCAGAATTTTCCAGCGAATTTTTCTACAGTTGACCGTGATAAAAATGTGCAGCAACAATTAGTTACCACTAATCCGGCTATTTCAGAAGAGGATAGAATGTTGTTGAATGCACTGGTAAGCCCCATACCTGTACATCATACTATGCCTAGCACAGAACCAGTAAATAAGAGCAAGGAAACAATGCAACACATAGGACAACAACAAAGTAAGACAGTTGTGACAACCACTCAAGGAGAAGCGGCCCTAATAACAGTTGATATCGTTCAAAATGCACCACGGCCTGTTATTTTGGGGAGGGAATATTTTGAACATGGAGAAGAAGAGGCGATGTTACAACAATGTAGAAAAGAGGCTGCAAGAAAAGGTGATTTATCACCAATGCATATCGGAAAAAGTAACAACGCTCATACAAGGAATAATAGTTGGGACGACAAGGTTAGTGATGTAACTGTTAGGCGACTTCCAATGAGAGTTGCCAAACAAAAGCAGGTTGCCCCAACTACATCAACGAGGTCCAATCGGTCAAAAAAGAAATGATGATTTTTGCTTACCTTTTGAACACGGTTGAGGAAAACAACAAAAAACTACAAATTGAAGTTTTTACAAGTTCGGAAAAGCAGGGACAAGATTTTATTTACTACTACTTTATATTTTATCATTTTTTAAGTATTATAATCTGTAATATCATCACAGAGTATGCTATAAGCTCTGTGGTGATCACAAAATATTTAGTTTTAGCAAGTTCTTTCTTTTTGCATGCTTGCTAGTGAGGTTTTTTATACCTCAATAGGATTAGTACGATAAGCTTAGCTCGGTATGTGTTATATGGGTAACAATACCGCTGCTATTGTCCACCTTATCTGTAATTTTCCTAGTTGTTGTATTTTCTTTTTTGTTATTAATAAAAAACTAGCCCTAGGCTATGCCTAGTGGATTGCCAAAAAAAAAAAAAAAACCCTAAACCCGAGCAGAGGCAGCAAGAAAAGGTGATTTATCACCAATGCACAGCGGCAAAGGTAAGAACACTCATACAAGGAAAAATAGTTGGGACGACAAGGCTAGTGATTTTTTAAATGTTAGGCGACTTCCAATGAGAATTGCCAAACAAAAGCAGGCCGCCCCAACTACATCAACAAGGTCCAATCGTTCTAAAAGAAAATCATGAATTTTGAAGACTTCTTAAAGAATTGGGAGTGTGATGAAAAAGAATCACAAATGGAAGAAATTACAAGTTTGGATAATAAGTGACAACTTTTTAATTCTTTTATCATATTATTCTACCTTTATGTTAGTATTATCATCTGTAATATCATCACAGAGTATGCTATAAACTCTGTGGTGATCACAAAATTTTTAATTTTAGCAACTTCTTTCTTTTTGCATGCTTGCTAGTGAGGTTATTTATACCTCAATAGGATTAGTACGATGAGGTTAGCCCGGTTTGTGTTATATGGGTAACAATTCCGGTGCTATTGTCCCCATTATTTGTACTATTCCTATTTTGTTGTAATTTTCGTTTATGTTTATTAATAAAAAACTAGCCCTAGGCTCTGCCTGGTGGATTGCTCAAAAAAAAAAAAAAAAAAAAAAAAAAAAAAAAACCCTAAACCCGGGGCGTTGGAAACTACTGTAGCATCCAGTTGGTTGAAGTTTGTAACACTATAGCAACTAGGCATATCTGGGCAGTAGGGGGAGGAAAACGACCAGGTACTTTGAGGAGCGTTGATTTTGAGCTGAAGAATTCATTTTGAACTTGTTCATACTTCACTGTAGCACACAGCTGCATCGGAGAATTTCATACACATCATTGATGTGTTAAAATTATTCCATGGATGCGTCATCCTCTCCCCAGCCTGTGGCTGAGGGAGAGCCTTTAGCTAAGCCTAGCTATGCAGCACAAATCGCATCAAAACAAGCTCCCAAAACAGCTCCAAAATCATCGATAAAACCAGTCCAAATCATACATGGAGAACCTACTGTTGTATTCACACTGGAGGAACGCCAACAATTTGTCATTGAGGAAGGTTTGCATCAAGCTACTGTTATTAAACTGTCTCCAGGTGCACCAGATTTGAAAATATTACGCGATCTACTACCAAAACACATTGGCACAAAAGGTCGATGCATCATAGGATCGCTAGCACCACTGCAATTGCTTTTAAGGTTTGATCACTATGATGATTATGTAATCTCTCTATCTCGTGCAGTAAATTACTTTCTGTATAATGGAGATGAATATCAATATCGAGTTTTCCCTTGGACGATTGGTTTTAATCCAAAAGAGGAAACAACAAAAGCTGTTGTTTGGATATCTCTGCCAAATCTATCTCCTGATTTGTTTGCAATGTCTTCTTTGTTATCGATTGCATCGGCAGCTGGAAAACCCATTGCTATTGATAAAGCAACACAAACAAAGTCAAGACCTAGTACAGCTCGGGTGAAAGTGATATTAGATTTGCTCGACAAGCATCCCAATCGCGTAAGACTGCAAAGCGTCGATAAAATTACGGGAAAAGTAATGGAGGTTTTTCAAGAGATTGTCTATGACAATTTACCTTTGTATTGTAATTGTTGTAAGCATCAAGGCCACAATGAAAATACCTGTCGACGACTTCAAAAAAGAAACCAGGACGCAGATGCTCAGATTGACAATGTTAATATCAGGCAGCAACAAGGAGCTGTGGCAAAATACAAGGGAGATTTGCGCCAATTATTGAATGAGAAGAGGGCCTTAAATGATGGTGAGCAAAGTGCTGGAGAACATAACAATCCTACAGATGCTACACATACTGTTCAAAAACTTCAAAAGGCTGATCAACATTCAGAACAAATGCAAAACGCAAAACAGGTTTCTACTAGTGCACCTAGTGTTTAGGAACTAGTTGATCGAGATACACAATTGGTCACTAACCCAACTAGTGGTCGACCAATGGGTACTTCTACAAGTGCTCGATATGTTACATCTCAATGGAAAGAAGTTAAAGGCAATAGAAGTCTAAACAATGCTAAACAACAGGAAAGAATTACTGAAGAAGGAAAACAACTTTCTATCGTGAAAGCTGTTACAGTACAACAGCCGAAGGAAACAATTGGAAATGTTAACAGATTTTCAATTTTACAAAATGACAAAGTTAACATTGTGGAAAATGAGGCAAAAGATCGAACTGAGCACCAAGCAACACCAGTAACATCTACTGGTCCATTTACAGTGGCTAGTGATCGAGCTGTCATTGGGGAGAAAAGTTTAATTGACTGTGCAGATGAATGCGATCGAGCGCGACTGTGTACAACTGGTGCATCTACTGTAGCAGTAAACACCCCTGCATCTAATGTTTTCTCAAGGATCGGGGCAGAGCTTTATGTTAATGTTGATGCTTCGAATGAGAGTGGAGCTAAAGTTTCTCAAAATGTTGAATTGCATACAACAACTGATCAACCAAATGTTGGGGCTACTAAAATTAATGATGCAATTTTTGATTTAGTTGAAAAACTACCAGGTGAGGTGAAGAAACAAAATTATAAAACTACTGCGGCTGATAAGGAGGAGAGAATTGGAACATGCATACAAAATGAAAATGAGGAGAAGGTAGATGTTATGGAGTTGGAATATGCAGTGTCAACAGGGTATAAAGTGGTGAATGTAACTGATAATCCAAGACAATCAGCTATAGGAGCATCCAAGGCAGTTGAATTGGAACCAACAGGCGTGCAAGCACCTCATTTATTACCTTTTGCAAATAATGCAACTGCCACATACACTACAGACGTAAAGGAGGATGTGACTGGTATTGCACAGGTTGAAAAACCTTGTGATAACGCAATTGTTGCTTCATCAACATCTTGTTTAAAGGAATATGTGGCTCGACCTGATGAATCTATGCAAGTTAGGTGTACTGATCGAGGTGATAAGGGGCAGAACTCAGGTATTAAGGCATCACAGGTGTTAACTGAAGAAATTTTCGACAGTAAAATAACAGGGCAAACAGGTGCTGGACGTGCTACTTTTTCCAACACTAATGCAGTCGATATTTTTGATGATTCTGGGATCCCAAAAGCTGTTGATACAGGTGTAAATGATACACACACCTCGAATTGGACAGTGGTGAATCGATCACCAAATAAGCAGCCTTTTCCGAACTCACAGCAGGTTGGTCATGATTTGGCATCAACATCTAAGATTTCTAAGCCTCCAGGCAGTGACAAGCACCAGCAGTCCATGAAAAATGCAGAAGCTAGATCAAATTCTTCAAATACTCTTGCGCTTGTTCCTGTTGACAAGCAAAAACATGCGGCAGTACCTACACTACATTTTTCCAGTCCACATGTTGAACAAATAATTAAAGAGGCCGAGATCGCAATGATGAGACATTCAAATTTGGTTAAACAACCAATGGTCCTGTTAAACACTTCGGTACAGGAAATACCTTCTCAATCTCTTGAATCATATGGGGAGTTTGAAGGTGCATATGGGCAACACTTGGTGTCAACTGGACACAACAATAAAATTGCCAATGTGAGGGACATGGTTGTTAATGCTAAGCTGTGGAAAGATCAACGAGAATATGATGACGAAGAGAGTTGGGGTGAAGGATTTGCCGGTTATGATTCTGAAGAAGATGAACAAGAAGATGAGCAGGATAGTGCAGGAGAGGATATCGAAGTTTCAGTCACGTTTAATGGGAAAAGTGCAGCAACCTCCATGAGCAATTTAAACTCAAATGCACTTGCTTTCATTCCCAGGAAGTCTCCTACAGATGCTAAACCAAGTGCAACTACTGGAAGTATGCCTCAAGGTTTTTCTTTGGAGGACAGGAAGCTACTCGATGCACTAGTAAGTTCCACACCTCTAAATCAATTAAATTCACCTCATGTTGCTAGCACAGGAAGGGTGACTAGAACCAGCACTGAAATACAAAATGAGGTAGTCTTGGTTGATAAAGAAGATGGAAATAAATTAGTGCCGCCAGAATTTGCACATGGCATGACAAAGCCTTTAAATTTGGGGAGAGAAGCGTTTGAAGAAGGTGAAGAAGATGCAATGCTACAACAGTGCAGAGCAGAGGCAGCAAGAAAAGGTGATCTTTCACCTATGCATAGCAGAAAAGAGAAGAAGACTCATACAAGAAAAAATAGTTGGGACGATAAAGTTGGCGATGTTTTAAATGTAAGGCGACCTCCAATGAGAATTGCCAAGCAAAAGCAGATTGTCCCAACTACGTCAACAAGATCCAACCGTTCTAAAAAGAAATGACGTTCTTTGAATACATCTTGAATACGGTCGAGGGAAACAACAGAGAAGTACAAATGGAACTCTATACAAGTTTGGAAAAGAAGGGGCAAGATGTTAATTATTACTATATTCTAGTTTATCATTTTTTAAGTATTACCATATGTAATATCATTACAGAATATGTTATAAATTCTGTAATGATCTTTGAGTATTTAGTTCGGTCAAGTTCTTTCTTCTTGCATGCTTGCTAATGAGGTTTTTTATGCCTCAATAGGATTAGTACGATAAGGCTAGCCCGGTATTTGTTATATGGGTAACAATACCGGTGCTACTGTCCCCCTTATTTGTAATTTTCCTATTTGTTGTAATTTTCTTTTATGTTATTAATAAAAAACTAGCCCTAGGCTATGCCTAGTGGATTGCCAAAAAAAAAAAAAAAACCCTAAACCCCAAAACCCTAAACCACCCAAAAACCCCCCAAAAATGCTCTCCATTCTCTCTTCTTTCTCTCTCTAGAAAGCTGCATTTTTTTCCAGATTGTTTTCCCACGTTAATGGAATTGTGAAGCTGTCCATGGCAACATCTTCCTCTCCCCAGCCTTTGGCTGTGGGAGAGAGGAACTCAACATATGCATCAATTCTGGACAGCAAACAATCTGGACAAGTGCAGGCAAAAATTGAGCTTAAACAGGTGGAGTTCATCCATGGTGAAGCTACGATCAAATTTTCAATGGAGGAAATACAACAATATGTTAAGGAGGAAGGGTTACATCAAGCTTTGGTGATTAAATTCTCACAAGATCAATATGATATGCAAGATATTCGAAAGATGCTGCCTAAGCAATTTGGAACTCAAGGTCGTTGCCTCGTCGGATGGCTTGCAAGAAGACATGTTTTGATTAGGTTTGATAGACATGACGATTATGTTCTTGCTGCTGCAAAATCTGTTAATTACTTAGCAGTTAATGGACAGGAATTACAGATGCGAATTTTTCCATGGACTATTACTTTCAGTCCTAAAGAGGAGACCTCCAAAGCTTTTGTGTGGATATCATTTCCTAACTTGCCTCCTATGTTATTTGCAAAACAATCATTACTGTCTATAGCTTCAGCAGCAGGTAAACCATTGGTAATAGATAAAGCAACTCAAGAGAAGTCACGACCTAGCACAGCTAGGGTCAAGGTCGAGCTTGATCTACTAGGCAAGCTGCCGCAGAGTTTGAGGATCAAATTTGTAGATGATAAATCGGGTAAGGTGATCGAACATCTTCAAAAATTTGTTTACGATAATCTGCCACTGTATTGCACATGTTGTAAGCGTCAAGGTCATGATGTAAATACATGTCGCTTGATATCGACAAAGAATCGTGATAGTGGATTGAATGGTGATGTTGAACAAAATGATGATCTCACGACTGCCGAAAAGTTTCAAGGTGACGTGAGACAATTGCTTAATGAAAAGAGACAACTACTTGGTGTAATTGATGCAGCAAGAACACATGGATCAAAAGCTGACTTAACTGAAGCTAACACTCGCGATGGTCAAGCAATTGTCCCTGTTGATCGTGCCTTAGCTAGGATGTCGCAAGCAATGGTTGTAGAAGCAGGAAATGCAGATAGTCATGGTGTTCCTATTGCAGCAAATGCAAGCGACAGGGATGAACAAACAGTGGCAAAAAACGTGGGCCAACTAGAGGGGTGCGTGATTGAGCATGCGGGCCGACATTTAGCAAAAGTAATGCTACCTACTGTTGATGCTTTTTCAAATCAGGAACAAACTATAGTGGAGCAAAAAGATAAAGCCACTATTTTGAGTGGTAAGAACGTTGAAAAGGAAGCTGTGCAATGGGAAAATACACAGCAACTTGATGCGCATAAGAAATACACAAAAACTGGAAATTATTTGCCTAAGAATGATGCTACCTCACATGGAATGAAAGCTGGCCAATTTGAAAAGAATAATGTGGGCCAGGTGGAACTATTGAATTTGCAGCATGAGCTAACGACAAAGGTACATAATAATTTTGTTAATGAGGGCTCACTTGGTCATAAAGAGAATAGTGAGAAACAAACAATTGATGAAAAAGTGAGCCTTGTGGGGCGTGTGGACCAGCTGCATGGTCACGTGGTGGACTCCAAGAATGAAAAAGGAAATTTTTCTAATTCCTTTGGGGAAGTTGGTGAACAACAACGACAAGAGCAAATCGTTGGCAAAAAAGAGGGCCATGGTGATATTGATCTTTTGACTTTGAGGCATGAGACAACTGGAAAGGAACTTAATAATATGGATAGTGTAGGCTCATTTGGTCAACAGGAAAGGAGTAATGAAGAAGACGTGGGCCTTGTGGGGCGTGTCGACCAACTACATGGTCACATTGTTGCCGCTATGAAGGAACACACAGATCGAGCAACAAATAGTGGTCAACTGGAAAGGAGTAATGAAGAAGATGTGGGACATGTTGAAGCTAATAGTGTGCAGCACATGTGTGATTTTAAAAAGTCATCTACAGCTCTTTTGGAAAACATTTCAACCGAAATAATGGAGGAAAGCCATAAAAGTGTGCAACTTTTAATTAATAAGAGTAGGGGCCATGTGGAAAACAAAATTATGGAACAAGTAATCAAATGTGCGGGCCACATGGAAACATCTACTTTTCTAGGCAAAATTAGTGTTACAAACGGCCAAAACACTAATGTCCTTGATGGAAAACAATGTCAAAAAGCTACTGCTTTTTCTAGTTGCAATAATGGGAACAAAAGTCACGCTATTCAAGCTGTGACTATCGAAAATTCAAGTGTCCAATTATTGAAGGAAAAGCAATGTCAAAAAGCTTATGTTTCGAGTAGCAATGTTGGGAATAAAAGTACTGTGGAAAATTACACTGCTGGCACACTTGAAAAGGCATGTGTCGATAGTTCACCTGGGTTACAAGGGGTTACTGCCAGCAATTCTTTTCGAGTGGGCTTGAATACCTCACATAATGAGGTACCTTCAAATGACATGTTTGATAAATGTATACAACCTTCACATAATCAGAAAACATTGTCCATGATATCGTCGGCAAGTGATGCACAAGAAGACGTTAGTGATAACCTTCATGAGGCAGTTAACTCTAGGCGAAAGTCATGGGCTGACATAGCAGAAGAGCATGATGACGAAGAAGAAAACAGTCAAGATTTTCGATCATCTACTCGACAAGGTGGTAAAGGAAATGAAGGGGCAGTAGCATTGATTGAGCAGGTTGCGCCTACCTTACATTTTTCTAATCCTAATGTGGAAAGAATCATTAAGGACGCGCAACATGAGATGATGATGAAGGAAAGTATAGTGAAACAACCGTTGGTTGCGCTAAATACATCCGTATATGAGGTCCCCTCAAATTCACTTGAATCATTTGGTGAATATGGAGGTGAATCCGGGCAGCTTATGATATCAAATGGAAATAACAATGAAGTGCATGAGAAACAAGAAAGTGCCAGGAAACTGAGCTATAGTGATTGCAAAGCAGTAACACCGTCAAGAAGGTCAAGAAGGTCCACCCGTTCAAGAAAGAATTGATGAATTTTGAATACATTTTGAACGTTGTTGAGGAAAATGGCAAAGAACTACAAATGGAAATTTTTACAAGTTTGGAAAAGCAGGGACAAGATTTTAATTCCTACTTCATTATATTCTATCATTTTATAAGTATTATCATTTGTAATATCATCACAGAACATGTTATAAATTCTGTGATGATCATAGAATACCTAGTCCGGTCAAGTTCTTATTTTTTACATGCTTGTTAGATAGTGAGGTCTTCAAACCTCAATAGGATTAGTACGGTAAGCTTAGCCCGGTTTGTGTTATATGGGTAACAATTCCGGTGCTATTGTCCCCTTATTTGTACATTTCCTAATTGTTGTAATTTCCGTTATTGTTATTAATAAAAAACTAGCCCTAGGCTATGCCTAGTGGATTGCTTAAAAAAAAAAAAAAACCCTAAACCCCGCATCTAAACACCCTCTCTCTCTAAACACTCTGCCTTCTCTCTAAGAAAGAAACGTGAATAGTGATTTCGTCACTATTCATCGTCATCTATTCCAAAATCCGGCGGTGGATTATCGCAAATTTGGTATCAAAAGTTTCATCTTTTCTTTGTGAACAATCCACAACGGATTTCATAGTCAAACTCATAACCATTTGGGCTAGATCTTAATTCTGAAAATTGTGATCTACTGTAGCAGTTCAACTACTGGAAAGTTCGATCTTCTGGCTCACAGATTGTAAATTTCAATTTGATACTACTGTGGCGTTCAACTGTGACAAAAACTCCGTGGAATTGTCAAAGTAGTTTGCCTAGTAGTTGATTGTGAATTTTGTCCAGTTTTAAACTACAGCTCGAAGTGCACTATAGCGCCAAGTTTCTTCTAAGAATTCTATTTCTGCTGTCTTCTTCTTATACATCAATGATGGATTGAAAAATTCCATGGATGCATTATCCTCTCCCCAGCCTGTGGCTGAGGGAGAGCCTTTTACTAAGCCTACTTATGCAGCACAAGTCGCCTCCAAAACAGTCCCCAAATCAGCTACAAAATCATCGATAAAACCATTTCAAATCATACATGGAGAACCTACTGTTGTGTTCACCATTGAGGAACGCCAACAATTTGCCATTGAGGAAGGTTTACATCAGGCTACTGTTATCAAATCGTCTCCAGGTACACCAGATTTGAAAATACTACGTGAGCTGCTGCCAAAACACATTGGCATAAAAGGACGCTGCATAATCGGATCGCTAGCACCATTGCAATTGCTTTTAAGGTTTGATCACTATGATGATTATGTAATCTCATTATCTCGTGCAGTAAACTACTTTTGTTATAATGGAGATGAATATCAATATCGTGTTTTCCCTTGGACGATTGGTTTTAATCCAAAAGAGGAGGCAACAAAGGCTGTTGTTTGGATATCACTGCCAAATTTATCACCTGAGTTGTTTGCAATGTCTGCTTTGTTATCGATTGCTTCGGCAGCTGGAAAACCCATCGCTATTGATAAAGCAACACAAACAAAGTCAAGACCTAGCACAGCTAGGGTGAAAGTGATATTAGATTTGCTTGACAAGCATCCGAATCGTGTTAGATTGCAAAGCGTCGACAAACTTACTGGAAAAGTGATGGAGATTTTTCAAGAGATTGTCTACGACAATTTACCTTTATATTGTAATTGTTGTAAGCATCAAGGCCACAATGAAAGTACATGTCGACGACTTCAAAAAACGAATCATGATGCAGAGGCTCAAATTGAAGAAGTTAATAGTAGGCAACAACAAGGGGCTGATGCAAAATACAAGGGAGATTTGCGCCAATTATTGAATGAGAAGAGGGCCTTCAATGAGGGTGATCAAAGTACTGGAGAAGCTAACACAACACTAAAAGGAAATGGATTGAATAAAGCAAGATCTAATTTTGGTGCCTCTGGTGTTCAGGAAAGGTTTGCTCAATCAAGTAGTAAACAGGCTGGGCGTTTGTTAGCCACATCTGATGCAACACCTGATTTTGTGGAAAAAACAAAGCTTCCAGCTAATCTCCATGATGCCACAATATTTGGACGAATAAATCCAACTACAACTGATGTTTTGAAGGATGATGTTACCATTTCTGGGCAGATACGTCAAGGGGCAGCACATGTTGAAAAACATGCAAGTTCAGCTACTGTTGGATCGAAGCAAAATAAGGAAAATGCAGTTGATGTTTGTGGTGATATGGGGCATGTTTCAGGGACTAATGTAAGTGGTCGACCTAGTACTCCAGGTGAAAATGATTTTTGCACGAAGGTCACAGCTACTGTGGTGCCAAATTTAAAACCAAGTGCTCCATTGAGTGGTACAAGTGAACGAGCTATCATTGTGGGTAAGACTTTTGGTTTAGCTGGAAAGGGGCAGCTATATTTTAATAGTAAAACTAATTTTGATCAAAGCCAGGAAACTCTTGTTCGACTTCCTGTTGGGATTTCCAATCCTAATAGTCAACAAGAAATAGGAGTGGAGGATAATCACATAGAAAAGGCTGACCTACGTGAAGGTTATTCTACTGAAATTACCAATTTGAAGGCTACTGTCATTTTGAAAGCAACTGGTGATCGACAAGATGCAGCAATTTTAGATGAGAGGCTGGGCAGATTTCTCCTATAGTGCAAGCTGAAGCTGGACAACTTTATCCAGCTAATGATTCAACACAGCTTGGCAAGATGCAAGATTTTAGCCATACCATATTGGAGTCTACTGCTGCGCTGAAAATGACTCAAGGTCGAGAATTGGCACTGGATGAATCAGGGGACAAATCAGCAACAGCAGGATATGATCGTCAAGGGCTTATGCTTTCCAAGGTTGGAGAGGATACCTCTGGTGTAAAGTTGGATGCTGCTGATCGAAGAAAAAATAGCATGGCTATTATAGATCAACTGGAGACAACAGATAATCACAATCCAAATACTCAAGCAATGCAAAAATCAATTCTTAGAGATTGGACAGTGGTGAATCGATCACCAAACAAGCAGGTTTTTCCAGTTAGTAAAAATCAGTTTACACCAAAGAATGTTCGTGTCTCCAACTCATTCGATGTCTTATTGAGCAAAACTGTTTTGGGTGATGATGAGAAGAATACACAGCAGATTGGTCATGATATGGCATCAACATCTACGCTTCCTAAGCCTCCAAGCAGTGACACGCACCATCAGTCCATGAAAAATGCGGCAGTACCTACACAGCAGATTGGTCATGATACTCTTGCGCTTGTTCCTGTCGAAGAGCAAAAACATGCGGCAGTACCTACACTACATTTTTCCAGTCCACACGTCGAACAAATAATTAAAGAGGCTGAGATTGCAATGATGACACATACAAATTTGGTTAAACAACCAATGGTTCGGTTGAACACTTCGGTACAGGAAATACCTTCTCAATCTCTTGAATCATATGGGGAGTTTGATGGTGCATCTGGGCAGCACCTGCTGTCAACCGGGAACAATAATAAAATTGTCAATGTGAGGGACATGGTTGTTAATGCTAAGCTGTGGAAAGACCAACGAGAATATGATGACGAAGAAAGTTTGGGTGATGGATTTGCCGGTTATGAATCTGAAGAAGATGAACAAGAATTTGAGCAGGATAGTGCAGGAGAGGACATCGAAGTTTCAGTCACGTTTAATGGGAAAAGTGCAGCAACCTCTATGAGCAATTTAAATTCAAATGCACTTGCTTTCATTCCCAGGAAGTCACCTACTGATGCTAAACCAAGTGCAACTACTGGAAGTATGCCTCAAGGTTTTTCTTTGGAGGACAAGAAGCTACTCGATGCACTGGTAAGTTCCACACCTCTAAATCACTTACATTCACCTCATGTTGCTAGCACAGGAAGGGTGACTAGAACCAGCAGTAAAATGCAAAATGAGGTAGTCTTGGTCGATAAAGAAGGTGGAAATAAACTAGTGCCGCAAGATTTTGCACATGGTATGACAAAACCTTTAAATTTGGGGAGAGAAGTGTTTGAAGAAGGTGAAGAAGTTGCAATGATACAACAGTGCAGAGCAGAGGCAGCAAGAAAAGGTGATCTTTCACCTATGCATAGCAAAAAAGAGAACAAGACTCATACAAGGAAAAATAGTTGGGACGACAAAGTTGGTGATTTATTAAATGTAAGGCGACCTCCAATGAGAATTGCCAAGCAAAAGCAGATCGTCCCAACTACGTCAACAAGATCCAACCGTTCTAAAAAGAAATGACGTTCTTTGAATACATCTTGAATACTGTTGTGGGAAACAACAAAGAAGTACAAACTGAACTTTATACAAGTTTGGAAAAGAAGGGGCAAGATTTTAATTTTCACTATATTCTAGTTTATCAATTTTTAAGTATTACCATATGTAATATCATCACAGAATATGTTATAAATTCTGTGATGATCGTTGAATATCTAGTTCGGTCAAGTTCTTTCTTTTTGCATGCTTGCTAATGAGGTTTCTTTATGCCTCAATAGGATTAGTACGATAAGGCTAACCCGGTATTTGTTATATGGGTAACAATACCGGTGCTACTGTCCCCCTTATTTGTAATTTTCCTATTTGTTGTAATTTTCTTTTATGTTATTAATAAAAAAACTAGCCCTAGGCTATGCCTAGTGGATTGCCAAAAAAAAAAAAAAACCCTAAACCCAAAAAACCCAAAACCCCACCCCAAAAACATCTCTCTACCGATTTTCTCTGCCTTCTCTCTAGGAAGAAGGATGAATAGTGTATTCGATACTATTCATCTTCACTAATTCCAGATTTTGGTGGAGGATCATAGCAAATTTGGTCTCAAAACAATCCATTTCTCATTGTGAACAAGCTATTATTGTTTTCTTCCGTAAAATTATATCCATTAGTTACAGATCTTAATTTTCATTTTCAAGTTACTGTAGCATTTCGTTCCTCAGCAATTCCAACGATTCAAAGACGTGTAGCTGTTCGTTAGCTAACACTGCTGTCTACAGCATCACGTTGGAGATAGAACTGAAGCACTTTAATTTCATTTCACGTACTGTAGCAGTCTACATCAAACGGGCAGTGGTGAACTCAGCTGGTTACGTTCAAGATTTGTGGCTTTGTTAAGAACTCAGCTGGTTACGTTCTTTATAGTGAAACTGCCCAGTTTCGTGAAGGGAATTCAGTGAAGCTGGAAATTCATTCCAGTAGAACTACTGGGTGCTCACATGAAGTTTTACAAAAACAGTTACTACTTTACGTGGTTGTAATTGCTACAAAACGTGTAAAGTCAACTTTAATATAACAAGGCAGTCACTGTAGCGTCAACAGAATTACTTTGGTGACTTACTGGTAACGTGATTTCATATATCTCAGTAGCAGTTCTCCAGCGATCCAGTGTACATAGCTACTGTTTTGAAAAGCTACTACTTCATTTCAAACAAGATTACTGGATATTGAGCTGCTCAGTTACTTACTGCTCAGTTACAACATAACGAATACATTTGACAATCATTGGAGCACAAGGAACGCTGGGACGATCTGACCACAACAAATAGAGGTCGTTCATGGCCTCTAACATTGGCGTCCAGTCTATTCCAATGGCTGGCCAACCCCCCATTGCGTCCACTTCTACTCAAAACAATACTACACCACCATTAGACTACTCCAAAATTTTGAAACCTGCTGTAATCAATGCAACGGCACAAGCAAACTCGCCAAAGAAAGGTAATGTTGATCCGATCCCTGAGCGACAAGCTGCAATATTAAATGGACAACCAGTGGTTAGATTTACAGAGGCAGAAGTTGAGAGAATGAACGTCATCGAAGAGCTCCAATATGCTGTGGTGGGAAAGTTTACCTTCGGCTGGCCAGATTTGAATGAGATTCGTCGCATTGTTCCCTCTCAATGTGGATTAAAAGGAGAATGTAGTATTGGTTTATTGAGAGACAGACATGTCCTTATACGCATGACTTTATGGCAGGATTTTGTTGATTTCACATCAAAAGGAACACAATACGTCAAAGACAAAAATGGTAATCAATACCTAATTAAACCTCTCATTTATGATGTGAAGTTTAAGGTTGGAGAAGAGACCCCAAAGGCTATGGCATGGATCTCTTTCCCAGGTTTGTTACCTACGTATTTTGTGAAGGAGTGTATTTTCTCCCTTGCTTCAGCAGTTGGGAAACCTTTACACTTGGATATGGCTACTGTAAATAAGACTCGACCTAGCTGCGCGAGGGTCAAAGTTCTTGTTGATTTGTTAGCTGATCATCCAAAAAATGTTAGAATGGACATTGTCAATGAAGCATCAGGTGAAATAAGGACTGAATGGGTAAACATTAAATATGATATGATCCCCAAGTATTGTAAAGTATGCAGACTACAAGGACATGATCTTTTTGAATGTTGGAAAGCTCACCCGGAATTATCTCCTTATCAAAACACACAGGAAGCTGAAAACATTAAGGAACGCACTCAACAACATAAGAAACCATGGATGGTGTTATCAAGTGGAAAAGTAGTAGGCAATGTGAATCCACCTGTGGAGCAATGGAAGGAGGTAAGAGACAAACGTACTAAAAAACCTGAAAATCATATTGCAACGGGGAAAGAAATAGTACCGGTCAATCAACATGTGGGACAGCAGGCACAAAGAGAAGGGAATAATCCAAATAACAATGCTGTAGCAATACATGAGATAGTCTCAACCAATGATAACATCCAACATACCAAAGACAATGGGAAAAGGCAAATTGATCCAACAGATACCTGCAAGCAAGTTCATACGTCAAACAAATATGCAGCTTTACTTTTGGAAGAAGATAATGATCAAACCAATCAATTAGCTGTAATGGAAAATGTTGTAGTGCAAAACTATACCATTCACACTGAATTAAATCCAGCAGCTGCAGTCTTTACTCCCAAATCAACTGGAGCAACATCATTGAAGAGAGGAAGTGGAACATATCATAAAGGAGAAGGAAGTTCTGTTAAAGCAATTGCAGAAAGAATTGAGTATTCAATTCAAGGTGTAAACAGAACATTCCCAATCACAAATGTTACCACTAACCAATCATGCAGAGAAATCCCATCTCAATCTCTAGACACAAGTGTGATTCCTGAGCAAGAAAGTTTAAAAGATCGAGTTAATTTTACTGGAGGTAAACTATGGGATCAACAACAAGAAGAAGAATCCGATGAAGGCGAATTTCTTGAAGGGTATGAGGATGTAGAACAAATGGAAAACAAAGAACCAGATGTGGAGGAACAAAGTGTCAATGGTAACAGTGATCAAATCGAAGAGAAAAATCCAAATGAGGGTACCATTGCAAAAAATCACTCCGATCGATCTCATCCAACTGAACAATCCAATGAGACTCCATCAAAAATTGTTGATACAGGAGAACAAGGAGATCCAGGAGCAATGAGTGTCAAATCCCTGCAGCAACAACCTGTTGAAAAACAAAAAGAATCAGAAATGCAACAACTTGAAGTACATGTGACCCAAGGAGATGGAATTGCTTATGTACAAGAAGATACCCCAAGGGTCATAACTGATGAGATACAAAAAGAAAATAGTGGTAAGAAATTGATTCCCAAACCTGTCAATAACCAGATTATCTTACAAGATAATGCAGAAGAAGAGCCTCTTAAAGGGACAAAAGGGAAAGACATGGATGCAGAATCTACTACCCAAAATTTCATCAATGTAGCTAGGCAAAGTGACATATCTCCGAGACAAATGGAGATTGGGAAATCAGCAGGAAGAGGGAAGAAAAAACAAGCAAAGGACACTTCAGTGACGCAAGTTCCAGGAGTGCAAACAAGGAGAAATTCTTCTAAATCAATTAACTGATAATGAATGCTCTCATTTGGAATATTAGGTCAGTTAATACAATGCAAGCCTTCGAAAGGGTAATCACAATGGATAGACAGAACCAATTTGATTTCATTGCCTTGATGGAGCCAATGCAACAGACTAGAACTGTTGAACAGTATAGGAGAAGACTAGGTTTCGAGCAAGTTGTGGTCAATGTTTCGAACAAAATTTGGATTTTCATTGATCAAAAATATGACTTTGACATCCTTTTCAACATGGAACAACAGATCACATTGAAGATGACTGATACTGATGATCAAAAAGAGTTTGTAATTACCATGATTTATGCTAAATGCAATGCAATTGAAAGAATTGAGCTATGGGACACATTGTACGCTTTGGCTTCTGACATGTCATTACCTTGGCTCGTTGGTGGAGACTTTAATGTGATATGGGATGAAGAAGAAAAATTTGGTGGCCTTCCGGTGCATATCAACGAGATAGATGATTTCAGGCATTGTATTAATACATGCAATCTTTCTGATCTTGGCTTTAAAGGAAGCATTTTCACATGGTGGAATGGTAGAGCTGAAGATGACTGTATATTTAAAAGGCTTGACAGATGCTTGGGTAACATAGAATTACAGCAATTTTGGCCAGGCTTGGAGATCACTCACCTATCTAAGATTGGTTCAGATCACAGTCCCATGCAGCTCAAATACAATCCAAGCACAGAACCAATCAAGAAAGCTTTCAGATTTTTGAATTTTTGGATTAAGCATGACTCATTCCTGGATGTTGTTAAAGAAAACTAGAATGCAGACTTTCACGCGAGTCCTTTTTTCCTTTTTAATCACAAGCTCGAAAAAATTAAAAAGGGCACTTTCTGTATGGAGCAGGGCTACGTTTGGGGACATATTCCAAAGACTAGCTAGTCTGGAAGAAGTAGTGAAAGTCCATGAGACTCAATTTGAATTAAATCCAACAGTTCAAAATCGGGAAAGGCTACAACGAGTGCAAGCTGAATTAATTCGAGTGTGGGCATTAGAAGAAGAATTTTGGAAACAAAAAGCAGGCATGGCTTGGTTTAAAGATGGAGATCGTAATACTAAACTATTCCATGCTCATGTGAACGGCAAAAGAAGGAAGTTGCAGCTGAAGAGAATTCAAGATAGCAACGGTACCTGGTTAGAGGATCAAACTGCTATGGCTGATGAAGCTGTACATTTTTTTCAGCAGCTATTTCATGAACCCAATGTCCCTACTGATTTTAGGATTCTTGATCACGTACCTACAATGATAAATGAGAGACAAAATAGTGAACTAACAAGGCAGCCTACAATGGAAGAAGTAAAAAAAGCAGTGTTTGGGCTGAATGGGGACAGTGCAGGTGGACCCGATGGATTCAATGGTAATTTTTTCCATACTTGTTGGGAAATAATTGGAGAAGATGTGCTTCAGATGGTCAATGCATTCTTTAGTGGACAGGAACTCCCTAAATTTGTGACTCACACAAATGTAGTACTACTGCCTAAGATAAAGGATGTACAGACCTTTTCTGATTTAAGACCAATTAGTCTGAGTAATTTTACTAACAAAATTATCTCGAGAGTTATTCATGAGAGATTGGTTGATATCCTGCCCAATGTTATCTCTGATGAACAAGCTGGATTTGTGAAGGGAAGGAGTATTGTAGAAAATGTGCTGCTCACTCAGGAAATTATCACTGACATAAGATTGAGAACCAAAGCAGGCCCTAATGTAGTAATAAAGCTGGACATGACGAAGGCTTATGATAGACTTTCTTGGCTTTTTCTCACAAAGGCTCTAAGGAAGATGGGATTTGCTGAAAGATTCATTGGTTTGATATTTGGTATAGTATCAAACAATTGGTACTCAATTCTTGTTAATGGTCAACCACATGGTTTCTTCAAGTCTTCTAGAGGAGTGAAGCAAGGGGATCCTTTATCACCTACTTTATTTATTCTGGCAGCGGAAGCAATGTCAAGGGCACTAAATGCACTTCATCAAAACCTATACTTTTGTGGATTTGGTATGCCTAAGTGGAGTCCCAAGATCAACCATCTTGCATATGTCGATGACACAATAATATTCTCATCATCAGATGAAACTTCCTTGAGGCTAATAATGGAGGTGTTGAATGCTTATGAATCTGCTTCAGGACAAATGATCAATAAGTCAAAATCTGCCATATATGTCCACCATTCAACAAGTGATGAGGTTGTGAGGAAGATTGAAGGTATTTCAGGAATAGGGAGAAAATTTTTCCCATTCATTTACCTTGGATGCCCTATATTTTATTCAAGGAGGAGGACCGATTACTATGAAGGTTTAATCACAAAGGTTTTGGATAGACTCCAAACGTGGAAAGGAAAACTCCTATCTATTGGTGGCAGGGCAGTTCTAATAAATAGTGTCCTTCAAAGTATGCCTACTCATTTGCTTTCCGCAGTGAATCCACCTGTTTATGTGATCAACAAACTACATAAAATATTTGCAAGGTTCTTTTGGAGCAGTTCTATTGAAGGAAGGGCAAGACATTGGGCTTCTTGGGACACCTTATGCATGCCCAAGGAAGAAGGGGGAGTTGGATTTAGATCACTCCACGACATGTCCAAGGCTCTTTTCTGCAAATTGTGGTGGAACTTTAGGACAAAACCATCATTGTGGAGTTCTTTTATGAGCCAAAAGTACTGTAAGAAGTTGAATCCTACAGTAGTTCCTTGGAAAGATGGCTCACATGTTTGGAGGAAGATGCTAGAATGTAGAGATCTTGTTGAACACCAGATATTTTGGAAGTTAAGAATGGGATCATCTCAATTTTGGTTTGATAACTGGACAGGTTTGGGTGCCCTCTATTTTGTAACACCCACAGATTTCATTGTTGATGAATCAATTCAAAATGTTCATGAAGTTACAGTAGAAGGACAGTGGGATGAGGAGAAATTAAGACAACTATTACCTGGAGATTTAACATTGCACATTCTGGAAAACATACCATGTCCTACACAACAACAACAACTTGATAAGCCCATTTGGAGTCTTGAATCTAGAGGGGAATTTACAGTGTCATCTGCATGGCATTATCTGAGAAGGAGGAAAGATCGGGCACTCTCATACTCTAACATGTGGATTAAGGGATTACCATTTAAAATTTCTTTTTTCATGTGGAAGGTATGGAAAGGAAAGGTGCCACTAGATGATGCACTTAGGAAAATGGGGTATTTTATGCCGTCCAAATGTTGGTGTTGTGTTCATCCTAGTGAAGAGACAGTTAACCATGTTTTTTACTATTCATACACAGCTTCAAGAGTATGGGCATACTTCTTTTCCTATGCTGGTCTATCTTTGGAGGGTTTGAGCTTGCATCAAGCTATAGTTAAATGCTGGACATTACAGGTCATCGCAAGACTTAAGCCAATTTTTCTAGCACTGCCTAGCATCATTCTGTGGGAATTATGGAAAAGGAGGAATAGCAATAAACATGGGGAGGCAGTGTCTACTAACAGAGTTGTTTACCAAATATGCATGACTATACAGTCACTTATTAAGGTGAGGAAACCTGGAATTACTTACGTACCTTTTCGATGGCCTGATATGCTGAAAATGATGGAGGATTACACTCCAAAACTGAAATTCAACAAGGTACTGTGGGAATTTCCAAGTCCAGGCTGGACAAAAATAAATGCTGATGGAGCATCAAGGGGCAATCCTGGAAGGAGTTCCATTGGCTACTGTCTGAGGAATGAGCATGGTGATCTGATATTTGGGTGTGGCAAAGAAATAAATGAGACGACAAATACACAAGCAGAAACTAAGGCTATATTAGAAGCATTACAACATACCAGAGCTGCGGGCATCTTCAATGTCTGGGTGCAAACAGACTCAATGCTTCTTAAAAGAGTGATTGATGGGATTTGGAAGCCACCTTGGGTGATTGATGAAGAGGTGAAGGAGATAAGACATCTGTTGACAAGCATGAATGGCAAAATATCACATATATATCGAGAAGGAAATAAGGTAGCTGATCACTTGGCAAACTATGCTCTCGACCATGGGAACATTCAATGCCACTCTTTCTATCAGCTAGACACTCAAGGAAGGAGACTAATTAACGGAGATAAAATGCAATGCCCGTACCTGAGAGTAAAAGTAACGAGACAGTAGAAGAAGGGATGATCAAAAGGGCAATGGAACAGCTACAAATCCAGAATCAACATCATCACAGCATTGGGGAGAACATGATGGCGATTGTTTTACACACTAACTTTGCTTCTCTTTTGCAGGAACTCACTGGACTTGTTACTTTGAAAATGCCTAAATGGAAAAGGTGGAAATCATGCATAAGCGTTACACTGACAGAGATGTATAGACAAGAAGCACTAGATGAATCTCTGGACTTTCTTGGTTACTTTACAAACTTTTCTTTGCTAGCTTGGGAATTTCTACTATCATGTCATGCCTTTCATATTTGTGGAATAGAAATGTTCGACAAGATGGATTACAAGACAAATGGAGGAACTACTCTTGGCATGGGCATGGTTTTGGCGCTTAATAGTACACGCATGCCTTTTAGCAAAGGTGAAAGGCAATGGATGCACATGGTTTGCACAACAGACATGGCTGGACTTTGAGGAAATTCTGGGTGTTAGCAACAACTATATGTGGCAAATCAGACCAAAGGAAATAAGGAATACAATTTTTTTTAACTCTACAGAAGAAAGTAAACTGAAAAAAAAAGGATCAAAATGAGTCAAAATGGACAAATTACACGGGCAGTTGCACGCCTGCTGTATTGGAAACTAAGAATCAACCTTTTGTTTGAAAAAGAGGGCATGCACATGGGTTCACAGTTGGTATATGGAACAACCTTTGGTTATTTTGAGATGCTGGATGTATTATACAGGCTCAAGGTTTATTCAAAAGAAAAACAATGATGCAAATCACATGAAAGGAGCAGATACGAAATTTTTTATTCTAACATTGTTTGCTTATTTTGCAGGGTGTTGGTACGAAAGGCTAGTATATGGTGACTATGCAGATTCCACCTGTAATCCACTTTGCAAGATTTTGATACACAACTGATGCCTTGGAATCTGGACAGCAGCATATTTTACATAGGAAGCTGTGTACTTTCGAATCTTGCAGCATTGGGAATGCTTGTGCTAACATGGTAGTAATAGAATAACAATTTGATGCTTTTTAATTGTATATTCAAAGTATTCAGAAGACCACTGGTGATGACAACAACAAGCTGGGCAATTCTTTGGCCACGCGTGAATCTGGACAGTGGTCCTTACAGCACGTCTGGTGCATTGAAATTCCACACAGCTTTACATTTAAAATGGGATATTGGTACTATGAATCAAAACCATGGGGGGACTTTCTAATTGCACACCTGGTTCAATTGTTAACCGACCAAGCCTATGGCAGTCACGTATGACAAATTACACGGGTGCTGCTGCAAAAATGTTTGATCCACAGCTGAATGTTCGCGTGAATTATACTCAAATACAAGGTAAGAGATGTTTTTGACTAATTAAACGCCTGGTGCTTTGGGATAAACGCATGGCTGGAGAAGTCACGTTATCAAAATGTGACTTCTTTGCAATTTTGCATAACGCACGGAATTTTATTCAATATGGACTATGCCAATTAAGGACATGGGCTACTCTTGCAAATGAGGGACGCAGTCATGTATTAATGCGATGACACTCAATACGACCTCTATGGGTGGTATTAGCATATTGTGCTCATTCCCTTGGGGAAGGAAAGGTGTCATTGCATGTGCATGATAGATCAAGTATGGAGCTAAAGTACAAGTACATGAATTGGCATCACTTTTTAATTATAGTATGCATTTTGTGATACTAAAGTTGAGTTTAACACTTAACTTTGGTAATAGGATGAATGTAACTGTCAAATTTTATTTTCTTTCATTTTGTATGACTTCGGACAATGTAATTACATTTGTAATTTTCTTTTTATTAAAAAAAAAAAAAAAAAAAACCCTAAACCCTAGGACTAGAGAGAGAAAGGAAATTTCAATGTTCAAGGCATAAATCCTTCATCTTTCAAGTTTTCTTTTCAATTTGTAGACCAAAAAAAAAAAAAAAAAAAACCCTAAACCCGGTTTTGAACGCGGTTGAGGAAAATGACGAAGAACTACAAATGGAAATTTTTACAAGTTTGGAAAAGCAGGGACAAGATTTCAATTCCTACTTCATTATATTCTATCATTTTATAAGTATCATCATTTGTAATATCATCACAGAATATGTTATAAATTCTGTGATGATCATAGAATACTTGGTTCTCTCAAGTTCCTATTTTTTACATGCTTGCTAGCTAGTGAGGTTTACAAGCCTCAATAGGATTAGTACGATAAGGTTAGCCCGGTTTGTGTTATATGGGTAACAATTCCGGTGCTATTGTCCCCCTTATTTGTACTATTCCTATTTTGTTGTAATTTTTGTTTTTGTTATTAATAAAAAAACTAACCCTAGGCTCTGCCTAGTGGATTGCCAAAAAAAAAAAAACCCTAAAAATTGTTGAAAAAAACATTAATGCTCTTCCTTCTCTCTAGGACTAGAGAGAGAAAGTGAAGATTTCATTGTTCATGGCCTAAAATCAGTCATCTGATAAGTATACTTCATCATTTTAATCTCCAAGCAACGTTCATTGATTACTGATCCAGCGTTAATCATCAAAATCCAAGTTTTGTTGATTTACTGTTTCATCGATTTCTTGTTCATTTTCATTGTTCATCGAAAAATCAGTATTTTGTTGAATGTAAGTTCATTTGAGCTTCTAATCTAACGATTTTCTCAAGTTGCTGGCATTGTGAAGCTTGCTGAAGCTCAGGTTTGAGTTCTATTTACGAGCAGCTCAGCTGGTGAAGAACCACTGTTTCATCGAGTCTGCTGGAGCTGTGTGTGTTTTTCTTCTTCGCTCCCTGTTATTTCGAGCTTTACAACAGCTCGTTTCTTGTCTTGACTCAAGGCGACTAGGCAGAGAAAATTCGTGAAGATTGCTGAAGCTCTTTATTTCGAGCAGCTCAGCTGGGTGAAGCTACTGTTCCATTGATTTTCTGGTTCATGGAGTTTTGATTCAAGAGTCTGCTGGAGCTGTGTGTGTTCCCTTTATTTCTCAGAAGTCAATTCTGCTGAAGTTTGGTAGATTGTCGCTTGAATATTGTAGCAAAGAGCTGTTAGCACATATTGGCTCTGTTTCAATCAGCTCTGGAGACCATCTGGGAGCCTTAAGCGAGCTTCACTGTAATGGACTCGTTGGCCACTGCCCAGCCTCCTCCTGAGGTTGGGCAGTCGTCTCTCAATCATGCAACAGCCCTACAAACATCTGCTAACCATCAAACAAACCAAACTTACGCTAACCTACTCCAGCCGCTAGCATTAAACAATCCTATGCACGTACAAAGGTTTATCTTGAAACCAGTTGAGATCTTACATGGTGAGCCAATGATTCGATGGAAGAAGGCGGAAGTTAAGCAATCAATAATACAACAAGGCCTGAACCTAGCAGTGCTTGGCAAATTCTCATACGGCAAACCTGTGATACAAGAGTTGAGGAAGGTTATACCACTCCAATGTGAACTTAAGGGTGCTTGTTCTGTAGGTTTGATCGAAGAATCACATGTCCTGATCAAGCTGTCGTTGATGGAGGATTACATTCACCTGCTATCAAAACCAGCATTTTATTTGAAGGCGCAAGGTGATTACTGGCAGATGCGATGCACGAAGTGGAATCCATGGTGGACTCCGGATGTTGAGACACCAATTGCAATCGCATGGATCTCATTTCAAGACCTACCACCTAATTTCTTTGGTAAAGAGTTTGTGTTTTCATTGGCAAGTGCAGTAGGTAGGCCGTTACATGTTGATTTGGCTACTCAAAATGGTACACGACCTAGTTGTGCGAAAGTGAAGGTGGAGGTGAATTTACTTGCTACATTGCCACAAAGGATTAAAATTATAGAAGAGGCTGATGAAACAGGTCCAGAGGAATCCAAATGGATCAAAATTAGGTACGACTATATGCCTAAATATTGCAAGACCTGTAAGAAACAAGGCCACAATGAGAAGGAGTGTTGGGTTATACATCCAGATTTGCAGCAGAATATTATCAAAGAAGGCAAGGAACAAAAGAAGGAACAGTCGATAATTTTGAGTTCTGATGTTATAGGCACTGCAGCAAATTCTACCAAGGTACTAACCAGTGGGAAAATACTTGGGAATCAAGACACTAACCATGCTAAACAGGAGTGGATGCAAGCTAGAAAAAACAAATATCAAAGAGATAGAAGAGGATACATAATCGAGGGAAACAAGGATCATGAGAACAACAAAGGTAAAGGAATGGCTAGTGAAGGTGCTGTGATATCAAAGAACCAATTTGGAGCTTTAGAAGTGGAGGCAGATAGTCAGGTGATAATGCAAATCTTAGATGGTACAGGAGATGGCAAAGATAAGACAACAGAGCAAGTCAATGCTTATCAGGAAAATGTTAAAGAAAAACCTCTGGAGAATAAGGAGAATAACAAGGCTCTTAAGCCTAATGCTACTGGGATTGGACAAGGCAACTCAGGAATGGTTGTTTATGGTGATGGAGGAAGTGAATCCACTGAAGCCAGGAAGATAAAAAAAGAAGCAGTGGAGAAGTTAAATGTGGTAAGGGAATCAGGTCGAGATATTGATGATACTACAACTAGTAGGGAACAAACAATGGAGTGGGTGCATAGAAGGTTTGGGACAAGTAAGGAAGAATTAAGGATCTGCAATGTGGCTACAAATAGATCCTGCCAGGAAATCCCATCTCAAACTCATGGGGATTCTGAGCAAAAAGATGAAATAAATGTGGGTAATTCTACAAAGAACCTATGGAGTAAAGAAGTAGATGAAATAGATAAGCATAGTTCAAGAGAATTAGTGAAGGGAAGCACTGCAGGGGAGAAGAGATCTGCTGGTAATGCAAACTGTAGGGAAAACCAAGTAGAAACTCAATCTGAAAGAGACTATGGAGTAAGTAAGGAAGATGGAGGACAAGGAAAACCAGATCAACAGGATATGGTTGGACAACAAGACAAGGATGCAGTAAAGCATAGTGACTCTGGAGATATTGTGGCATGTGTTGATGGAGGTCCTGTGTATTTGGTAAAGGAGACTGATGGTAATAAGGTGTTAGACACACTATCAGTGCAGAATAAATGGGATGATCGCAATGGAACAGTACATCCTACACGCAATGCTACAGTAGTCCCTAATTTAGAATCTGTGCACGTGAATATGCAAGAACAACTGGGAGCTGTGGGGAATTCTTTAAACACACAGGATGATGCTTTGGTATGTAAAGAAATTGTAGCTACAAATGATGGAGTATTAGAGTCCAGTCCTGTGGCATGTGCTTCAGGCACAGGATCACCTATGCAGATCCAACTTAACATGCCATTAAGAACCCCAAATCAAGTGTTGCATGATATTATCACACATAAGGAGCTGCCGGATGATGTACAACAATCATTGATGGGACAACAATTGCAAATGGAAGCAGAGGAAGATGATGAGTCTATAGCTGAGAACTTTAAAGCTATGGCAAGAGAGGGAGATATATCTCCTAAGTCAGTAACTAGAAGTGGGAAAAAGGGTAAGAAGAAGCAACAGAAAGAATTGCAACTACCTATAAGAATCTTGCCCAGAAGGGCAACCTCCAGTGTGTCCAAATGAATGTCAAGACTCTTATATGGAATATAAGGTCTGTTAAAACTCAGCAGGCTTTTCAAAGAGTTGTTAATATGCAGAAGGAACATGGTTTCTTTATTGTCGCACTCATGGAGCCAATGCAAAAGGTGAAGTTTTTACAAAAGTATAGAAGAAGACTAGGCATGGAGGCTGCAATTTCAAATGTGAATGGGAAGATTTGGTTGTTCTTTGATGCTGTGGTTGAATGGGATCTTTTGATAGACACAGAACAACAAATGACACTCAGAGTCTATCACCAAGAGCTTGGTAAATACATAATGATGACATTTGTATATGCCAAATGCTGTGCACTGGAGAGATTAGAACTATGGGATAACCTATATTATTTGGCAAGTGATATGGATTTACCTTGGCTAGTTGGGGGTGATTTCAATGTTGTGATGGGAGATGAAGAAAAGATAGGTGGACTTCCAGTGTACCCTCCGGAATATGAAGATTTTGCTTTCTGTGCTAATTCATGTGGACTATTTGATCTTGGATATAAAGGGAGCCCTTTCACCTGGTGGAATGGGAGGCCAAACTCAGAATGTATCTTCAAAAGGTTGGATCGAATACTGGTGAACCTACCTTTTCAGAACCTGTTTCCCACTATTGAGGTGGAACATCTGATTAGGACAGGGTCTGATCATGCTCCATTACTGATGAGCTGTGGTGAGGAAGCGATGAGTTTTGTAAAACCATTCAAGTTCCTCAATTTCTGGACAAAACATGAAGATTTTTTACGGGTGATACAACAGAACTGGATAGCAGACTTCATTGGTGACCCTTTTTTGATGTTTAAGCAGAGACTAAAAAGAGTTAAAATTGCTCTATCAAAATGGAGCAAATTAACGTATGGAGATATCTTCCAGCAGCTGGCTATCAGAGAAGATATTGTAAGAATTAAGGAGAAGCTTTTTGAGGAAGAACCATCTTCTGAAAATAGAACAGTCCTGCAACAAGCCCAGGCAGAATTGAAGAAGTATTTGCACTTGGAAGAACAGTACTGGAAACAAAAGGCAGGCATGACTTGGTTTGAAGAAGGGGATAGAAACACGAGGTTCTTTCACAACTGTGTAACAGGAAAGAGGCAAAAGCTGAAATTGAAAAGGATACTAGACAGTAATGATGCATGGATAGAAGATCAAGAAAATTTAGCACAGGCTGCAGTAGAGTTCTATATGAAGCAGTTCACTAATGAGGGAGATGCTGAAAACTTTGAGATGCTGAACAATGTCCCTACAATGGTGACAACAGAACATAATATGGAGATATGCAGATTACCAACACATAAAGAGACTGAAGATGCTGTATTTGCACTAAGTGGTGAGAGTGCAAGTGGACCAGATGGCTTTTCAGGTTCATTCTTTCAAACATGCTGGGAAATAGTCGGGCAGGATATTCATGAGTTGGTTGTGTTATTTTTTGAGGGCAGACCTTTGCCTAAGTCAATAACACACACAAATCTAGTTCTACTACCTAAGAAGCCCCAAGTGCAAACCTTCTCTGATCTTAGGCCTATTAGTTTGAGTAACTTCATCAACAAGGTTTTTTCCAGAGTTGTCCATGATAGGATCGAAAAGATATTGCCTTCACTAATATCTCTGAATCAGTCTGGTTTTGTTAAGGGAAGGAGTATCTTTGAAAACATCCTCTTAGCACAAGAGATTGTGACTGACATTAGAATCAGAGGAAAGCCAGCTAATGTTGTGATTAAACTAGATATGGCCAAAGCATACGATAGAGTGTCGTGGAAATTTTTGATGCATGTACTGAGGAAAATGGGATTTGCAGAATTTTTCATACATATGGTATGGAATTTGATATCAAACAATTGGTACTCAGTGATGGTGAATGGCCAGGCTTCAGGATTTTTTCACTCGACAAGAGGTGTGAAGCAGGGAGATCCTTTATCTCCAGCACTGTTTGTTCTGTCAGCTGAAGTGCTATCTCGATCACTGAACAAGCTATTTGAAGACAGGCAATTTAGAGGATTTGGGATGCCAAAGTGGTCTGACTCTTTGAACCACCTCGCTTATGCAGATGACACCATCATTTTTACCTCAGCTGATCCATATTCATTGCAGAAAATTATGGAAGTTTTGGCTTTGTATGAGAAAACTTCAGGACAGTTGATTAACAAAACAAAGAGTTCTTATTATGTGCACTCAAAGATAGCTGCAGGTTTGAAGAATACAGTGGCCTCCATAACTGGATTTGCTAAAGGTACATTCCCTTTTACATATCTAGGGTGTCCAATCTTTTACACAAGGAGGAGGAAGAACTATTATCATGACCTGATTCAGAAAATTAAGGCTAAGTTGCATTCATGGAAAGGGAAGCTATTATCATATGGAGGTAAGGCCACATTAATATCAAGTGTTTTGCAAAGTATGCCAACTCACTTCTTATCTGTGCTGGATCCACCAAACAATGTCATTGAGCATCTCCATCAAACATTTGCGAGATTTTTCTGGAGTAATAAGGAAGAAGGGAGAAGTAGGCACTGGACAAAGTGGCAGAATCTGTGTCTGCCAAAGGAGGAGGGGGGTTTAGGCTTCAGATCCCTCTTTGATGTTTCTAAATCTATGTTTGCAAAGCTGTGGTGGAGATTTAGAAAATCAAAATCATTATGGGCTAACTATATGTGGAACAAATACTGCAAAAAACAGCCTCCAACAGTGGTACAGTTTACGGATGGTTCACATGTTTGGAAAAAAATGTTGGAGGTTAGAGATGAAGTGGAACATGAAATTTTATGGGAAATGAATCGGGGAGCTACTAATATATGGCATGAAAACTGGACAGGGCTTGGACCATTATACCATGTAGTCCCACCAGAATTTCATATCAATGAGGAACTTCAGGAAGTGGCAGAGCTAAGAGAAGCAGGCCAATGGAATGATGCTCTTTTAAATCAAAATTTCCCACTGGAGATTGTGAATCATATTAGGGAAGAAGTGCATTTTACAGATACAGATGGACATTGGGATACACCAAAATGGATGCCTACACCTTCAGGCAAATTCTCTGTGGGCAGTGCATGGAAAATATTGAGGCACAGAGAACCAGCTAAGCAAGAGTATGCAACACTATGGACAAAAGGACTCCCTTTTAAAATTTCATTTTTCTTATGGAGAGTTTGGAAAAGAAAGGTACCTACAGATGATATGTGGAGGGATGGAGGATATGTAGTGGTCTCTAAATGCTGGTGTTGCCTATCACCCAAAGAAGATACATTTCAGCATCTATTCTTGACTAGTGATACTGCAAAGAAAGTGTGGAGTTACTTTGGCCAGGCTGCAGGTTTGTTGATAAACATGGTACAAGTTCATCAAGTTATCAAGGAATGGTGGAGTGCAAAGTGTTGCCCAAAGCTGAAACCATTATTCCAGGCAGTACCTGCAGTGATTCTCTGGGAAATCTGGAAGAGAAGGAACACGATGAAATATGGAGGGTCAGTATCCTGCAGCAGGGTTATTCATGAAGTGAATAGGACCTTATACTATTTGGCAAAGGTAAGGTATTCATGGCTCCCTGGGATCCCAATATTATGGCCTGAAATGATCAGATTCTTCGAGCATTACAAACCACTCACAGTGACTAGAACAGTCACATGGCAGCCCCCATATGATGGTTGGTTCAAATGCAATACTGATGGTGCATCGCGGGGAAATCCAGGTCCTAGTTCATATGGTTTTTGTGTGAGGGATCATCATGGTGATCTGATATTTGCCAGTGCAATGGAGATAGGTGACACAACAAACATAGTGGCAGAAGCAAAAGCTATTCTACATGGCATGTTGTACTGTGTGGAGAAGCAGCTACATCCTTTAATAGTAGAAACTGATTCTTTGGTGTTGAAGAAGGTTATAGAAGAAGACTGGGAGACACCATGGAGCATAGGTGCAGAAGTGAGAAAGATCAAGAACATTAAGAAGACATACAATGTCATATTTCAGCATGTGCTAAGGGAGGGCAACACCTTAGCAGATTACTTAGCTAATTTGGTTTTCTCTTTTGCAGGTACTCTTAACTTTCAGTCATTCCAAGAATTACCAGCTAACGGAAAAGCATTGGTCAATATGGACAAATCTCAAATTCCTAACTTAAGAGTTCGAATAGCTAAGAGAAAAGCACCTAACTAATGGAAATAAAAAGATTCTGGTCGACAGTGCTGTATTCATTCACATACTGGAGATTATTACATTACTACTCAGTGGTATTAGCATGTTTCCTTGCTCAACCTGAGAGTGAAGTGATAATCTACAGGAAAGGAATGGGGACAGCAAAGGTACAGGTCCATAAAAAGCCCAAAGGTGAAAGGCTCATCAGCATCATTGGCAGGGATTCTTGCATCGCAATGGCAAAGGTGTTGCTGTTAGATATCCCAATGGTCATGATCATCTGGATTGAGTTAATCACACTAGCACATCGAATAGCAACAGTCATGGAATCATTACAACACGACATGGAATTTATAAAAGATTCTTGGCACTCACGATCGTGTGGAATCAAGACATGGTTCAGTCATGCAGTTGGATTGGAAATATCAAATAATAGCAACGCCAGTTGGTTTTTTGTTAACTGCTTTGTTTCACTATATGAGACTAATCACGAAGGCTCTACAGCACAGCATGAAAGTTACAACAATTACTTGGAATTCACGATCATTTTCCATGATATGGCTTCTGAAGTTTGTTGATCACTGTGTCAAGATCTGCATTGGAATGTTAACTAGTGTATTGCTGTGCATGCTTCATCGGGAAGAACTAAGTATGAGGGTTCTGCAGCAGACCAAGATAGGCATTATAATCCTTTGGATTTCTCGTTCACTCACTGATTTGGTATGGCTGCTACACAGGTTTAGACACTTTGACATGAGATATATTGGCAGATCAACTCTGATATTGCTAGGCATGGTATGCATTCGATCTACACTGTCCCAGCAAACGATGTCTGCTATGCAAATGGAAGTCACATCAATCTGTTGGAATTCATGGCTACATATTGCCATGATGTGGCTACCTTATTTGTCTGGAATATGTTGGTTACTGCTGTGTCATTTTCCAGTGGTATTAGTATGTTGTCATACTCAGCCTGGAGATGATATAGTAGTAGACAACATATATGTGCTATGGTTATTATATGAAATAGAGCCAGGAGGACATACGCACACAGGCAGCATCATCATCAGCATCACTGGCAAGGATTCTGCAATGACAAAGATGTCACGTTTGTATAACTCAAGGGACATACCCATCTGTCTTGATTCAATGACACTAGTTCATAGAATAGTAACAGCAAAGGCTCGAAACAGGGAAATCTCAACAGATTCTTGGAGCTCACGATTGACTAGTGTCAAGACAAGGATCATTTATGTGTTAGGAATACATTGGATATTATTATGTCATTTTTCAGTGGTATTAGTGTGGTTCCACACTCATTCTGGAGGTGACATAGTAGTATACAATGCACAAGGGCAACATATATTAAAGGTTTTTGAGATAATAGCAGTTCTTTGCAGTAAATCATCGGATGGGAGGTCAATTTTTGTTCCTATGCTGTGGTACCCTTGGATCGACTTGATTTTTGCCTATACTCCGCATACCTTGGCACCTGGTGAGAGCTTGGGTGGTGCTACATGGTACTTGAAATGGGCAGGAGAAGTCAATCATAGCTGCAGGGCGTGGACATCAACATTTAGACTTCATATGCTAGATGATTTTAGATATCGGATTAGTTTTTACTTGTTGATAGATTTCTTTTATAGTCTACTTATAGTAGCAGGACAAATTGTATTCGTTTGGACCCGGATTGGGATTTTATTCGCTTATTTATATATTAGCCACTAGGTACCATGCCTAGTGGTATATTTTGCAAAAAAAAAAAAAAAAAAACCCTAAACCCCAACTTTCTCTCTGCCTTCTCTCTACTTTCTCTCTCTAGTTTTGGGGTGTTATTCTTAAACTTGGCAGCCATGGCTGCTGTGAGCTCTCCCCAGCCTATGGCTGTGGGAGAGACAAATCAAAACATTCAACAAATAGTCCCAAATCACAATACACAACAGTCTTACGTATCACATCTGCTACAAAAAAAATCAACTGCAAAATCGTCAAAATTGGAATTATGTCCAGTTACGTATGTTCATGGAGAGCCTACTGTACAATTCACCGTTGAAGAGGTGAATGCATTCACCATGGAAGAAGGATTACATCAAGCTGTAATTCTTAAATTCTCGTATGGGAAACCAGATATCCATGAGCTGCGACAATTAATTCCAAAACTGTTTGAAGTCAAAGGAAATTGCAATATAGGACAGCTTGAATATAGGCACATCTTGGTAAGGTTTGATCTCTTTGATGATTTCGTTCAGTTTCTTTCAAAGTCTTCTGGTTATGTAAAGGCAAAGGGAGAGCAGTTTTTCTTCAGATCATTCCCATGGACGATGGGATTTAACCCACGTGAAGAAACATCGAAGGCAGTCGTTTGGATCTCAATGCCTGAGCTGCCTGCAAACCTTTTTGCAAAGAAATCTTTAATGTCCATAGCTGCAGCAATAGGTAAGCCTTTAGCTGTAGACAAAGCAACGCAAGATCGAACGCGACCAAGTACCGCTAGGGTTAAGGTGTTGCTTGATCTAATGGATAAACATCCTAATAAAGTCAGGATTAATATAGTTGATATTAATTCTGGAAAGTTGGTTGAATATCAACAAGTGATTGTGTATGATAATCTTCCGAAGTATTGCACGTATTGTAAGCATCAAGGACATGAAGAAGGCAAATGTCGCTGGAAGATCGAAGGAAACAAGGATGATGCAGCAATTGTGGATGCAGGCAAAGAACCGGGTAGTATGGATAAACTACAGGGTGATGCTAGGGAGTATCTTAATGCTAAAAGAAATATTCAACAAACAGGTGAGGCAAGAAAGGGAAATTCAACAGAAGGCAATCAAAATGCCATGGGGAGTGAGAATACTACACTTGTTGGTTACACAAATTGTGGAAGGAAACCAAGGTGCATCTGAGCTAGCTACAGTTATGGCATCTGATTTAGCTACAGTTCCACAAGGATTTAATGCACAAATCATGGAACAAATTATGGATCCTGTTGGTGATTTTTCAACGCTTAAGACAAAAGGTGACAAAAGTCTTATGTTGGAGCAAAATGAGGAAAAGGACGCGGGCCAGTTGTCTTGTGCAAGTGAAAAGGGCGATGCACATATAAAGAAATCTGGCAAGTTTTCAATGCTTAGGAAATTAAGTAGTGAAAATTCGAAATTGGAGCAAAAAGTGGACAAAGTAGTGGGCCATGTGTGTCATGGAAATATTGATAATTGTGGAGAAGCTTTAACGGCCAAAACAAAAGTAGAAGAAAGCTTTCCATTAAATAAAAATATAGACAAAGTGGCGGGCCATTGTGCTCTTATGACTAGGCAACATATTGCAATGGAAAAAGAATTAAATAAAGAATCCAATGCAATAATTAAGGTGGACATTGCTGGAAAAAATATCTCCAATGATGATGTGGGCTCAAGTGAGCATTATGGGAATAATTTACAACAATTTTTGTTAAAGGAGGGTGGCTTTGTAAGTGCAAAAGTAACGCCAACTACTGCTGATGCTTTTTCAAATCTGGAACAAACTTTAGTGGAGCAAAAATTATGCAATAATGCGGGGCATTTTGATAGAGCTACAGCAGTAAATGGAGCAACTACCATGTGCGTTGAGGCAGCATTTTCCCAAACACAAGCGGAAGGAATAATTCAGTCAAAAAGTGGCGCAGAGTCACCTGTCAAAGTTACCGTGTCCCAAACTTCAGGTAAGGAAAAAGATGGAAATAAATCTATTTTTTTGGAAAGAAAAAGTGCTGAGGTATTGAAGGAAAAGCAATGTCAAAATTTTCGATCGTCTACTCGACAAGGTGGTAAAGGAAATGAAGGGGAAGTAGCATTGATTGAGCAGGTTGCGACTACCTTACATTTTTCTAATCCTAATGTGGAAAAAATCATCAAGGACGCGCAACAGGAGATGATGATGAAGGAAAGTATAGTGAAACAACCGTTGGTTGCGCTAAATACATCCGTATATGAGGTCCCCTCAAATTCAGTTGAATCATATGGAGATTATGGAGGAGAATCCGGATAGCTCATGTTATCGACCGGAAATAACAATGAAATGCATGAGGGTGAACATGAAAGTGCCATGGAAGTCATTGAGTCTACTGAAGAAGAGTGGGAAAATGAGTACGATGACAAAGCTGATTTTGGTGTAAATATTGTGGAGCAATTCAATTGCGCAAATTTGAAAAGGGAGCAAGAAAATAGGCTTAAACAACGTTTTCAATTTGCAAGTCATCGTGTGGAAAGAGTTATCAAAGATGAAACTCAAATTTCATTTTTTGAAAATTCTAAGACTGGAAAATTAAAAAACAAGTTGGAGGCTCCAGATTTCATTCCGAATAAGCTCCATTGTCGCACATGCTTGCATTTCATAGATACACCACCAAATACTGTCGAGGACCACATTGGAACAAGTCAAGGAGGTGCTATCTGGATGAAAATTGCAACAATGTCCGACAAAAGACCAATTGTTAGACGACCTCCTATGAGAGCTGCCAAACAAAAACAGGCTGCCCCAACAGCGTCAAGGAGGTCCTACCGTTCAAGAAAGAATTGATGAAGTTTGAATACATTTTGAACACGGTTAAGGAAAATGACAAAGAACTACAAATGGAATTTTTTACAAGTTTGGAAAAGCAGGGACAAGATTTTAATTCCTACTTCATTATATTTTATCATTTTATAAGTATTATCATTTGTAATATCATCACAGAATATGTTATAAATTCTGTGATGATCATAGAATATCTAGTCCGGGCAAGTTCTTATTTTTTACATGCTTGCTAGATAGTGAGGTCTTCAAACCTCAATAGGATTAGTACGTAAGGTTAGCCCGGTATGTGTTATATGGGTAACAATTCCGGTGCTATTGTCCCCCTTATTTGTAATATTCCTATTTTGTTGTAATTTTCGTTTATGTTATTAATAAAAAACTAGCGCTAGGCTCTGCCTAGTGGATTGCTAAAAAAAAAAAAACCCTAAACCAAAAAAAAAACCCCATCTCTCTAAAAAAGCTCTGCCTTCTCTCTAAGAATGACAATGAATAGTATTTCGTCACTGTTCATACCCCATAATTCTTGAATCCGGCAGTGGAAGTGTGCAAAATTGATGTCAAAAGATTTGTCTTTACTTTGAACGCAATTTCCTATTGATTTCGTTTTCAAATCTCTTCCGAAACGCAGTAGATCTTGATTTCTTTAATCCAAAGTTACTGTAGCAACCAGCTTTCTGTGGCGTCGATAGTTGAGTAGCTTGTAAATCTGATCGCGAACAATTGGATTCAGTTGCATGGTTTTTACGTGAAGGTGAAACATTTTCTACAGCATTTGGACAGTGATTTACGATCACTGTAGCGCCCATTCTTTGTGAGAAACTCCAAAATTTTCTCTTCTTCTTCTTCACGTAAATGTAGCCTTGAAGAGCTTCATGAACGTTGTGACCTCTCCCCAGCCTGTGGCTGAGGGAGAGATGATCCAGAACACTAATGAAAAAGCTCCACAGCATAATACAAAGCAATCCTATGCTGAAAAAATTCAACCAAAACAGTATGCTCAAGTGTCGTCCAAAATAGATTTGTGTCCAGTTATAATAGAACATGGAGAACCAGTGGTACAATTCACAATGGAAGAAGTTAACAACTTCATCAAGGAAGAAGGACTGCATCAGGCAGTCGTGGTTAAATTCTCCTATGGAAAACCTGAATTACAGGAGGTTCGAAGAATTTTTGCGACGCAATCCGATATTCAAGGCAACTGTAATGTTGGACAGTTGGAGTTTCGTCACATATTAATCAGGTTTGATCTTTATAATGACTATGTTCACTTCCTCTCAAAGTCCACTAGATATCTTAAATCCAAAGGCGAGGAATTCTTCTTCAGAACATTCCCATGGTCTTTGGGATTTAATCCGAAGGAGGAGACGTCGATGGCTGTTGTATGGATTTCACTACCAGGTTTACCCCCTAATTTCTTTGCAAAAAGATCACTAATGTCTATAGCCTCAGCTATTGGAAAAGTTCTTGCTGTGGACAAGGCGACACAGGATAGAACGAGACCTAGTGCGGCTAGAGTTAAGGTTATAATTGATCTTTTGGATAAGCATCCTAAGAAGGTCAAGCTGCAGATTTTTGATCGAATTACAGGTAAAACTGTTGTGTTCTATCAAGAAATAGTGTATGATAACCTTCCTAGATATTGTACTTATTGCAAACATCAAGGACATGATGAAAAATCATGTAGAATTATGAAGAAACATGCAGAAACAGAGGAAGTAACAGGGGCAGCTCCTGTCCATGTTTTGATCGAGGAAAATGGACGAGGTATTGAGAAACTACAAGGTGATGCAAGGGATTATTTACTTGCTAAAAGAGCTGGACAAAGTGCTAAGGATTTAGCAGAAAAGAAGGGTAAACAAGGGGTTGATGCAGTAAAAGACACTGTGTTAGGTCAGCAGGTATTGCAAATTGAAGCAAATGACACTGGTTTAACTACAAAAGAGTCAATTGATCCTCATGTCAGTATAGTGAACCAGGAGATGCAACAATATTTGGATAATGAAGATTTGGAGTATGCAAATGCTAAAGGCTCGAAGAATGTTGATCCAAATGAGATTGATGCACAAATAGGTTATGGAAATAATTCACCAGTTGTGGTGTCACATTTGAAGGTTACTGCTCCATTAAAGGATACGAGTGATCGAGTTGTTGCTGTGGAATTTTCTGATACTCAAGATATTTCTAACACACACAATGAGAAGGGAAAGGAAACTCAAGCTACAGTTTTGCCTACACTGGATGTCAACGCAGATAACACATTTTACTCTAGTGCTCTTATTGCAAAAGCAGGACATGCCACAGTTTCTAAGAACGCAGATAACACAACTTTGGCAACTGGTGTTTTTGTCGAATGGGATGCTCCTAAGGCTGTCACTGCTACTGTTATTCAAGCTAAGGCCAATACACTAGAAGAAAAAGTAACAACTGCAGTTGGACAATATGCTAGTGACCGTGTTGGTGCTTCTGGACAAACAGATGGATTTAGGAATGCTGAATCACAAACAGTAGGCCTTAATTCAACTGGGCAAATGGGTGTGGATTCGACAATTACTGCTGGTAAAGAAAAGGTTGATGATCTGTGCGTTGTGACAAACGAAAAAGCTGAAAAATGGGACATAGTTTCTGCTAGAAAAACACACGCTAAGAAGGTTGTATCGCCCAAGAAAAAAATTGCAGGCGATCGACAACATGCGTCGAACTTTGTATCCAACTCAAATACTTTTGAAATTCTGGCAGTAGATGCACCAAAAATTACTTCTGGTGCACGAATTGATGGTGTGGAGAACCTACAGCAGGCCATGGAAAATGAAGCAAGGAACAAGCTGATCGACCAGCAGGCTACACAGAATGTGGAGAAAATTGCCTTGAAGTCTACAGCTTCTACATCCGTGCAAGCAATTGATGTTTCGCATAATGCAACAGTTGCTTCAAGCACAACAATTGTAAATGACATTTCTGCTGCTAAGGTTTCAAACCATCTCGCTCTTATTCATTTTGACGAGCAAAGGGCTAGGGTCATTAACAACGAAGGGGTCGATGATCAGTGTGATGTTATGGAATTGGAGTTTGCAGCTTCTGTTACAAAGGGTAACAAGAGTGCCAACTGGACAGTAGCTACTGAAGCAAATAATGCAGTTTCTATTGCTTCGAAGCTGGATTCTACTCTTGCTTTGCAATCTCCTGTTGATCAAGTTGTATCACCAGTCATTGGAGTCTTAAACTGCTTTGATGCATTGGTCAATGAGGGTCGGAATGAACTGAATGAGGCTAAAAATGAGGAGGAACAAAGGGGTTATGAAACGCGATCAGTTGGTGGAAAAAGTGCCTTCTCAGGCAACATAAATCTGGAAAAAAATGCAGAAGACTTAGGTGATCGACTAAGTAACATGAAGGATATTGTTCTTGTTGATGCGCAAAAGGCTGAGGCACACAGTTCCAATGTACCAACATTGTATTTTTCCAATCCTCATGTGGAGCAAATCATTAACAAAGCTCAGAATGAGATGATAATGAAGGATATCATGTTCAAGCAACCTTTGGTTACATTGAACACATCTGTACATCACGTTCCATCACAGTCATTTGAGTCTTACGGTGAATTTGAAGGGGAATCTAGGCAGTCCATTGTATCAACTGGAAACAAGAGGGACATGGTGTGAGCACGTGATTTTTGCCTTACTTGAGAAGTACTCCCAGAAAATTCAAAAATAAAAATAGTTTCGTGTTGGGTATGATTTTTGTGATTTTGTGTTATTTTATCTTTTTGTGTGCACGTTTATTTATTTAAATTAAAAATACAAAAATATATGCTAAGTTTTGCATTTTTAGTGTTTGATATCGAAGTCATGTGATTTACATTTTTGGCAATATGTAATTGTGTACGTTAATTGTAGTAAAAAATAGCGGTGTTATAGGTTAGTATATATACATATGTGTGTATATATATATATATATGTATATATATACATATATATATATATATATATATATATATATACACATACGCATATAATACATCATGAAGATCCGATCTAGGCCAAATTCAGTCTAAAAGCCAAGCCCAAACGGATTTCTTCTAATCCAGCTCAAATACCCGTCCAGCTTCAGCCTGTGTAACACTTGATCTGGACCGTTGGATTTTATTATCCAACGGCCCAGATTAATCCTTTAATTCTAATATACATTCAGCTTATGACTTGACCAAACGACACCGTTTGGTTTAAGTGAGAAGATCCTGATCGTTGATCAAGTTTGATCCAACGATCAGGATTTAACTTCTCAAATCATATATAAGGCTCATTCCCTACCCCGCCCCCCCAAGCCGGACCCCCCCTCTCCCTTCATCTCCCTCAGGAGCTCCCAAACACCTAGCGTAACGCCGCCGTATTCCGCCTGCCGGAAATCGCCTCACGGCGGTTCCGGTAGGCCAATCACCACCAAACCAATGCCAAAACCTTCCCCTCACCTCCCCCATCACGAACCCAGCCTCCACTAACCTCGAATCATGCCGGAGCTCCTCGAATCTTCATTTGAAGATTCGAGTCAAACTCGAACCAATGCCAAATCACCCCAAATTCACACCACAGTCTCCTCACACCTCCCCCACACTCCCAATGACGTTGGTTTGCTTCGAATCTAACCAAAAATACAAAAGCCCCAAATCCGAGCCCAAGAACCCTAATTTTTGAAGAAACTCAATTCAAGCCGGGTTAGCCGCAATTGAAGTCCAAGGGACTTTAGTCTAGGTGTTCTCAATCGAGAACATCTTGATTAAAGCCCGTTTGGCTTCAATAATTCCAAATTTTGGTTCAAAGCTTGGGTCGGCAATTTTCTTATGAGGTATTCATTCCTTCTTTAGTCGATTTAATTCGATTGTGTGAATATGTGTGTTTGTTTTATTCATTGTTTCAGTTTCTCATGCTTTTAATTTATCATATCCGTTGGTCTGTTCTTCTCATTTGAGGCCTTTTATTTGGCCAATTCCCTCTGTTTTCAGTAGTTAAAACGAATCATAGGTTCAATGTAATTAAAGTCGTCAAGGAATTAGTTCGTAGTATTGATCCCTGAATCTGCCTGATGCAATTCATTGGTGTAGGGTTTGTCACTGTTTGATTCAGATTGAAGGGGTAATTGGTTGTAGTTAATAGGTTAATTGTTTAATCACATATCCATACTAGGCTAGTGGAACCTGCACAGCAGGGCATCCCACTGAACACTGCCACCAGCATTGTTTAATGCTGGAGTCCATACCTTTGGACAGTAGTTAGTGGGGTTTGCAGGGAATTTGATGGGTCTGGCAGAGTTAGGAGTGGGCAGGGTAATAGTTAATTAGGGCCAGGTGTTCTGGAGGGGCTTTTGAGCTATAAATATAGCATCAAAGAGTACCTGGAGGGGGATTCAGACAGACACTTGAGAGGATACTTGGAGAGCAAATATACACACAGTAGGGACATTTTTGGAGAGTACCTGGAGAACACAAAACAGTCACACTGGAGAGAAATATAGGTAGCAAGAATACCTTTTGATACACATATAGGAAGATACAGAGAAAGGCTACTGTTTCATTGGTTTGGAGTCACTGCTTCATCGAGTTTCTTGGCTACTGTCTCGCTGGTTTGGTTCATTGTTGTGGCTGTTTGTGGTGTTCATTTGGGGCTGTTGGTCAGTAGTGTGGGTTTGTTTCATTGTTGTGTTGCTGCTCTTGTTCATTTGTTGCTGCCTGGGTTGGTTGTTGTTGCTGTTAGGCATTTGTTGTTGTTGTTGTGCCTTTGTTGCTGCTGGTACATTTCAATTGGGTAGGCTGCTGCTGTGTTGACCATTACCTGAGTGTTGTGGTAGCTCCTGAGTGGCTTTTGGTCTATCTTGCCGCCACTGGTTATTGTTGCTGCCATTGGTTATTGGTCTACTGTTTTAGCTGGTCTAGTGTTGTTACTGTGGTGGTCATTTGTTGCTGGTCCAGTGTTTGGGGCTATTTGGTCGATTATCATTGTTGCTGTAGGCTGAATCATTGGATATTACTTGCTGCTGTTGATCTCAAGTTAACCACTGGTTCATTAATTGTTGGTTGCTGTTAGTTTTGTTTGATTGCTGCCACTGTTTGTTGGTATATTGAGTTGCTATTGGTTCACTGGTTGTTACTGGTTTACTGTTGCTGTTACTGTTCTTTTGCTGTTTCTGCATTGCCATTGCTCACTCTTCCTTGTTCTTCCGCATTCCAGGTACACACCTCTGTTGTTGTAGTTCCTTGGTTCGAAAAGAATGAAGTTTGAAGCTTATGCATAAAGTCTATTGAAACATGTAGTCGTCTAAAGCTTTTATGTTCAAGTACATTCTGTTATTCTCCAATTAAGCTTGTATTGTTAGTCTTAGTTATGGAAAAGTGTAGCTAGGCCAAAGATACACTGTCGTTAGATAAGCATGTAAGCTTGAATTAGTCTGTTGTATCTCTATCCAATCTTCTCTGCTCGTGTGTGTAATCTCCAAATCTGTTAACGTTAGACCTTATGCTAAAAGCAAGATTAGCTAGGGAGTTGTTACTCAACGGAATGACATAATTAGATTAAGAAGAGTCGGGGGTGCATTTCATGTGACCCGACCCCAATTTTGGGCAAGAATAAACAAAGCGTGTCAGGAACCACGGGCGCATTTCATGTGGTGTGGTTCGTAGCAAGTTTTAAGTAATTTGGAATCAACTCTTAAGTAAGATACAGTGGGATGTAGTTCGCTTCAGATTTGAATCAAAGGTACGCCTCGCCCAATAGTTACACTAATCACATAGCCGTCATAAATGTACATATAAATACTTAGATTTCGAGATGCGTCGTTTCTTAACGAATATCACGCCTTTCTCAACAGTGTAAATAAGTAGTCGATCCGAGCGCATATTGTAGCTTTACCTTTTTTACGGGTGTGCATTTCATGTGACCCAAATCCAAACCCCGAAATGTTGAATAAGAATATGTTGAGGATCCGGGTGCATTTCATGCGACGTGACTCGAAAGCATATTTTTAAGCAACTTTCTCTTTTGTAAATCACAACCAATAATGAAAGCGGTAAAGGGATATTAACTTGCACTAAGTACATAATTGTAAAAACAGGATAGATAAGCCAAACACGACAGTTGAGCGACCGTGCTAGAACCACGGAATTCGGGAATGCCTAATACCTTCTCCGGGTTAATAGAATTCCTTATCCGGATTTCTGGTTCGCGGACTGTTAAATAGAGTCATTCTTTTCCTCGATTCGGGATTTAACCGGTGACTTGGGACACCATAAATCTCCCAAGTGGCGACTATGAAATAATTAAAATAAATCCCATCTCGATTGTCCTTTAATCGGAAAAACTCTTTGTATCCTTGCGGGTGCGTAAAAAGAGGTGTGACAGCTCTGGCGACTCTGCTGGGGACGGTTTTTTAGAATTCGAGCTCGGAATAACTGTTGTATTTGGCATATTTTATTATCTGATTTTTTTTACATGTTGGCATCAATGTGCAAAATGTTGTTTTTATTGCTTTGATATTGTGTGAACTGTACATATAAATTGTGCCGGAACCAATCTCCTCTCTGAGTCTTCTAAATCATGAAGAAGGGTGCACTTCGTGTGACTTCTTTTCCGTATAGTGTCTAATTCCCATTTTAGAACGAGGTTTGGATAAGTTGCAAAACCGGTGAAGCTTCTGTATTCCCGGATTGCTGCCTCCTCCTCGGCTCGAGCTGTCCGCTCGGGTAAGCCAAGTCTAGAACAGATAAACCCAGGTTTTTAAACCTAGAATAACAAAGCTTCATGCCGGATCCCTAGTAGGAAACGTTTATTTGCATCATGTCGCATTTGGCTTAGGGGACTCAACACGGGGGTTGGGTCCGTCTAGGACAGGTGACCTGAAATGAACAGACTATCCTGCTGCATCCTGTTTGTCTTGCGCATTTATCCGTTATAGACTTGCATGCTGACCGGCTTTTAGAGATTAAAAAAAAAAAAAAAAAAAAAAAAAAAAGAAAAAAAAGAAAAAAAAGAAAAAAGAAAAAATGGGTTTTGTTCTTAAGATAGAAATAGCTTATTTGTTTTCCTTTAGTAAAATGAATAAATAATGTCGTTTGTTTCGTCAAAACCGAACTACGGGGGTTTGATTCTCATCGGATGTGAGATACGTAGGCAACCTCCATCGGGTCCAACTTCACCTTTTGAAAAATTTTTGTACTAAATAAGTCGGTGACGCTGTTTTCAAAAATAGCCGAATGTTCCCGGAAGGGACGCCGGAAGGCTAATTTCGTATAAACGGCCACATTTGGGTCAATTTTGATTTCGATCAATTTACCCCACAGCCCTTAAAAGCCTTCGTCCCCGAGACGTTGAAAGGCCGTGATTGAAAACTGATTTTTTTATTTTTTAGCAAAACAAAGTTGTTTTCTTATTTAAATCACCTTAATAAATGTGCAGGATGAGCACGAATCAGAATAAATCATTTTCAATCTTTAGTGAGGTCCCTCAGCAGCTCCGTATATGGTGGAACGATTTGGAAGACAATAGCAAAAAGGTTGTAGGGAGAATTTTGGGAGGTTTGGTTGATCTGTTGAATATCGAGCCAAGGGAAGACATCATCAAGGCACTGGTATCTTTCTGGGATCCGACCCGCAATGTGTTCCGTTTTGTTGACTTTGAATTGACGCCCACATTAGAGGAAATTGCGGGCTATGCAGGACTTAATGGGAAATTAAGAGGGCAATACCTGCTCTCACCAAGACCGGTATCTCCACATGGGTTTCTGGATTTATTGAGCATTAGTCGAAAGGTGAAAAATGATGATCTGTTGAAAGGGTATTGCGATCTTCAATTCTTATATCAACGGTACGGCACTCCTCGGGGTTTTGAAGAGTCAAACCTTGGACTGACTCACGCAGGGAATAGAACCAAGTGGGAGGCCAGACGAATTCTAGCATTCCTAACGACATTCTTGGGGGTTGTGATTTGTCCGCGCGAAGATAAGAAAATAGAGATAGGTCTGGTAGGAATAGCCGATGTTGCAATCAAAAAGGCTACCAGCAGCACGGTGGTCCCTTTGGTTTTGTCCGAAATCTATCGAGCCTTGACTGTATGCCGAGAAGGGGGCAATTTCTTCCAAGGTTGCAATCCGTTACTCCAATTATGGATGCAAGAACACCTCCATCACCGAACACAATACATGAACCATGGGTTGACCGGAAAAAACTGTATCAGGGGTTTCGAAGAACGGATGATGGGTGCTGTATTCCCTGAAGGCGTCGAGGCATGGCTTGCACGACTGAGCTCAATAGAAGCCGATCGGATTGAATGGGCATTCGGGTGGTTACCCGATACTGAAGTAATATATATGGCAGCCGAGGAGTGTTATATCCTTCTGATGGGGATCCGCAGTGTCCAACCATATGTCCCTCACCGTGTATTACGTCAACTAGGAAGGTTTCAGGTTATCCCTACCGATCAAGACCTGAGGAAGTACGCCATTGAGTTGAGCCCGAGAGTTGTATTCCCCGAAGAGAAGGTTCAAAGGCTGTGGCACGAATGTCGGTTCCTTGAACCTAAAACCATGGTCCGGGAGCTATCTAAGGGAGAGGTGGACCCAAAGTACAACGTGTGGTTCGGGAAAAGATTTCGGATTCGTCGGAAATGTTCTAAAAGAGCCCATGTCCAACAGTTCACGGAAGATTCACAGGAACAATGGAGTTGGCTAGCAAAGGAGGAGGGGTACAGGACGAAGATTGGCAGGATAGAACAGCAGGTCCGGGACCTTCAGTTCGAGAAGAACATGCAAGCTGCCACCGACGAAGGAGACAAAAAGAAGTTGGCACAAGAAAATGACTTCTTGAGAGCTCAAATCCAGCAAATGAAAAGAGATGCTGACAGACAATCGAGGAGTCGGGCCGACGAAAAATTGATAAGGGGTTTGAGAAGCCAAGTCACCGACATCCAAAGAGAATTGGACGAGTCAAAAGCCCAAATAACGAGGATCCGTGCTAGCTGGAAAAGGAGGCACATCAACATGCACTTCACCTAAAGCAAGTAGAAGAAGATTACACCGATATCATCACTAGCCTGAGGGAAGCAAATGTTGTCCTTAGGGAGCGGGTTTTCAAGCAAGCCCAAGATGCCAGAGCAGACCTCGACCGCTGCCACAATTTGATGGCCCGACTGCAAGGACAAGTGGATAGGCTCCTAGATCAAGTCACCAACAATGCTCGAAGATTGGGGGCGAAAAACCAGCAAATAGAGCGGCTACTCGGAGAAAGGGACATGATCAAGGATAGAATTGGAGAAATCGGGCACTATGTCACCATGAAGTGCCTAGCTTGTGAACGAATGCCCCGCGCCGACCTTTTCACTTCAATTATGGGTTATGTTCACCGGATCATGGAAGAGTTGAGGGAACTGCACAAGGACCTCACACCAAGGCCCGCGGCAAGGCCGAATGATGCCTCGCGGGCCCCCAAGGATTTTAGGGCATTAGATTTTTGATTGAAAATGTATTTTGAAATGTTGAGTCAAGCTAGTTGGCATTTTTATCTTTACTTTCCCAAGTCAAGCATTTTCCTTTGTTTTGCTGATTTTTGTAAGACGTGTTTTGTAACTACACGGTTTTATTTGATATAAAAGTTACTGAATTTTGCCACAATCTTGTCGCAAGAACTACGCTCGGTCTGATTCACGCGGGGTCGTGATACGTAGGCAATCCGCATAAGATTCGACCACCACTAAAAAGAAAGAAAAAGAATCCAAAGGCTAAATAACAATAAGGCTTGCAAAGATAGTCGAAAAAGAAAAAAAAAGAAAAAGAAAAAGAAAAGAAAAAGAAAAAGGGCCGGAATGACGCATGTTAAAGAGTACACGTAGAAAGGGTTATTTGGTTAGGTGCATTGCATCCAACGTGCTATAACATATCTGTCAAACTCGGTGAACTAACAAGTTTGTTGCATGTTCCAGAAAGTTTAGCAGTTGGTTTGACAGAATATACTGGCCAGCCATCACTACCGTACTAGATCCAAAGGACCAGTTACAGTAAGCATGTCTAGTTCTGGCAAGAGTCTCGAGGAAGAAAAATCCGAGCTACAAATCATGAAAGAAGAGGTAGACCGGTTAAAACAACGGATAACAGAGATGCACCTGGCCTGGGCCAGGGAACAGTCTTCACCAAACCGCCCTACTCTCGCCTCAGGCTCCGGAACATCCGCCCGTCGATCCTTCAACAAGCGCCCCGAGCTATCCATACTTTCAGGGGGAAAATCCATATGCCACCCACATTCCACCGGCCAAACCAAATCCTCCTCCAGTCACCCCCGTTTTTGTAGCACCTCCACCTGCTCCTCTGCAAAGGCCGTCCGGCGAGCCGCATGTTCAGATCCATGACAACTCTTACTATCCTCCAGAGCCTACCTTTAGGGCTCCTGAACCACAATCACATACCCCTCACTGGGATAATCCGGCAGAACCGGAAAAGCACTTCCAAAGTTCAGAACATGAGGAAGTTATCAGAAAAGTTAAAAGCCTGGAGCAGTCCTTCAGGAACATGCACGGTTTGGGTAACCAGGTCAGTGTCGCTTACAAGGATCTGTGTCCATTTCCGGACGTCCAGTTGCCAGCAGGATTTAAAATGCCCAAATTCGACCTATACGAGGGGCATGGTGACCCAGTGGCCCACCTGCGGGGGTTTTGCAGTAAAATGAGAGGGGCCGGAGGACGGGACGAGCTTCTGATAGCCTACTTCGGCCAGAGTCCGGGAGGATCGGCGTTGGAGTGGTACACTAGACAGGATCCCAGTAGATGGTTTACGTGGGATGATCTGGCTCAAGCTTTTATCGGCCAGTTCCAATACAATCTTGAGATAATCCCCGACCGCCTATCATTGCTAAAATTAGAGAAGAAGCCTGCTGAAAGCTTCAGGGAATTTGGTTTCCGATGGAGGGAACAGGCGGCCAGGGTGGATCCACCGATGAGAGAGAGCGAGATGGTGGACTACTTCTTGCAGACATTAGAGCCCACCTACTTCGGACATCTGGTAACGTCCGTAGGCAAATCATTCACCGAGGTGATAAAAATGGGGGGTATGATCGAGGAGGGTTTGAAGGCCAACAAGATCATGAGTTACTCAGCACTGAAAGCCACCACTCAGGCTATCCAAAGTGGTACTGGAGGAGTACCGGGGAAAAAGAGGAGAGAGGAAGTTGCGGCCGTCGAGTCCGGGGCATGGTTCAGAAATAGAGGCCCCGCACCCCAATATAGCCCACCCCAACCTCACCACCAAAATTACTCTCACAACCCATATAGCCACCCACAACATTACTATCCCGCACTTGATCCCCATTTTACTGTCCACCATGCACAGTCCTATTCCGCACCTCCCGCTCATGCACCGTGGCGTGCGCCAAACCCCCAGAATAATCATCCACCCCCAAGAGCTTACAGAAACCCCTCGGGCGCGAGTTTCCGTCCGAACCAGGCATTCAGGGGCGACAGGGCGCCGAGGCCAAAGACTTTCACTCCCTTAGGAGAGTCTTACACTAGTCTGTTCCACCGGTTAAAGCAAGTAGGGTTGTTGAATCCGGTTGAAGCTAAGCTGCCAAACCCTCTTCCGAAGAACCTGGACCATTCGGTAAATTGTGCCTACTGCTCGGGATGTCCAGGACATGATACAGAAAAGTGTTGGAGGCTGAAGACGGCCATCCAAGAGCTCATTGACACCCGCAGGATCGAGGTCCAGACTCCAACAGAGCCCAACATCAACCAAAACCCGCTTCCGGCTCATCATGAGACCAATATGATCGAGTTGGTACGGGCGGAGGAAGGAAATGAGAAAGCCTCTCAGACCGTAATGATGATTAAGTCTAGCGGGGTAGGAACGAGAAAAGGGCCAAGCTTTGATGAGTCACCCAGTTGCAAGAAGGACATACCAGGAGAGTCGGAAGCAGGAAAGGAAAGTGTGAACGAAGTACCGGTGAAGCCGGGGGAAGCCAAGATAGTTGTACCAGGGGCAGCAATCAAGCCCATCTTGACAGTAGCAGGCGTTCGAATGGATCCTTTCATCATCCAGCCAGCAACACAGTTGCCAATAACCGATAGCCGGGCTGTTCCATGGAATTATGCTCGGATTACAACGACCTACAAAGGAAAGGAAGTGAAAGAGGAAGTTTGTGAAGCCCAAGGGTTGACCCGCTCGGGGAGATGTTTTGCCCCTGCGGAATTGAGGAAGACCACTCCGGCGGTATTGAAAAAGCCGGTCACTGATGAAGAGGCGGAAGAATTCTTGAAAAAGATGAAACTGCATGACTACTCTGTCTTAGAGCAGTTGAAGAAGACTCCGGCGCAAATATCATTGCTATCCTTGCTGATACATTCTGAAGAACATCGGCAAGCATTGATGAAAGTCCTGAATGAGGCACATGTACCGGATAAAATCTCGGTGAGCCATTTGGAGAAGATCACCAATCGGATCTTCGAAGCAAATCGGATCACCTTCATCGATGATGAGTTGCCTGAGGAAGGCACTGAGCATAACAGGGCTTTATATCTTACGGTGAAGTGTGAAGAGGCGGTGGTTACCAAAGTCTTGGTCGATAATGGGTCCGGTGCTAACATTTGTCCTCTCTCTACACTGGGCAAATTAAAAGTAGACATCGGCAGGGTACGCGAGAACAGGGTATGTGTTCGAGGGTTCGACGGAGGAGGCAAAGCGTCGGTTGGTGACATAGTGCTAGTCTTGACAATTGGGCCAGTGGAGTTCACCATGGAATTCCAGGTGCTGGACATGGTGGTGTCATATAACCTCCTAATAGGGCGACCATGGATTCATGCCGCAAGAGCAGTTCCATCCAGCTTACACCAGCTCGTCAAGTTTGAATGGGACCAGCAGGAGATCGTCGTCCATGGAGAGAACGATCCACAATCGGGCACCATCATTCCCTTTGTTGAAACAGAAGAAGATGTTGGGCCGTGGGTATATCAGGTCTGCGATGTGGTGTCCGCCAATCGAGTTCCCGAAGGGGAATGCATTCCCGGCGACAGAACAATTACCGCGGATGTTATGGTGGCGCATGAAATGTTGCGACATGGTTTCGTACCCGGTAAAGGTCTAGGTGCATCTCTGCAAGGAATTATACAACCGGTATCAGTGGTCGAAAACTTGGGAACCTTCGGCTTGGGATTCCAGCCAACCTCAGAGGACATCCGGCGAGCAAAGAGGAGTAAGCAGAAAACATGGGTGCTCCCAAAGCCTGTTCCACGCCTTTCCCAATCTTTTGTCAGGTCCGGAGCAAGAGGACATCCGGCGCCAAAGATTCCCGGTCCTACGGTCAGGCCAGACGAAGAGTTCTTCAGGAAGTTCGAAAACCTATTCACAGATGTATGTATGCTCGAAGACGGTGAAGGATCCAGTCATGCCGAGATACAATTTGTGGGACCAAAGGCAAAACTGAATAACTGGAAGGCTACTCCTCTCCCTGTCCGGAAGGAGTCTTGGTAGTCTGTCTTGGATTGTTTTTCTTTCGAAATTTTGTATTGGGGGCTTGTCCCCGGAGTAAAATCCCTTTGTTTTAGTTCATTTCTGATTTAAGTTTGCAGTTTGTTTTCCTTTTGTACAATTCCCGTCAATGAAATTTGGTTCCTTCGTGTCTAATTTTGTTTATCTTTTCTTTCTTTTACTTTTCTGAACAGCCTTCTTGCAACTGATCTTAATGATATGGCGTGCTTAAAGATTAATCAACCCAGTCTAGAAAGTCAATCGGGTTTGGAAATAATAACACATGAAATAAGAAGTGACGAGAGTGAGTCGGAGTACGGCGATGATGAAGCCGTAGAAGAAATCGGTGAAGAATTAAGTCACTTCGAGGAAAAACCCAAACCGAATTTAAATGATACCGAGGCCGTTAATCTAGGGAATGCGGATGACGTCAAAGAAACCCGGATAAGTGTCCATATTGAACCCAATCTGAGAGAAGAACTGATCAAAACACTCATGGAGTTTAAAGACATTTTCGCATGGTCGTACGACGACATGCCAGGACTCAGCACTGATCTAGTGGTTCATAGATTACCCACCGATCCGGCATATCCTCCCGTCAAGCAAAAGCTGCGGAAATTCAAGACGGAGATGAGTGTGAAGATTAAGGAGGAGGTAACCAAGCAGTTGCAGGCGAAAGTCATTCGTGTCACTCGATACCCTGAATGGTTGGCTAACGTAGTACCGGTGCCAAAGAAAGACGGAAAGATCAGGGTATGCGTGGACTATCGCAACCTCAACAAGGCAAGTCCTAAGGATAATTTCCCACTTCCCAATATCCATATCCTGATTGATAATTGCGCCGGACGCGAAATTGGATCCTTTGTGGACTGTTATGCGGGATATCATCAGATTTTGATGGATGAAGAGGACGCAGAAAAGACGGCTTTTATCACACCATGGGGGACTTATTGCTACCGAGTGATGCCGTTTGGGTTGAAGAATGCAGGAGCAACATATATGAGGGCGATGACTACGGTATTCCATGACATGATACACAAGGAAATTGAGGTGTACGTGGACGATGTGATCATAAAATCTAGGCGTCAAGAAGACCATGTTGCTGACCTCAGGAAGTTCTTTCAAAGACTCCGAAGGTACGACATCAAGCTTAATCCAGCCAAATGCGCATTCGGAGTTCCATCAGGAAAGCTGCTAGGATTCATCGTCAGCCGACGGGGCATTGAGTTGGACCCCTCCAAAATCAAGTCCATTCAGGAGTTACCCCCGCCGAAGAATAAAACAGAGGTAATGAGTCTGTTGGGAAGGTTGAATTACATCAGTAGGTTTATTGCCCAGCTTACGGCAACTCGTGAACCCATATTCCGCCTATTGAAGAAAGACGCCGCGATAGAATGGACGGCAGAATGTCAGGAAGCGTTTGACCGGATCAAAGGGTATCTGTCAAATCCACCCGTACTAGTTCCGCTTGAGCCAGGTAGACCCCTGATTCTTTATCTGACGGTCTTGGAGAATTCGTTTGGCTGCGTACTGGGGCAGCATGATCTTACCGGCAGGAAGGAACGGGCCATTTACTACCTCAGTAAGAAGTTCACGGTCCACGAGGTCAAGTACACTCATCCGGAAAAGACATGTTGCGCTTTGACTTGGGTAGCCCAAAAGCTGAAACATTATTTGTCTTCTTACACCACTTACCTCATTTCGCGTCTGGATCCGTTGAAGTATATTTTCCAGAAACCTATGCCTACAGGGAGGTTAGCAAAATGGCAAATATTACTTACGGAGTTCGACATCATATACGTGACAAGGACGGCTATGAAAGCTCAAGCCCTGGCCGATCACTTAGCTGAAAATCCCGTTGATGACGAATACGAACCTTTGAGGACGTATTTTCCAGATGAGGAAGTATTGCAGATTGAGGGGTTGGAACTAACCAAGGATCCAGGATGGAAGCTCTTCTTCGATGGAGCGGCGAACGCAAAAGGAGTCGGAGTAGGGGCTGTGCTTATATCTGAAACAGGACATCATTATCCTGTTACTGCTCAACTGCGTTTTCACTGTACCAATAACATGGCTGAGTACGAGGCATGTATCTTGGGGTTGCGATTAGCGGTGGACATGGATGTACGGGACGTCTTGGTCTTGGGGGACTCGGACCTTCTAGTACATCAGATTCAGGGAGAATGGGAAACCAGAGATTTAAAGCTTATCCCATATCGTCAGGTGTTTGCATGATTTGACCAAACGCTTTCGATCGGTAGAATTCGGGCACATCCCAAGGATGCATAATGAGGTTGCCGACGCGTTGGCTACTTTAGCATCAATGCTACATCACCCGGACAAGGTTCGTGTCGATCCGTTACATATCCATGTCCGGAATCAACATGCTTATTGTAATGTGATAGAGGAAGAGGTGGATGGTGAGCCGTGGTTTCATGATGTCAAGGAATACCTCAGGTTAGGAGTATACCCAGAGCAAGCAACTGGAGATCAAAAGCGAGCTATTCGGCGGTTGGCGAACGGATTTTTCCTTAGTGGAGGGTGCTGTACAAAAGAACCCCAGACTTGGGATTGTTGAGATGTATAGATGCAAATCAAGCCACAACAGTGATGACAGATATACACTCGGGAGTTTGCGGACCACACATGAGCGGATACGTATTGGCAAAGAAGATTCTTCGAGCGGGATATTATTGGCTCACTATGGAGCGGGATTGTATAAGTTTCGTGCGAAGATGCCATCGGTGTCAGATACACGGAGATTTGATTCATTCTCCGCCGACTGAATTGCATACAATGTCCACACCATGGCCGTTTGTCGCATGGGGTATGGATGTTATTGGACCTATTGAGCCTGCGGCTTCCAATGGTCACAGGTTCATTCTGGTAACGATTGATTATTTTACCAAGTGGGTGGAGGCCAAAACATTCAAATCGGTGACCAAGAAGGCGGTAGTGGACTTCGTACACTCCCACATCATTTGTAGGTTTGGAATTCCAAAGATGATCATTACAGATAACGGTGCAAATCTTAACAGTGGATTGATGAAAGAGGTATGTCAACGGTTCAAGATTACACACCGAAATTCCACACCGTATCGCCCAAAAGCAAACGGTGCGGTCGAGGCAGCAAACAAGAACATAAAGAAGATATTGAGGAAGATGGTAGAAGGATCTAGGCAATGGCATGAAAAGTTACCATTTGCGCTGTTGGGTTATCGCACTACCGTCCGGACTTCGGTAGGTGCAACTCCTTACTTGTTGGTATACGGGACTGAAGCGGTAATACCCGCAGAAGTTGAGATTCCATCCCTCCGAATCGTCGCTGAAGCTGAGATTGATGACGACGAGTGGGTCAAAACCCGATTAGAGCAATTGAGCTTGATCGATGAAAAAAGATTGACAGCAGTATGTCACGGCCAACTGTATCAAAAGAGAATGGCGAGAGCGTATAACAAGAAGGTACGTCCCAGGAGATTTGAAGTGGGACAGCATGTGCTGAAGAGAGTTCTACCCCATCAGGGCCGAAGCGAAAGGCAAGTTCGCTCCAAATTGGCAGGGACCTTTTGTGGTGACTAGAGTATTATCCAACGGCGCTCTATGTCTGACTGATGTCGAGGGAAGATGCACCGATATGGCTATCAATTCTGATGCAGTTAAGAGATATTATGTGTAATTCTTTAATGCATTTGTCAACGTTTGGTTTCGTTTGTGTGTATTTGGCATTTTTCGGAGAATGAAATGACAGAGGCAATTTTTCTACTACCCAAACACTTTAACCTTTGTTTCCCCATTTGAGCCTTAATTATTCTTTCATATACCCTCTTTCGGAATCATCAATGAAGATGTGTAACAGAATAGAAAAGAAACAAAGAAGTAATACAAGAAAAAGTGAACTACGTTCGACCTGATTCCTCAAGAAGGATACGTAGGCGCCACACGGCTCGGTCATAATAAAATAAAAATCAAAAAATCCCCCAAGCAACAAAACCGGGGCAGAAGTCATTGTTTCGTTGGAAAGATAGTGTGGATTCCGAAAGTTGTAATAAGCTAACCGTTGAGGCTAAACCCCTTTCTTCAACCTCACGCGAAGAAACCATATCAAGAACCAGAAAGACCTCTCGATCAGCATTTGAGAAGTGCCAAGGCATGTGAATGAAAGCCAAGAGTGACATCCCGACCCTCGATTGAATTCAGGATGCACAAGCCGAAAGGGGATAACGCTCTAGAGGGAATCTCAGGGATGATACCCCGCCGCAAGGAAAGAAAGCATAAATGAGAGAGTCTTAACGGTGAAAACCCTCGCGGGCACCTTAAGGCGAAGGAAGTTGAGAGAAGTAAAATGAGAGAGTCTTACGGTGAAAACCTTTACGGGCACCTTAAGGCGACGGGAGATAGAGAGAAATGAGAGAATCTCATTAGTGAAAACCCTTTGAAGGGCACCGTGAGGTGACAAGACGAGATGGTTACAAGATGTCTGCATGAGACAAGGTTTGGACATCCGTTTACCTCTAGCAGAACGCGGCATCAGAAAGTGATTGATATGAATAGACTGGGTAGTTTAATCTCAAAGGCGCGGCATAACCATTGGATCGGGCACACATTCAGATAAGTTTTCCTATTTTTGAGTTCGGAAAAGTTTTTCTCTTCTTTTGTCATTTGCGGTCAGTATTCTTTTCTTTTCTTTCATTTTCGAAAATTGATTTTTCAAAGCTTACTACCAAGTCTCCCAAAGCAGTATATTGAAAGTGAATAGGCATTGGAACAAGGCAATGAGACGGAAGTCGTTACGATAGTGAGATTGGGATGACAGGCCGAGTGGAAGGTTCGCAAGAATTATGGAGTATGATGGACACATGTGGCATGTCCGAAAGATGATTTCACGCAACAGATCACCGGCTAAGAAGAGTCGGACCAAACCAAAGAGTGGAATAAAAGGAAAAGATGAGAGGTCGTTCGTGGAAAAAGCATCTCCCCAAGCAAGCGTCAACGTCGTCCTCAAAGTTCGAGAGAGGCCAAGCAGCTGAAAGAGAATGGCCTCAACAAGAGTGGCACGACCACTCGCGGCGTTTTGAAACTAACAATTTTTCTTTGATTTAAAGCAGGAAAAGAGGGTCCGACGGCAGAAAAGCATACCGTCCAGAAGTTTATCACACTGGGGCAGAAAATTTTCTCTTGTTGCGAAAATTTTCTGGAAAGCAAGACTCGGAGGATAAGGGTAGAAAGCAACACAAGATGGGGTGATCTTTGAGCCTGGTATCATCCCCAGCAGTTATTGGAAAAAGAAAAATGGCTTCGAGATTCCCCCAGCAGTATTACATCCTATAATTTGATCAAGGAAACAAAAGCGTGAGTCCCAAAAGAGGTAGGGGAAGGAGGAAGAGAATGAGGGGTGAAGGAAACAAAGAATGCTTCCTCAGCAGCATCACCCCCAGCAGGCGAGTAAACAGTTCCGAAAATATCCCCAGCTGCCAGAAGAAGAGTAACACGACCTAGGGGAAAGCAATTCCAAGACAGGATAACTCGGAAGTGAAGGTGGTCCGAGAGGTAACGCAGGAACAAGGATAGGGTACAAGAGGCAAAGGAAGGTAATCAAGATAGGATGAAAATCAGTGAAGTTGTAATTGAAGTCGGGGAGCCCGCCTGGAGAATGGAGTGGCGATTTAATTTTAAAGTTGTAGTTGAAGTCGGGAAGCCCGCCTGGAGAATGGAGTGGCGATTTAATTTTAAAGTTGTAGTTGAAGTCGGAAGCCCGCTTGGAGAATGGAGTGGCGATTTAATTTTGAAGTAGTAGTTAAAGTCAGGGGAGCCCGCCCGGAGAATGGAGTGGCGATTTAATTTTGAAGTTGCAATTGAAGTCGGGGAGCCCGCCCGGAGAATGGAGTGGCGATTTAATTTCGAAGTTGTAATTGAAGTCGGGGAGCCCGCCCGGGGAATGGAGTGGCGATTTAATTTTAAAGTTGTAGTTGAAGTCGGGAAGCCCGCCCGGAGAATGGAGTGGCGATTTAATGTTGAAGTAGTAGTTAAAGTCAGGGAGCCCGCCTCTGGAGAATGGAGTGGCGATTTAATTTTGAAGTTGTAGTTGAAGTCGGGAAGCCCGCCTGGAGAATGGAGTGGCGATTTAATTTTGAAGTCGTAATTGAAGTCAGGAAGCCCGCCCGGAGAATGGAGTGGCGATTTAATTTTGAAGTTGTAGTTGAAGTCGGGAAGCCCGCCCGGAGAATGGAGTGGCGATTTAATTTTGAAGTTGTAGTTGAAGTCGGAAGCCCGCCTGGAGAATGGAGTGGCGATTTAATTTTGAAGTTGTAGTTGAAGTCGGGGAGCCCGCCCGGAGAATGGAGTGGCGATTTAATTTTGAAGTTGCGGTTGAAGTCAGGAGCCCGCCGGAGAATGGAGTGGCGATTTTGAAGTTGTAGTTGAAGTCAGGGAGCCCGCCGGAGAATGGAGTGGCGATTTAATTTTGAAGTTGTAGTTGAAGTCGGGAGCCCGCCGGAGAATGGAGTGGCGATTTAATTTTGAAGTAGTAGTTGAAGTCGGGAGCCCGCCTGGAGAATGGAGTGGCGATTTAATTCAAAGTTGTAGGAAGTCAGGGAGCCCGCCGGAGAATGGAGTGGCGATCTATTTTAATTTGGTTGAGGAAAGCGGTAGAATGTAACAGAAATCTTCCGCATGAATCCAAGTTCGTAAGAAGAGACGAAGCATCGGAAGGAACGCCAAGTCCGACAAGATGGCAAGGAGCGCGACAAGATCGAGTTAAAAGGATAGATAAGAACTTGTAGTACGTAACTTAGTCTAGCTTCTTGTTTTTGTTGCTAGCGCGGTGTAACAAGGAAATCAGCTAGCGATGGTAACAACGAATAGCGGCAATAGCAGAATAGCGAGATCGCAATGGCATGGTAGTCCCGACTACTGAACTTCCCGAACTACATTGACTCGATTCCCTTTTAGCCGGGGATATGTAGGAGACCTTTGAAGCAAGGTTCGGTCAAAACTCTTCCAAAATGCTTCATACGGAGTGTTCGAATGGGCAAAAATTGCTTATATCCGCTCATTTATCTTTGCACGAAAACTCTGCGTGTTTACGCGCAAAGAGGGCAGCTGTGAGCACGTGATTTTTGCCTTACTTGAGAAGTACTCCCGGAAAATTCAAAAATAAAAATAGTTTCGTGTTGGGTATGATTTTTGTGATTTTGTGTTATTTTATCTTTTTGTGTGCACGTTTATTTATTTAAATTAAAAATACAAAAATATATGCTAAGTTTTGCATTTTTAGTGTTTGATATCGAAGTCATGTGATTTACATTTTTGGCAATATGTAATTGTGTACGTTAATTGTAGTAAAAAATAGCGGTGTTATAGGTTAGTATATATACATATGTGTGTATATATATATATATATATATATATATGTATATATACATATATATATATATATACACATACGCATATAATACATCATGAAGATCCGATCTGGGCCAAATTCAGTCTAAAAGCCAAGCCCAAACGGATTTCTTCTAATCCAGCCCAAATACCCGTCCAGCTTCAGCCTGTGTAACACTTGATCTGGACCGTTGGATTTTATTATCCAACGGCCCAGATTAATCCTTTAATTCTAATATACATTCAGCTTATGACTTGACCAAACGACACCGTTTGGTTTAAGTGAGAAGATCCTGATCGTTGATCAAGTTTGATCCAACGATCAGGATTTAACTTCTCAAATCATATATAAGGCTCATTCCCTACCCCGCCCCCCCCAAGCCGGACCCCCCCTCTCCCTTCATCTCCCTCAGGAGCTCCCAAACACCTAGCGTAACGCCGCCGTATTCCGCCTGCCGGAAATCGCCCCACGGCGGTTCCGGTAGGCCAATCACCACCAAACCAATGCCAAAACCTTCCCCTCACCTCCCCCATCACGAACCCAACCTCCACTAACCTCGAATCATGCCGGAGCTCCTCGAATCTTCATTTGAAGATTCGAGTCAAACTCGAACCAATGCCAAATCACCCCAAATTCACACCACAGTCTCCTCACACCTCCCCCACACTCCCAATGACGTTGGTTTGCTTCGAATCTAACCAAAAATACAAAAGCCCCAAATCCGAGCCCAAGAACCCTAATTTTTGAAGAAACTCAATTCAAGCCGGGTTAGCCGCAATTGAAGTCCAAGGGACTTTAGTCTAGGTGTTCTCAATCGAGAACATCTTGATTAAAGCCCGTTTGGCTTCAATAATTCCAAATTTTGGTTCAAAGCTTGGGTCGGCAATTTTCTTATGAGGTATTCATTCCTTCTTTAGTCGATTTAATTCGATTGTGTGAATATGTGTGTTTGTTTTATTCATTGTTTCAGTTTCTCATGCTTTTAATTTATCATATCCGTTGGTCTGTTCTTCTCATTTGAGGCCTTTTATTTGGCCAATTCCCTCTGTTTTCAGTAGTTAAAACGAATCATAGGTTCAATGTAATTAAAGTCGTCAAGGAATTAGTTCGTAGTATTGATCCCTGAATCTGCCTGATGCAATTCATTGGTGTAGGGTTTGTCACTGTTTGATTCAGATTGAAGGGGTAATTGGTTGTAGTTAATAGGTTAATTGTTTAATCACATATCCATACTAGGCTAGTGGAACCTGCACAGCAGGGCATCCCACTGAACACTGCCACCAGCATTGTTTAATGCTGGAGTCCATACCTTTGGACAGTAGTTAGTGGGGTTTGCAGGGAATTTGATGGGTCTGGCAGAGTTAGGAGTGGGCAGGGTAATAGTTAATTAGGGCCAGGTGTTCTGGAGGGGCTTTTGAGCTATAAATATAGCATCAAAGAGTACCTGGAGGGGGATTCAGACAGACACTTGAGAGGATACTTGGAGAGCAAATATACACACAGTAGGGACATTTTTGGAGAGTACCTGGAGAACACAAAACAGTCACACTGGAGAGAAATATAGGTAGCAAGAATACCTTTTGATACACATATAGGAAGATACAGAGAAAGGCTACTGTTTCATTGGTTTGGAGTCACTGCTTCATCGAGTTTCTTGGCTACTGTCTCGCTGGTTTGGTTCATTGTTGTTGCTGTTTGTGGTGTTCATTTGGGGCTGTTGGTCAGTAGTGTGGGTTTGTTTCATTGTTGTGTTGCTGCTCTTGTTCATTTGTTGCTGCCTGGGTTGGTTGTTGTTGCTGTTAGGCATTTGTTGTTGTTGTTGTGCCTTTGTTGCTGCTGGTACATTTCAATTGGGTAGGTTGCTGCTGTGTTGACCATTACCTGAGTGTTGTGGTAGCTCCTGAGTGGCTTTTGGTCTATCTTGCCGCCACTGGTTATTGTTGCTGCCATTGGTTATTGGTCTACTGTTTTAGCTGGTCTAGTGTTGTTACTGTGGTGGTCATTTGTTGCTGGTCCAGTGTTTGGGGCTATTTGGTCGATTATCATTGTTGCTGTAGGCTGAATCATTGGATATTACTTGCTGCTGTTGATCTCAAGTTAACCACTGGTTCATTAATTGTTGGTTGCTGTTAGTTTTGTTTGATTGCTGCCACTGTTTGTTGGTATATTGAGTTGCTATTGGTTCACTGGTTGTTACTGGTTTACTGTTGCTGTTACTGTTCTTTTGCTGTTTCTGCATTGCCATTGCTCACTCTTCCTTGTTCTTCCGCATTCCAGGTACACACCTCTGTTGTTGTAGTTCCTTGGTTCGAAAAGAATGAAGTTTGAAGCTTATGCATAAAGTCTATTGAAACATGTAGTCGTCTAAAGCTTTTATGTTCAAGTACATTCTGTTATTCTCCAATTAAGCTTGTATTGTTAGTCTTAGTTATGGAAAAGTGTAGCTAGGCCAAAGATACACTGTCGTTAGATAAGCATGTAAGCTTGAATTAGTCTGTTGTATCTCTATCCAATCTTCTCTGCTCGTGTGTGTAATCTCCAAATCTGTTAACGTTAGACCTTATGCTAAAAGCAAGATTAGCTAGGGAGTTGTTACTCAACGGAATGACATAATTAGATTAAGAAGAGTCGGGGGTGCATTTCATGTGACCCGACCCCAATTTTGGGCAAGAATAAACAAAGCGTGTCAGGAACCACGGGCGCATTTCATGTGGTGTGGTTCGTAGCAAGTTTTAAGTAATTTGGAATCAACTCTTAAGTAAGATACAGTGAGATGTAGTTCGCTTTAGATTTGAATCAAAGGTACGCCTTGCCCAATAGTTACACTAATCACATAGTCGTCATAAATGTACATATAAATACTTAGGTTTCGAGATGCGTCGTTTCTTAACGAATATCACGCCTTTCTCAACAGTGTAAATAAGTAGTCGATCCGAGCGCATATTGTAGCTTTACCTTTTTTACGGGTGTGCATTTCATGTGACCCAAATCCAAACCCCGAAATGTTGAATAAGAATATGTTGAGGATCCGGGTGCATTTCATGCGACGTGACTCGAAAGCATATTTTTAAGCAACTTTCTCTTTTGTAAATCACAACCAATAATGAAAGCGGTAAAGGGATATTAACTTGCACTAAGTACATAATTGTAAAAACAGATAGATAAGCCAAACACGACAGTTGAGCGACCGTGCTAGAACCACGGAATTCGGGAATGCCTAATACCTTCTCCCGGGTTAATAGAATTCCTTATCCGGATTTCTGGGTTCGCGGACTGTTAAATAGAGTCATTCTTTTCCTCGATTCGGGATTTAACCGGTGACTTGGGACACCATAAATCTCCCAAGTGGCGACTCTGAAATAATTAAAATAAATCCCATCTCGATTGTCCTTTAATCGGAAAAACTCTTTGTATCCTTGCGGGTGCGTAAAAAAGAGGTGTGACACATGGTTGCTAATTCTAAATTATGGAAAGACCAACGTGAGGAGGACGACGAAGAAGACTGGGGCGATGGATTTCCTGGATACTCCTCTGAAGAATGTGAGCAGCAGGATGAACAAGATAGTGCGGGGGAGGACCTTGATTATCCAGCCAAGCCAAACTTTGCAACGAGCATTTTAAACCTTAATGCCCCAGCTTTCATTCCTAGAAAATCAACAGATGCAAATATACAAAGGTTTGCAACTGGAAGATTAATTCAAGGAGAGGAGCATATTCATACAGCTGATCGTGGAAATTCTGGACAGCAGCAAATGTTGATATCGACTACCGTTGGAACAAATGCTACAATTCCAGTAGATAGTCCCAATGGTGATCGAAAACTCACAGCACTACAATCTGGGCAATATCAAATCATTAAATCTGTCCCAGATATCTCAGAAGAGGAGCAAAAACTGTTGGATGCTTTGGTGAGTTCTAATGCCTTAATTTCTGCAAATTCAAATGCCTGTAGCAATGCTCCACATGCAATGGTGGCAAATACTACTGGAGAATTGGCCTTGGTTGATGTTTTTAGAAATGCACCAAAATCTATAAATTTGGGGAGAGAATTATTCGAAGTAGGAGAGGAAGATGCCATGCTACAACAGTGTAGGGTTGACGCAGCTAGAAAAGGTGATTTATCACCTATGCACAGTGCAAAAAGCAAGAAATCACGCACAAGAGATAAAAGTTGGGACGGTAGAGTGAAGGATGATGCAAATATCAGGCGACCTCCAATGAGAAACGCCAAACAAAAGCAGATTACCCAAGCCACATCTACAACGTCCAATCGTTCGAAGAAGAAAGCATGATTTTTGAATATATTTTCAAAAGAGATGTCGATGAATATAAGAGTCTACAAATTGGAGACTTCACAAGATTAGAGAAAAGAGAACACCACGGTGGTTTCTTCATCTTTGTATTTTATCATCACATTAGTATACTTCTATGTTTTATCATCACAGAGTATGTTATAAACTCTGTGATGATCATAGAGTACTTAGTACTAGCTAGCTCTTACTTTTTACATGCTTGCTAGATAGTGAGGTTTACAAGCCTCAATAGGATTAGTACGATAAGGTTAGCCCGGTATTTGTTATATGGGTAACAATTCCGGTGCTATTGTCCCCCTTAATTGTACTTTTTCTAATTGTTGTAATTTTCGTTTTTGTTATTAATAAAAAAACTAGCCCTAGGCTCTGCCTAGTGGATTGCCAAAAAAAAAAAAAAAAAAAAAAAAAAAAAACCCTAAACCAAACCCTAAACCCAAAAAAAAACCCAAAAAAAAACCCCATCTCTCTAAAAAAGCTCTGCCTTCTCTCTAAGAATGACAATGAATAGTATTTCGTCACTGTTCATACCCCATAATTCTTGAATCCGGCAGTGGAAGTGTGCAAAATTGATGTCAAAAGATTTGTCTTTACTTTGAACGCAATTTCCTATTGATTTCGTTTTCAAATCTCTTCCGAAACGCAGTAGATCTTGATTTCTTTAATCCAAAGTTACTGTAGCAACCAGCTTTCTGTGGCGTCGATAGTTGAGTAGCTTGTAAATCTGATCGCGAACAATTGGATTCAGTTGCATGGTTTTTACGTGAAGGTGAAACATTTTCTACAGCATTTGGACAGTGATTTACGATCACTGTAGCGCCCATTCTTTGTGAGAAACTCCAAAATTTTCTCTTATTCTTCTTCACGTAAATGTAGCCTTGAAGAGCTTCATGAACGTTGTGACCTCTCCCCAGCCTGTGGCTGAGGGAGAGATGATCCAGAACACTAATGAAAAAGCTCCACAGCATAATACAAAGCAATCCTATGCTGAAAAAATTCAACCAAAACAGTATGCTCAAGTGTCGTCCAAAATAGATTTGTGTCCAGTTATAATAGAACATGGAGAACCAGTGGTACAATTCACAATGGAAGAAGTTAACAACTTCATCAAGGAAGAAGGACTGCATCAGGCAGTCGTGGTTAAATTCTCCTATGGAAAACCTGAATTACAGGAGGTTCGAAGAATTTTTGCGACGCAATCCGATATTCAAGGCAACTGTAATGTTGGACAGTTGGAGTTTCGTCACATATTAATCAGGTTTGATCTTTATAATGACTATGTTCACTTCCTCTCAAAGTCCACTGGATATCTTAAATCCAAAGGCGAGGAATTCTTCTTCAGAACATTCCCATGGTCTTTGGGATTTAATCCGAAGGAGGAGACGTCGATGGCTGTTGTATGGATTTCACTACCAGGTTTACCCCCTAATTTCTTTGCAAAAAGATCACTAATGTCTATAGCCTCAGCTGTTGGAAAAGTTCTTGCTGTGGACAAGGCGACACAGGATAGAACGAGACCTAGTGCGGCTAGAGTTAAGGTTATAATTGATCTTTTGGATAAGCATCCTAAGAAGGTCAAGCTGCAGATTTTTGATCGAATTACAGGTAAAACTGTTGTGTTCTATCAAGAAATAGTGTATGATAACCTTCCTAGATATTGTACTTATTGCAAACATCAAGGACATGATGAAAAATCATGTAGAATTATGAAGAAACATGCAGAAACAGAGGAAGTAACAGGGGCAGCTCCTGTCCATGTTTTGATCGAGGAAAATGGACGAGGTATTGAGAAACTACAAGGTGATGCAATGGATTATTTACTTGCTAAAAGAGCTGGACAAAGTGCTAAGGATTTAGCAGAAAAGGAGGGTAAACAAGGGGTTGATGCAGTAAAAGACACTGTGTTAGGTCAGCAGGTATTGCAAATTGAAGCAAATGACACTGGTTTAACTACAAAAGAGTCAATTGATCCTCATGTCAGTATAGTGAACCAGGAGATGCAACAATATTTGGATAATGAAGATTTGGAGTATGCAAATGCTAAAGGCTCGAAGAATGTTGATCCAAATGAGATTGATGCACAAATAGGTTGTGGAAATAATTCACCAGTTGTGGTGTCACATTTGAAGGTTACTGCTCCATTAAAGGATACGAGTGATCGAGTTGTTGCTGTGGAATTTTCTGATACTCAAGATATTTCTAACACACACAATGAGAAGGGAAAGGAAACTCAAGCTACAGTTTTGCCTACACTGGATGTCAACGCAGATAACACATTTTACTCTAGTGCTCTTATTGCAAAAGCAGGACATGGCACAGTTTCTAAGAACGCAGATAACACAACTTTGGCAACTGGTGTTTTTGTCGAATGGGATGATCCTAAGGCTGTCACTGCTACTGTTATTCAAGCTAAGGCCAATACACTAGAAGAAAAAGTAACAACTGCAGCTGGACAATATGCTAGTGACCGTGTTGGTGCTTCTCGACAAACAGATGGATTTAGGAATGCTGAATCACAAACAGTAGGCCTTAATTCAACTGGGCAAATGGGTGTGGATTCGACAATTACTGCTGGTAAAGAAAAGGTTGATGATCTGTGCGTTGTGACAAACGAAAAAGCTGAAAAATGGGACATAGTTTCTGCTAGAAAAACACACGCTAAGAAGGTTGTATCGCCCAAGAAAAAAATTGCAGGCGATCGACAACATGCGTCGAACTTTGTATCCAACTCAAATACTTTTGAAATTCTGGCAGTAGATGCACCAAAAATTACTTCTGGTGCACGAATTGATGGTGTGGAGAACCTACAGCAGGCCATGGAAAATGAAGCAAGGAACAAGCTGATCGACCAGCAGGCTACACAGAATGTGGAGAAAATTGCCTTGAAGTCTACAGCTTCTACATCCGTGCAAGCAATTGATGTTTCGCATAATGCAACAGTTGCTTCAAGCACAACAATTGTAAATGACATTTCTGCTGCTAAGGTTTCAAACCATCTCGCTCTTATTCATTTTGACGAGCAAAGGGCTAGGGTCATTAACAACGAAGGGGTCGATGATCAGTGTGATGTTATGGAATTGGAGTTTGCAGCTTCTGTTACAAAGGGTAACAAGAGTGCCAACTGGACAGTAGCTACTGAAGCAAATAATGCAGTTTCTATTGCTTCGAAGCTGGATTCTACTCTTGCTTTGCAATCTCCTGTTGATCAAGTTGTATCACCAGTCATTGGAGTCTTAAACTGCTTTGATGCATTGGTCAATGAGGGTCGGAATGAACTGAATGAGGCTAAAAATGAGGAGGAACAAAGGGGTTATGAAACGCGATCAGTTGGTGGAAAAAGTGCCTTCTCAGGCAACATAAATCTGGAAAAAAATGCAGAAGACTTAGGTGATCGACTAAGTAACATGAAGGATATTGTTCTTGTTGATGCGCAAAAGGCTGAGGCACACAGTTCCAATGTACCAACATTGTATTTTTCCAATCCTCATGTGGAGCAAATCATTAACAAAGCTCAGAATGAGATGATAATGAAGGATATCATGTTCAAGCAACCTTTGGTTACATTGAACACATCTGTACATCACGTTCCATCACAGTCATTTGAGTCTTACGGTGAATTTGAAGGGGAATCTAGGCAGTCCATTGTATCAACTGGAAACAAGAGGGACATGGTTGCTAATTCTAAATTATGGAAAGACCAACGTGAGGAGGACGACGAAGAAGACTGGGGCGATGGATTTCCTGGATACTCCTCTGAAGAATGTGAGCAGCAGGATGAACAAGATAGTGCGGGGGAGGACCTTGATTATCCAGCCAAGCCAAACTTTGCAACGAGCATTTTAAACCTTAATGCCCCAGCTTTCATTCCTAGAAAATCAACAGATGCAAATATACAAAGGTTTGCAACTGGAAGATTAATTCAAGGAGAGGAGCATATTCATACAGCTGATCGTGGAAATTCTGGACAGCAGCAAATGTTGATATCGACTACCGTTGGAACAAATGCTACAATTCCAGTAGATAGTCCCAATGGTGATCGAAAACTCACAGCACTACAATCTGGGCAATATCAAATCATTAAATCTGTCCCAGATATCTCAGAAGAGGAGCAAAAACTGTTGGATGCTTTGGTGAGTTCTAATGCCTTAATTTCTGCAAATTCAAATGCCTGTAGCAATGCTCCACATGCAATGGTGGCAAATACTACTGGAGAATTGGCCTTGGTTGATGTTTTTAGAAATGCACCAAAATCTATAAATTTGGGGAGAGAATTATTCGAAGTAGGAGAGGAAGATGCCATGCTACAACAGTGCAGGGTTGACGCAGCTAGAAAAGGTCATTTATCACCTATGCACAGTGCAAAAAGCAAGAAATCACGCACAAGAGATAAAAGTTGGGACGGTAGAGTGAAGGATGATGCAAATATCAGGCGACCTCCAATGAGAAACGCCAAACAAAAGCAGATTACCCAAGCCACATCTACAACGTCCAATCGTTCGAAGAAGAAAGCATGATTTTTGAATATATTTTCAAAAGAGATGTCGATGAATATAAGAGTCTACAAATTGGAGACTTCACAAGATTAGAGAAAAGAGAACACCACGGTGGTTTCTTCATCTTTGTATTTTATCATCACATTAGTATACTTCTATGTTTTATCATCACAGAGTATGTTATAAACTTTGTGATGATCATAGAGTACTTAGTACTAGCTAGCTCTTACTTTTTACATGCTTGCTAGATAGTGAGGTTTACAAGCCTCAATAGGATTAGTACGATAAGGTTAGCCCGGTATTTGTTATATGGGTAACAATTCCGGTGCTATTGTCCCCCTTAATTGTACTTTTTCTAATTGTTGTAATTTTCGTTTTTGTTATTAATAAAAAAACTAGCCCTAGGCTCTGCCTAGTGGATTGCCAAAAAAAAAAAAAACCCCACCAACAATTTTTCTCTGCCTTCTCTCTACTTTCTCTCTCTAGAGTTTTCTTCACGTAAAGGGCAGCCATGGCTGCTGCAACCTCTCCCCAGTCTTTGGCTGCGGGAGAGGCCATCCAAAACACAATAGAAAATCCCACCAATTTTTCTCTGCCTTCTCTCTACTTTCTCTCTCTAGAGTTTTCTTCACGTAAAGGGCAGCCATGGCTGCTGCAACCTCTCCCCAGTCTTTGGCTGCGGGAGAGGCCATCCAAAACACAATAGAAAATCAGCCAAACAACAAGCCCATGCAAACGTATGCATCAAAGTTAGTAGGGAAACATTCTGATGCAAAATTATCAAAACTGGAACTATGTCCAGTAACGTTTGAACATGGTGAACCTACTGTGGAGTTCACCATTGAAGAGGTGAATGCTTTCACCATTGAAGAAGGGTTACACCAAGCAATCATCCTCAAATTTTCGTATGGAAAACCTGATCTTCAGGAATTGAGAAAGTTGATTCCTAAACAATTCGACGTCAAAGGATTTTGCAATATTGGACAGCTTGAATATAGACACATATTGGTAAGATTCGATCTATTTGATGATTTTGTACAAGTGTTGTCAAAATCTACAGGCTATGTTAAGTCTAAGGGTGATGAGTTCTTCTTTAGAACTTTTCCATGGACAATTGGATTTAATCCAAGAGAAGAAACATCCAAAGCGGTGGTTTGGATATCACTGCCTGATCTTCCAGCAAACTTCTTTGCAAAGAAGTCTCTAATGTCCATAGCATCAGCGATTGGAAAACCATTAGCAGTGGATAAAGCGACTCAAGATCGAACGAGACCTAGCACGGCTAGAGTTAAAGTTTTGCTTGACTTGGTAGACAAACATCCTCAAAGAGTCAAGATTCAAATTGTTGATGTCAAATCTGGTAAGTTGGTAGAACATTATCAACAGGTTGTTTATGATAATTTACCAAAGTATTGTACGTTTTGCAATCATCAAGGACATGGTGATAAGTCATGTAGATGGAGGATCAATAATAAGGATGAGATAGAAGCTGTGGTTGAAACGGAAGGGCCCAGCATTGTAGATAAATTGCAAGGTGATGGACTGCCAATCCTGGATAAACTTCAAGGTGACGCGAGAGACTTTCTTAATTCAAAAAGAGCTGGACAACTGGAAATTCAAGAAGCAAAACAAACTGTGATCGAGCAGGAAGATTCAATAGTTGATGAAGGAAAACAATTTGCCAATAAAGTCAATGACTGTGAGAAAACTGTGCGGTCACATACGTTAAGTCGTGAAGGAAATGAGGTTGTCGATGGTGATATAGCAAAGCTTGATTTTCTAACAATGGTGAGAAAAGATGGTGAAAGTGACGACAATGGTGTTTTACAGAAAAAAAAGGTCAAGGATGTGGACCACGGTGAGTTGGAAAATGAAAAGCATTTGGCAGCTGGAATATTACTTTGTCACGCAAATACAGTGGACTCAACTTTTGATAAGGGCCCACGCAAAGGAAATACATTACCTACAGCACAATTAACACATATGGATGGAGAATTTTCAATGGTTAGGCGTGAATTTGCTCAAATGGAGCCGAAAGGTGAGAGACACGTGGGTCCCCTTAGTCCTTTATTGGATAAAACAAATGCTGAAGAATTAATTCCATTAAAGAAAACAAACAACAAAGTGGAGGGCCATCTTGGTCGTTTGTCTGGGCAACAATTTGCAAAGGAAAGTGAATTGAATGAAGCATCCAAGGCAAAAAGTCATGGGAAATTTACTGGAAAGGATCTCTCCAATAATGATGTGGGCTCCAATGGTCTTAAGGGGAATAATTTGCAGCAACAAGACACGTTACTTGCTGTTGAGGAGCTTTCAAATTTGGAATTAAAAAATGGCAACTTTTCAAGAGGGGTGGGGTGCGGTCAAGATTGGGGTCCTACAAAGAAAAAAGAAAGCACATGTGTTGGTAGAATACATGATTATTTGGTAGAAAAAAATGATTTTGGTCGTGTGATTGCATGTGAGGAAGTAACATCTAACAATATTGAAACAGTGCATGGAGATCAAGTGGAGATATTCGGCAATAAGGATAAACAATATGGTTATGCTACTGTTGATCGAGTACGTAAATGTGTGACTAAGGATACTGGAATTCTGGAAATTAATACGGATGCTATCACATGCATCCAAGCTTGTAATTCCAATGCAACTACGTTACATTTTTCCAATCCTAATGTAGAAAGAATCATCAAGGACGCGCAACATGAGATGATGATGAAGGAAATTATAGTACAACAACCATTGGTTGCGCTAAATACATCCGTTTATGAGGTCCCCTCAAATTCAGTTGAATCATATGGAGATTATGGAGAAGAATCCGGACAACTCATGATATCAACCGGAAATAACAATGAAATGCATGAGGGTGAAAATGAAAGTGCCATGGAAGACATTGAGTCTAACGAAGAAGAGTGGGAAGATGAGTACGATGACAAAGCTGATTTTGGTGTCAATCTTATAGGGCAATTCAATTGCGCAAATTTGAAAAGGGAGCAAGAAAATAGGCTTACACAACGTTTTCAATTTGCAAGTCATCGTGTGGAAAGAGTTATCAAAGATGAAATTCAAATTTCATTTTTTGAAAATTCTATGAATGGAAAATTAAAGAACAAGTTGGAGGCTCCAGATTTCATTCCGAATAAGCTCCCTTGTCGCACATGCTTGCATTTCATAGATACACCACCAAATACTGTCGAGGACCACATTGGAACAAGTCAAGCAGGTGCTATCTGGATGAAAATTGCAACAATGTCCGACAAGAAACCAATTGTTAGACGACCTCCCATGAGAGCTGCCAAACAAAAACAGGCTATCCCAACAACGTCAAGGAGGTCCTACCGTTCAAGAAAGAATTGATGAATTTTGAATACATTTTGAACGCGGTTGAGGAAAATGACAAGGAACTACAAATGAAAATTTTTACAAGTTTTGAAAAACAGGGACAAGATTTTAATTCCTACTTCTTTATATTCTATCATTTTATAAGTATTATCATTTGTAATATCATCACAGAATATGTTATAAATTCTGTGATGATCATAGAACATCTAGTCCGGTCAAGTTCTTATTTTTTACATGCTTGCTAGATAGTTTTTTTTTTCAAACCTCAATAGGATTAGTACGGTAAGGTTAGCTCGGTTTGTGTTATATGGGTAACAATTCCGGTGCTATTGTCCCCCTTATTTGTACTATTCCTATTTTGTTGTAATTTTCGTTTCTTGTTATTAATAAAAAATTAGCCCTAGGCTATGCCTAGTGGATTGCTAAAAAAAAAAAAAAGGCTTGCTCGGTTGGTAAGCACCTCCACCTACGACCGTTAGGTCCTGGGTTCGAGTCACCGTGGAGGGGAAGTGTGGAAACACTATAGATCCTCCTAATTTGGGAGGGGTTTAAAAATAAAAAAAAAACCCTAAAAACCTAAAAAACCCCTAAAAATTGTTGAAAAAAACATTAATGCTCTTCCTTCTCTCTAGGACTAGAGAGAGAAAGTGAAGATTTCATTGTTCATGGCCTAAAATCATTCATCTGATAAGTATACTTCATCATTTTAATCTCCAAGCAACGTTCATTGATTACTGATCCAGCGTTAATCATCAAAATCCAAGTTTTGTTGATTTACTGTTTCATCGATTTCTTGTTCATTTTCATTGTTCATCGAAAAATCAGTATTTTGTTGAATGTAAGTTCATTTGAGCTTCTAATCTAACGATTTTCTCAAGTTGCTGGCATTGTGAAGCTTGCTGAAGCTCAGGTTTGAGTTCTATTTGCGAGCAGCTCAGCTGGTGAAGAACCACTGTTTCATCGAGTCTGCTGGAGCTGTGTGTGTTTTTCTTCTTCGCTCCCTGTTATTTCGAGCTTTACAACAGCTCGTTTCTTGTCTTGACTCAAGGCGACTAGGCAGAGAAAATTCGTGAAGATTGTTGAAGCTCTTTATTTCGAGCAGCTCAGCTGGGTGAAGCTACTGTTCCATTGATTTTCTGGTTCATGGAGTTTTGATTCAAGAGTCTGCTGGAGCTGTGTGTGTTCCCTTTATTTCTCAGAAGTCAATTCTGCTGAAGTTTGGTAGATTGTCGCTTGAATATTGTAGCAAAGAGCTGTTAGCACATATTGGCTCTGTTTCAATCAGCTCTGGAGACCATCTGGGAGCCTTAAGCGAGCTTCACTGTAATGGCCTCGTTGGCCACTGCCCAGCCTCCTCCTGAGGTTGGGCAGTCGTCTCTCAATCATGCAACAGCCCTACAAACATCTGCTAACCATCAAACAAACCAAACTTACGCTAACCTACTCCAGCCGCTAGCATTAAACAATCCTATGCACGTACAAAGGTTTATCTTGAAACCAGTTGAGATCTTACATGGTGAGCCAATGATTCGATGGAAGAAGGCGGAAGTTAAGCAATCAATAATACAACAAGGCCTGAACCTAGCAGTGCTTGGCAAATTCTCATACGGCAAACCTGTGATACAAGAGTTGAGGAAGGTTATACCACTCCAATGTGAACTTAAGGGTGCTTGTTCTGTAGGTTTGATCGAAGAATCACATGTCCTGATCAAGCTGTCGTTGATGGAGGATTACATTCACCTGCTATCAAAACCAGCATTTTATTTGAAGGCGCAAGGTGATTACTGGCAGATGCGATGCACGAAGTGGAATCCATGGTGGACTCCGGATGTTGAGACACCAATTGCAATCGCATGGATCTCATTTCAAGACCTACCACCTAATTTCTTTGGTAAAGAGTTTGTGTTTTCATTGGCAAGTGCAGTAGGTAGGCCGTTACATGTTGATTTGGCTACTCAAAATGGTACACGACCTAGTTGTGCGAAAGTGAAGGTGGAGGTGAATTTACTTGCTACATTGCCACAAAGGATTAAAATTATAGAAGAGGCTGATGAAACAGGTCCAGAGGAATCCAAATGGATCAAAATTAGGTACGACTATATGCCTAAATATTGCAAGACCTGTAAGAAACAAGGCCACAATGAGAAGGAGTGTTGGGTTATACATCCAGATTTGCAGCAGAATATTATCAGAGAAGGCAAGGAACAAAAGAAGGAACAGTCGATAATTTTGAGTTCTGATGTTATAGGCACTGCAGCAAATTCTACCAAGGTACTAACCAGTGGGAAAATACTTGGGAATCAAGACACTAACCATGCTAAACAGGAGTGGATGCAAGCTAGAAAAAACAAATATCAAAGAGATAGAAGAGGATACATAATCGAGGGAAACAAGGATCATGAGAACAACAAAGGTAAAGGAATGGCTAGTGAAGGTGCTGTGATATCAAAGAACCAATTTGGAGCTTTAGAAGTGGAGGCAGATAGTCAGGTGATAATGCAAATCTTAGATGGTACAGGAGATGGCAAAGATAAGACAACAGAGCAAGTAAATGCTTATCAGGAAAATGTTAAAGAAAAACCTCTGGAGAATAAGGAGAATAACAAGGCTCTTAAGCCTAATGCTACTGGGATTGGACAAGGCAACTCAGGAATGGTTGTTTATGGTGATGGAGGAAGTGAATCCACTGAAGCCAGGAAGATAAAAAAAGAAGCAGTGGAGAAGTTAAATGTGGTAAGGGAATCAGGTCGAGATATTGATGATACTACAACTAGTAGGGAACAAACAATGGAGTGGGTGCATAGAAGGTTTGGGACAAGTAAGGAAGAATTAAGGATCTGCAATGTGGCTACAAATAGATCCTGCCAGGAAATCCCATCTCAAACTCATGGGGATTCTGAGCAAAAAGATGAAATAAATGTGGGTAATTCTACAAAGAACCTATGGAGTAAAGAAGTAGATGAAATAGATAAGCATAGTTCAAGAGAATTAGTGAAGGGAAGCACTGCAGGGGAGAAGAGATCTGCTGGTAATGCAAACTGTAGGGAAAACCAAGTAGAAACTCAATCTGAAAGAGACTATGGAGTAAGTAAGGAAGATGGAGGACAAGGAAAACCAGATCAACAGGATATGGTTGGACAACAAGACAAGGATGCAGTAAAGCATAGTGACTCTGGAGATATTGTGGCATGTGTTGATGGAGGTCATGTGTATTTGGTAAAGGAGACTGATGGTAATAAGGTGTTAGACACACTATCAGTGCAGAATAAATGGGATGATCGCAATGGAACAGTACATCCTACACGCAATGCTACAGTAGTCCCTAATTTAGAATCTGTGCACGTGAATATGCAAGAACAACTGGGAGCTGTGGGGAATTCTTTAAACACACAGGATGATGCTTTGGTATGTAAAGAAATTGTAGCTACAAATGATGGAGTATTAGAGTCCAGTCCTGTGGCATGTGCTTCAGGCACAGGATCACCTATGCAGATCCAACTTAACATGCCATTAAGAACTCCAAATCAAGTGTTGCATGATATTATCACACATAAGGAGCTGCCGGATGATGTACAACAATCATTGATGGGACAACAATTGCAAATGGAAGCAGAGGAAGATGATGAGTCTATAGCTGAGAACTTTAAAGCTATGGCAAGAGAGGGAGATATATCTCCTAAGTCAGTAACTAGAAGTGGGAAAAAGGGTAAGAAGAAGCAACAGAAAGAATTGCAACTACCTATAAGAATCTTGCCCAGAAGGGCAACCTCCAGTGTGTCCAAATGAATGTCAAGACTCTTATATGGAATATAAGGTCTGTTAAAACTCAGCAGGCTTTTCAAAGAGTTGTTAATATGCAGAAGGAACATGGTTTCTTTATTGTCGCACTCATGGAGCCAATGCAAAAGGTGAAGTTTTTACAAAAGTATAGAAGAAGACTAGGCATGGAGGCTGCAATTTCAAATGTGAATGGGAAGATTTGGTTGTTCTTTGATGCTGTGGTTGAATGGGATCTTTTGATAGACACAGAACAACAAATGACACTCAGAGTCTATCACCAAGAGCTTGGTAAATACATAATGATGACATTTGTATATGCCAAATGCTGTGCACTGGAGAGATTAGAACTATGGGATAACCTATATTATTTGGCAAGTGATATGGATTTACCTTGGCTAGTTGGGGGTGATTTCAATGTTGTGATGGGAGATGAAGAAAAGATAGGTGGACTTCCAGTGTACCCTCCGGAATATGAAGATTTTGCTTTCTGTGCTAATTCATGTGGACTATTTGATCTTGGATATAAAGGGAGCCCTTTCACCTGGTGGAATGGGAGGCCAAACTCAAAATGTATCTTCAAAAGGTTGGATCGAATACTGGTGAACCTACCTTTTCAGAACCTGTTTCCCACTATTGAGGTGGAACATCTGATTAGGACAGGGTCTGATCATGCTCCATTACTGATGAGCTGTGGTGAGGAAGCGATGAGTTTTGTAAAACCATTCAAGTTCCTCAATTTCCGGACAAAACATGAAGACTTTTTAAGGGTGATACAACAGAACTGGATAGCAGACTTCATTGGTGATCCTTTTTTGATGTTTAAGCAGAGACTGAAAAGAGTTAAAATTGCTCTATCAAAATGGAGCAAATTAACGTATGGAGATATCTTCCAGCAGCTGGCTATCAGAGAAGATATTGTAAGAATTAAGGAGAAGCTTTTTGAGGAAGAACCATCTTCTGAAAATAGAACAGTCCTGCAACAAGCCCAGGCAGAATTGAAGAAGTATTTGCACTTGGAAGAACAGTACTGGAAACAAAAGGCAGGCATGACTTGGTTTGAAGAAGGTGATAGAAACACGAGGTTCTTTCACAACTGTGTAACAGGAAAGAGGCAAAAGCTGAAATTGAAAAGGATACTAGACAGTAATGATGCATGGATAGAAGATCAAGAAAATTTAGCACAGGCTGCAGTAGAGTTCTATATGAAGCAGTTCACTAATGAGGGAGATGCTGAAAACTTTGAGATGCTGAACAATGTCCCTACAATGGTGACAACAGAACATAATATGGAGATATGCAGATTACCAACACATAAAGAGACTGAAGATGCTGTATTTGCACTAAGTGGTGAGAGTGCAAGTGGACCAGATGGCTTTTCAGGTTCATTCTTTCAAACATGCTGGGAAATAGTCGGGCAGGATATTCATGAGTTGGTTGTGTTATTTTTTGAGGGCAGACCTTTGCCTAAGTCAATAACACACACAAATCTAGTTCTACTACCTAAGAAGCCCCAAGTGCAAACCTTCTCTGATCTTAGGCCTATTAGTTTGAGTAACTTCATCAACAAGGTTTTTTCCAGAGTTGTCCATGATAGGATCGAAAAGATATTGCCTTCACTAATATCTCTGAATCAGTCTGGTTTTGTTAAGGGAAGGAGTATCTTTGAAAACATCCTCTTAGCACAAGAGATTGTGACTGACATTAGAATCAGAGGAAAGCCAGCTAATGTTGTGATTAAACTAGATATGGCCAAAGCATACGATAGAGTGTCGTGGAAATTTTTGATGCATGTACTGAGGAAAATGGGATTTGCAGAATTTTTCATACATATGGTATGGAATTTGATATCAAACAATTGGTATTCAGTGATGGTGAATGGCCAGGCTTCAGGATTTTTTCACTCGACAAGAGGTGTGAAGCAGGGAGATCCTTTATCTCCAGCACTGTTTGTTCTGTCAGCAGAAGTGCTATCTCGATCACTGAACAAGCTATTTGAAGACAGGCAATTTAGAGGATTTGGGATGCCAAAGTGGTCTGATTCTTTGAACCACCTCGCTTATGCAGATGACACCATCATTTTTACCTCAGCTGATCCATATTCATTGCAGAAAATTATGGAAGTTTTGGCTTTGTATGAGAAAACTTCAGGACAGTTGATTAACAAAACAAAGAGTTCTTATTATGTGCACTCAAAGATAGCTGCAGGTTTGAAGAATACAGTGGCCTCCATAACTGGATTTGCTAAAGGTACATTCCCTTTTACATATCTAGGGTGTCCAATCTTTTACACAAGGAGGAGGAAGAACTATTATCATGACCTGATTCAGAAAATTAAGGCTAAGTTGCATTCATGGAAAGGGAAGCTATTATCATATGGAGGTAAGGCCACATTAATATCAAGTGTTTTGCAAAGTATGCCAACTCACTTCTTATCTGTGCTGGATCCACCAAACAATGTCATTGAGCATCTCCATCAAACATTTGCGAGATTTTTCTGGAGTAATAAGGAAGAAGGGAGAAGTAGGCACTGGACAAAGTGGCAGAATCTGTGTCTGCCAAAGGAGGAGGGGGGTTTAGGCTTCAGATCCCTCTATGATGTTTCTAAATCTATGTTTGCAAAGCTGTGGTGGAGATTCAGAACATCAAAATCATTATGGGCTAACTATATGTGGAACAAATACTGCAAAAAACAACCTCCAACAGTGGTACAGTTTACGGATGGTTCACATGTTTGGAAAAAAATGTTAGAGATTAGAGATGAAGTGGGACATGAAATCTTATGGGAGATGAATCGGGGAGCTACTAATATATGGCATGAAAACTGGACAGGGCTTGGACCATTATACCATGTAGTCCCACCAGAATTTCATATCAATGAGGAACTTCAGGAAGTGGCAGAGCTAAGAGAAGCAGGCCAATGGAATGATGCTCTTTTAAATCAAAATTTCCCACTGGAGATTGTGAATCATATTAGGGAAGAAGTGCATTTTACAGATACAGATGGACATTGGGATACACCAAAATGGATGCCTACACCTTCAGGCAAATTCTCTGTGGGCAGTGCATGGAAAATATTGAGGCACAGAGAACCAGCTAAGCAAGAGTATGCAACACTATGGACAAAAGGACTCCCTTTTAAAATTTCATTTTTCTTATGGAGAGTTTGGAAAAGAAAGGTACCTACAGATGATATGTGGAGGGATGGAGGATATGTAGTGGTCTCTAAATGCTGGTGTTGCCTATCACCCAAAGAAGATACATTTCAGCATCTATTCTTGACTAGTGATACTGCAAAGAAAGTGTGGAGTTACTTTGGCCAGGCTGCAGGTTTGTTGATAAGCATGGTACAAGTTCATCAAGTTATCAAGGAATGGTGGAGTGCAAAGTGTTGCCCAAAGCTGAAACCATTATTCCAGGCAGTACCTGCAGTGATTCTCTGGGAAATCTGGAAGAGAAGGAACACGATGAAATATGGAGGGTCAGTATCCTGCAGCAGGGTTATTCATGAAGTGAATAGGACCTTATACTATTTGGCAAAGGTAAGGTATTCATGGCTCCCTGGGATCCCAATATTATGGCCTGAAATGATCAGATTCTTCGAGCATTACAAACCACTCATAGTGACTAGAACAGTCACATGGCAGCCCCCATATGATGGTTGGTTCAAATGCAATACTGATGGTGCATCGCGGGGAAATCCAGGTCCTAGTTCATATGGTTTTTGTGTGAGGGATCATCATGGTGATCTGATATTTGCCAGTGCAATGGAGATAGGTGACACAACAAACATAGTGGCAGAAGCAAAAGCTATTCTACATGGCATGTTGTATTGTGTGGAGAAGCAGCTACATCCTTTAATAGTAGAAACTGATTCTTTGGTGTTGAAGAAGGTTATAGAAGAAGACTGGGAGACACCATGGAGCATAGGTGCAGAAGTGAGAAAGATCAAGAACATTAAGAAGACATACAATGTCATATTTCAGCATGTGCTAAGGGAGGGCAACACCTTAGCAGATTACTTAGCTAACTTGGTTTTCTCTTTTGCAGGTACTGTTAACTTTCAGTCATTTCAAGAATTACCAGCTAAAGGAAAAGCATTGGTCAATATGGACAAATCTCAAATTCCTAACTTAAGAGTTCGAATAGCTAAGAGAAAAGCACCTAACTAATGGAAATAAAAAGATTCTGGTCGACAGTGCTGTATTCATTCACATACTGGAGATTATTACATTACTACTCAGTGGTATTAGCATGTTTTCTTGCTCAACCTGAGAGTGAAGTGATAATCTATAGGAAAGGAATGGGGACAGCAAAGGTACAGGTCCATAAAAAGCCCAAAGGTGAAAGGCTCATCAGCATCATTGGCAGGGATTCTTGCATCGCAATGGCAAAGGTGTTGCTGTTAGATATCCCAATGGTCATGATCATCTGGATTGAGTTAATCACACTAGCACATCGAATAGCAACAGTCATGGAATCATTACAACACGACATGGAATTTATAAAAGATACTTGGAACTCACGATCGTGTGGAATCAAGACATGGTTCAGTCATGCATTTGGATTGGAAATCTCAAATAATAGCAACTCCAGTTGGTTTTTTGTTAACTGCTTTGTTTCACTATATGAGACTAATCACGAAGGCTCTACAGCACAGCATGAAAGTTACAACAATTACTTGGAATTCACGATCATTTTCCATGATATGGCTTCTGAAGTGTGTTGATAACTCTGACAAGATTCGCATTGGAATGTTAACTACTGTATTGCTGCGCATGATTCATCGGGAAGGTCTAAGTCTGTGGGTTCTGCAGCACACCAAGATAGGCATTATAATCCTTTGGATTTCTCGTTCACTCACTGATTTGGTATGGCTGCTACACAGGTTTAGACACTTTGACATGAGATATATTGGCAGATCAACTCTGATATTGCTAGGCATGGTATGCATTCGATCTACACTGTCCCAGCAAACGATGTCTGCTATGCAAATGGAAGTCACATCAATCTGTTGGAATTCATGGCTACATATTGCCATGATGTGGCTACCTTATTTGTCTGGAATATGTTGGTTACTGCTGTGTCATTTTCCAGTGGTATTAGTATGTTGTCATACTCAGCCTGGAGATGATATAGTAGTAGACAACATATATGTGCTATGGTTATTATATGAAATAGAGCCAGGAGGACATACGCACACAGGCAGCATCATCATCAGCATCACTGGCAAGGATTCTGCAATGACAAAGATGTCACGTTTGTATAACTCAAGGGACATACCCATCTGTCTTGATTCAATGACACTAGTTCATAGAATAGTAACAGCAAAGGCTCGAAACAGGGAAATCTCAACAGATTCTTGGAGCTCACGATTGACTAGTGTCAAGACAGGGATCATTTATGTGTTAGGAATACATTGGATATTATTATGTCATTTTTCAGTGGTATTAGTGTGGTTCCACACTCATTCTGGAGGTGACATAGTAGTATACAATGCACAAGGGCAACATATATTAAAGGTTTTTGAGATAATAGCAGTTCTTTGCAGTAAATCATCGGATGGGAGGTCAATTTTTGTTCCTATGCTGTGGTACTCTTGGATCGACTTGATTTTTGCCTATACTCCGCATACCTTGGCACCTGGTGAGAGCTTGGGTGGTGCTACATGGTACTTGAAATGGGCAGGAGAAGTCAATCATAGCTGCAGGGCGTGGACATCAACATTTAGACTTCATATGCTAGATGATTTTAGATATCGGATTAGTTTTTACTTGTTGATAGATTTCTTTTATAGTCTACTTATAGTAGCAGGACAAATTGTATTCGTTTGGACCCGGATTGGGATTTTATTCGCTTATTTATATATTAGCCACTAGGTACCATGCCTAGTGGTATATTTTGCAAAAAAAAAAAAAAAAAAAAAAAAAAAAAAAAACTAAACCCTAAACCCTAAACCCTAAACCCTAAACCCTAAACCCTAAACCCTAAACCCTAAACCCAAAACCCAAAACCCTAAACCCTAAACCCTAAACCCTAAACCCAAAACCCCAAACCACAAACCCCAAACCACAAACCCAAAACCCTAAAACCCTAAACCCTAAAACCCTAAACCCTAAAACCCTAAAACCCTAAAACCCTAAAACCCTTAAACCCTAAAACCCTAAAACCCTAAAACCCTAAACCCTAAACCCTAAACCCTAAACCCTAAACCCTAAACCCTAAACCTATCCTTTAAAAAACCGCCAAAATTCTCTCTGCCTTCTCTCTACTTTCTCTCTCTAGTTCTTGGTGGGTGTTCTTGAGCCTAGGCAGCCATGGCTGCCACGAGCTCTCCCCAGCCTTTGGCTGTGGGAGAGGTGATGCAAAAAACAACTGAAACAACAACAAACAACAATCAAAAACAGTTGTATGCTGATCTTTTTCGCCCAAAGCAAGCTGCACCAAATCTGTCCAAAGTCGAGTTGGCTGCTGTGACAATTGTACATGGTGAACCAACGATAGAATTCTCCATGGATGAAGTTAATCAATTTTCAAGAGAGGAAGGATTGCATCAAGCTGTTATCATGAAGTTTTCATACGGTAAACCTGATTTACAAGAGTTTCGCAAAGTGTTTCCTTCGCAATTTGATACTCAAGGTCGTTGTAACATTGGACTGCTGGATTTTCGCCATGTCTTAGTTAGATTTGATCTATACAATGATTTTGTTCAATGTATATCAAAATCAACTGGTTATATCAAGGCAAAAGGTGAAGATTTCTTTTTTCGAACTTTCCCATGGACGTTAGGATTCAATCCTAAAGAAGAAACGTCCATGGCAGTGGTGTGGATCTCTTTTCCAGGTCTGCCGCCCAATTTCTTTGCTAAGAAATCATTGATGTCTATTGCATCACCAGTAGGTAAACCAATTGCCTTGGATAAGGCAACTCAGGATAGAACAAGGCCAAGTACTGCCAGGGTGAAGGTAATTCTTGATCTACTTGAAAAACATCCGAAGAGGATTAAAATTTTGATCTTCGACAGAGGTACAGGTAAGTCAATCGTGCAATATCAAGAAGTTGTGTATGACAACCTCCCAAAGTATTGTACATTTTGTAAGCATCAAGGACATGGTGACAAAGAATGTCGCTACTTGAAAGAACAAGATGTAGATGAGATGACAAAAAATAAGGCAACGGATGGGAGTAATCTGCTTGAGATTGATGTATCCGTGACTGAACAACTTCAAGGAGATGCTAGAGATTACCTTAATTCCAAAAAGGCTAGACAAGGTGCTAAACAAGTAGCAGCAGCAGATGAAAAAATAATGGAAGATGGGCAAGGAACAAACAATGTTGCTAATAATAATCCGAAAATTGCTGAGGAAACCAATCGTGCTGCTATGGAAAATACTGTAGGAGATGTTTCAAATCTTGATAAGGGTCCACTAACAATTTTGGAATCTACTTTAGCTACAGTTTCACAAGGTTTCAATGTGCAAAATGCGGCACAAATAATTGATCCGGTTGGTGATTTTTCAACGACTATGACAAAAGGTGACAAAAGTTTACATTTGGACCAAAAAGAGGTCAAGGATGTCGGCCATTTTTCTTGCGTGATTGGAAATATTACAAAGCAATCACATGGAATAGTGGGGTCATTGGAGCAATTTAAGGACGTGGGCCATGTATCACCTTTGAATTTTCAGCATGAGAAAGAGAAGCATGATGCTGGAAAGGAGCAAAATAATAATGAGTTTAATTTGAAGACAAGTGGGGCACATTCTACTATTGCGTTTGGCAATTTTTCAGAATTAAAAACGCAGCAACATACAATTGCTAATGCAAATCAACGTGAAAATGAAAAAGTGGGCTCCTTGGAGCAATTTAAATTTAAGCAAGTGGGCCATGTTCATCATGATGTTGATATGGACAAGAATGGGAATCCAATGGCCTATACCAATATAATAATGGATGGTGTCCCACATGTTTCTCCTTTAGGCATAAATTATTCTTCTTCAAATAGAGAATGCTTAAGTGATTTACAGATTTTTGATGCTGGAAAGGAAAAATTGAATGCACAGTCATTGACATGTGTAGTGGGACCGTTGGAAATAAATCATGACAAAGAAATTGGTCTTGTGGGGCAAAAAATTGACCAGCAGCATGCTCAAAGTTTTCTAACAGTGGATCATGTCAATATTGGAAATTTTAACGCCACAATTGCAAACAACAATGGCCAAATTGCCGAGGAGGAAAATGTTGCCAAGGTGGAAAACGTTACTACCACAATCGGCAATTTGAAGAGTCAATTAATTAGTGTACAAGCTCATAGTTCCAATGCGCCTACTTTACATTTTTCTAATCCTAATGTGGAAAGAATAATCAAGGACGCGCAACATGAGATGATAATGAAGGAAACTATGGTCCAACAACCTTTGGTTGCGCTAAATACATCCGTATATGATGTCCCCTCAAATTCAGTTGAATCTTTTGGTGATTATGGAGGGGAATCCGAGCAGCTTATGATATCAACTGGAAATAACAATGAAGTGCATGAGAAACAAGAAAGTGCCAGGAAAGTGAGCTATAGTGATTGCAAAGCAGTAACAAGTTCAAAGAGGAGGTCCAACCGTTCAAGAAAGAATTGATGAATTTTGAATACATTTTGAACGCGGTTGAGGAAAATGCCAAAGAACTACAAATGGAAATTTTTACAAGTTTGGAAAAGCAGGGACAAGATTTTAATTCATACTTCATTATATTCTATCATTTTATAAGCATTATCATTTGTAATATCATCACAGAATATGTTATAAATTCTGTGATGATCATAGAATATCTAGTCCGGTCAAGTTCTTATTTTTTACATGCTTGCTAAATAGTGAGGTTTTCAAACCTCAATAGGATTAGTACGGTAAGGTTAGCTCGGTTTGTGTTATATGGGTAACAATTCCGGTGCTATTGTCCCCCTTATTTGTACTATTCCTATTTTGTTGTAATTTTCGTTTCTGTTATTAATAAAAAACTAGCCCTAGGCTCTGCCTAGTGGATTGCTTAAAAAAAAAACCCATCCCTTCCTCATTTGTCAAATTGCGCCGCCAAAAGCTCAAATCCTCTCCGTACAGTGCGATCGTCGCTACAGTACCGCCCCAGTGGCGATATGGCCACACAGCCACCAACCACCGGTGGAAAACCACCGGACAAGCCCCAAAACATGCGTAAGTCAATTGCGCACCATTACCCAAGATCCCAATCTCAAAACAATCCCCCAGATCGAACAGATTTGCCAACCAGTGAAGGGATCACTGTTCCTCATAATCGCCTGGGCACAAAAATTATTTCCCCATCAATTGTAGATGTTTCTAGCCAACTTCTGACTCCAGGAGAATGTTCTCCATCACAAGACGCATCTTCTCCCCAAAAATCGCCCCATTCCACCGTCGGAATCTCCATTTCCGATCAAACAAAACCAGCCGGTGACTCACAAATGCCCATACATAATGCACCTGACATCCAAATGAAAATCCAAAGGTACCAAAGTCTTCCTACTAATCGAGAGGAAGTGAATGCAGCTTCAATTTCGACTGGGTATCAACAAAACCTATCGAATTTGAATTCTTCACTCCACAGCCCTGTTTTTTCTCAAAATGGTCGACCAATTGATTCGCTCGTGATTGACCCAATTGGGAGCAATCCAGCAATTGGATATCAATCAGATACTCCTAAGGAACATCTCCACCAAATTTCAGATCAATTGGCACAGCCAATTAACCACAATCGATCTCTATTGTTTTTTCAACAAAATGAGCTGGCCGGAGATGGTGTTCCGGTGACCCAACCTTCCCACAGTCAATGCCAATCCACGCCCCAACCTCAGGTGAGTGTTCAGGCCCCATCAAACCAAATCGTACATGATTCATTTGTGTCGAATATCCAAAAAACTGTCCCAGAAGCATGTTTTTCTAAAATAGGTCGATCAAATGCCAACCTCATTTCTGAGCCATATGTCACTAATGTGAACACCAACATTACCCCCCCAGACTCTTTAGAACACCCATGCACAAGTCCTAATCAATTCCATGGTAGTTTCAGTAATTCTACTGGACTGACAACATCTGATCTTTATCGTTTGGCCGGGCATGGTGGGGGAGGGATAGTTGAACTCCAAAACCAATGCCAATCGACTCAGGTACCTCAAGGGAATGTTTTTGAGCAATCACAACCAATTTTACATGAGCCTATTTGGTCGAATATTGAAAAAGATCCATCTGGTCACTGTTCATCAGTTCATGTTCGACCTAATGTCTCCCATCTCCCAATATCAATTCAGGAGGCTTCTTTGGGTGATAACCTTTCTCTTGACTCCAAGGACACTTCTCCTCAAGTCTCAAAACTCCTCATGCCACTTTCTGAAAGTTCTCCAATGTCTAAGTTTCCAGTTGTTCAATCCTTAACTGAACAGGGTGGTCACCAGCCTATGCTGATGGCTGATCAAAGGTCTACAGGGATACCAACAGTTCAAAACCAATGCCAACTTGTTAGTTCCTCTCAATTTATAACCACTCGTCTCTCAGGACCCATTTTGCATAAGCCAGTCCAACTGAATTCCCAAAATCCATTACCATCTTACTGTGCTATTGCCAATGTTCGACCAACATTTATTTCCTCCACTGTGGTCTCCAATCCAGCCAGTGTTGTTTCCAATATAATGCTTCCCATATTCAATACCTCCCAACCACTAGAAGACCCCTTCTCTCAATCCCACAAATCAAAGGAACAACAGGCACATGTATCCCAGTTGACCATGCAAGCAGATCACAATAAACCAAAGGAACAGGACCAATACCACCCTATTTCTGCACCTCAAGTAAATAGCTCTCAACTGGATGTTGTTAACAACTCCCAAAGCCTGACAGTACCCAGCGAAAAACAAGGCAACAACCCAGGCATTCTACAGCAAAACACACAATCACAAACACAAGTCACCACCACAAACCAGCCTGCTGCACACAAAGGCAACCAAAAAAGTTCAAATTCATCCTTTCCCAAGGTTTCTTCCAATTTTGAAATACCAAATAACCCCAGGAAAAACCAAAAAGACCAAGAAAAACCTACAGATCAGGTTAACTCACTCATCACACCCAATAATCAGGCTCCATCTCCATCCCCTAACAGACCAAAACAACCAGCAAATGCCCCACCATCCCCTCCTACTGTAACCCAGTCCTATGTCACCAGACTTAGAGCCAGGCAAGAATCTGATATACAGCCTATATCATTTACCCCACCCAAAATAACCACAAAGCAAGGTCAACCTGCTGTAGTATTCAAGAAGGAAGACTACATGATTAAATTTGCAGACAGGTGTAAGTACACCATTGTGGGCAAATTCTCAAATACCATGCCAAGAATGGAAAATATCAGAAAGAGTTTCATTGCTCAGACAGAGTTAAGAGGAGGTGTCAAAATTGTGCATTTCAATGCAAGAACTGTGTACATTGACCTTGAGAATGAGTATGATCACTCGACTGTCTGGGGGAAACAAAACATGTTCATACAAGGCCAACTAATGAAACTGGAGGCCTGGACACCTGCCTTCAAGCCTTATGAAGACTCCCCAATTGTTCCCATATGGGTTGTTATACCAGAACTACCATGGCACCTCTACTACATGGAGATTCTCACCCCCCTGTTATCCCCCATTGGTAAGGCACTCTTTCTGGACTTGGCTTCTTTCCAAAAAACAAGAGGAAGTGTGGCAAAGGTCAAAATTCAGATTGATCTTACCAAACCAAGACCCCATCATGTGTGGCTGGGATATGATGATGACCAGGATGAGAATGGGGAGGGAGAATGGTTAGAGGTACAATTTGACAATATTCCAGCATATTGCACACACTACAGACATTTGGGTCACTCTGACACCCTATGTGAGATAAGGGCAAAAGATGAAGAGAAGAAAAAGAAAAAAGAGGACCTGTTCAAAGCTAGTTCTAGCAAAGGGGATCAAGGTGTTCCCACACCTAAGACAACAGATCAAAAAGATAGCCACCAACAACCAAGTTCTATTAAGCAGCACCAGGAAACAAATCAGGAAGAAAGACCAAAGGAAGGAATGCAGGACCAAAAGAAAACTTCCAACCAAAGGGATGCCTCCAGAGAACAAGTTAATAAGGAAAAAGCTCCTATCTCCCAAGAAGAAGAATGGCAAGTACCAAAAAAGAAGCAATTTAAAGGCAATTCCCAACCCAGGAAACAACAACAGGTATACTTACCAAAACCTGTTCCAGTACTGCCTTCAAGCCAAGAGAAACCTACTACAAGCAAGCCAGGACCTTCAGGCAATCTTACTCTCAACCCACCAATCCCATTGGAGAGAAGTATAACCTCTGTGACCCAGACTCATCACCTTCCCATTCCCCCCCTGACTCTTAACTCTGTGATCCTGTCGAACTCCCCCCCTTCTGTGGTTAATGGAGGTGAAGAGAATTGTCTGGAGACACATAGTAATAGACAGGAAGGGGAACCAATAGAGGTGGGGCTTACTCATGTCTTGCATGCATGTGCCCCTGCACAAAGGAATGAATCTAGCAGTGACTTTCAACCCTCTGCCACCATTTCCCCTATTGTTAATGATCAAAATACATCTCCAAATTCTGCTCAGGCTGGGGAAGAGGATTCTGATGAATGTTATGAGGTGTCTGAAGACTGTAATGCTCACATGAGAGCTCTGATAAAAGGGAAAGCCCATGTGAATGACTTTCCAATTCAACCTCAGAAATCCAAGAACAAACCTAGTAAAAAGAAGAGGCAGGCTATGAGAAAACAGAACTCTGGAGTCATCATCAAAGAGCCACAAGAGCCACCAGATAATTCACCCAACCAAAGTCCCAATATCCAAAGTACCAAACAACCAGCATCTGCTATTAGCCATCCACCCACTTACCATACAGACATCCACAAAGTGCCAGAAAACCCAACAGCTGAACCCTCTCCTATCTCAATACTTTCTTCAGAGACATGCTCCTTGATTAAACCATCAGAGAAATGCTCCCTTAACAAGTATTCCCCTGTGATTGATGAATACATGCCTATCCAATCAGAGGAGGAGGATACAGAGGAGGGAAATGAGCCAACAGATGAGGAATTAGAGGCAGAACAGCATTGTGACCTCCTGGTAGCAGCTATCAATGGCAATGAGCATCAGGAACCAAGACATCCTAACAAGCCAACCACCATTTTCAGACCTTCTCCAAGGTTAACAAGAAGCAAAGCTGCTAGAAGTAGCAGTGTGCCACCAACTCACAAATCCTCTCTTTCACTCCAATGATTAGTACAATCATATGGAATGTAAGAGGCATTAGGACCTCTGGAGCCATTGATAGGCTCAAAATCCTAAAGCAAATCCACCACCTTTCTCTTATAGCAGTCTTGGAACCCTTTCTTGATGACAACCACATCAACTACTTCAAGCTCCAACTTTCCATGAATCACTCTATTTCCAACACAAATAATAAAATTTGGATTTTTTGGAATAATGACTTCACAGCCAATGTATTGGACCTTGATGATCAGCAAATTACTCTCCAATTGAATCATGCCACAGTCAAAGATCCTTTCATTGTCATTGTTGTCTATGCCAAGTGTAAACCTATACTGAGAAGACCTTTGTGGCAGACCTTGAGAATGAAATCTACATCATACACAACCCCATGGTGTGTAATAGGTGATTTCAATGTCATAGCAACTGTAGAGGAAAAAATTGGAGGCATTCCCTACCAGATGAATAAGAGCATAGACTTCTTGAGCATGATCGAAGACTGTGGATTAATGGATCTTGGCTACTATGGTCCTAAGTTCACATGGTCTAATGGCAGAGGTTCATGCTCTATTGTCTGGAAGAGGCTGGATAGAGGTTTGGTTAATGATCAATGGATATTGACCTTTCCTACCACCACTATCTCTCATTTAGCATCTGCCGGATCTGACCATAATCCCCTCCACCTGGAAATCAATGCAAGGCAAGAAAACTCAAAAAAGTACTTCAGGTTTCTAAATTGCTGGGTTGACAATGATAAGTTTATGCCCCTAGTCAAAACAGTCTGGAGCCAAGCAATTCAAGGCAATCCCATGTGGGTTTTTCATCAAAAACTCAAGTCTCTTAGCCAGACTCTAAGTAGATGGTCTAGACAGGAGTATGGTGACATATTTCAGAAAGCAAAGGAATATGAGGAGCAATTGAAAGAAGCTGAGACTTCCTGGGCAAATTCCAATACTGAAAGTGATAGAGCAAGGCTTCATGAACTGAAAGCAAAATACACCAAGTATTTGAAATTGGAGGAGAGTGTTCTAAAACAAAAAACCCAGCTCCAATGGTTTAAAGAAGGTGATGCCAATTCCAAATACTTCCACAGTCTTATAAGAGGGAGAAGAAGAAAACTGTTCATCCACAAAATCAAAGATGAAGAGGGAACATGGATCCAAGGTGATTCTGCTATTGGGGAGGCTGCTTGTGAATACTTCTAGGATCTATTCACTGAATCAGGAGGTAATATTAGGGAAGACCTCTTATGCTGCATTCCTTCCTTGATAACTTCTGAGGAAAATGACTCACTAATAGCTGACCCTACCATGACTGAACTCAAAGATGTGGTATTCTCAATGAATCCGGCAAGTGCAGCAGGTCCAGATGGCATGAATGGCAAATTTTATCAAGCATGCTGGGATATCATCAAGGTTGATCTGTTGAATGTAGTGCTCTCTTTCTTTGGAGGCAGCACAATGCCCAAACATATGACTCATGCTTGCATAATCATGCTCCCCAAAGTTGAATTCCCAAACTCCTTGACAGATTTCAGGCCCATTAGTTTGAGTAACTTCATCAACAAAATCATATCAAAGCTCATATGCTCTAGGCTGGCTCCAATTCTTCAAAGGATCATTTCTGAGAACCAATCTGGCTTCGTAAAGGGCAGGAACATATCACAAAACATTATGTTGGCCCAGGAAATTGTGCATGGAATCAAAAAGCCAAGCAATGGTTCAAATGTAGTCATAAAACTTGACATGGCTAAGGCTTATGATAGAGTGTCATGGGCCTTTACTTGCATCATGTTAAGAAGATTAGGTTTCTGTGAGAGGATCATTGACATGATATGGAGGACCCTTTCTAATAATTGGTACTCTATAATAGTCAATGGACTTAGGTGTGGTTTCTTTCCATCCTCCAGAGGTCTAAAACAAGGAGACCCTCTTGCTCCCTCTTTATTCATCCTTGGAGCTGAACTGCTTTCCAGAATGCTCAATCTTCTAACCCATGATGAATTCTATAATGGCTTCTACATGGAAAAAGAGGTCCTCAAATAAATCACCTCAGCTTTGCAGATGACATCATCATCTTTTCATCAGGAAGCAAATCTGCTCTAAGAAAGGTCATGTGGATTCTTCAGGAATATGAGTCTATTTCAGGGCAGCAAATCAACAAGAATAAAAGCCACTTCATGACTGCTGCAAATGCAAGACACACTACTGTCAAGAGAATCCAATCTACCACTGGTTTCTCCAGAAGAACATCTCCTATCACCTACTTGGGGTGTCCATTGTATACAGGGAAGCTTAGGATATCTCACTTTAACAAGGTGGTGGCAAAAGTAGTGGGCAGAATATCAGGGTGGCAAGGTAGAATGCTTTCATATGGTGGTAGAGCTACCGTCATCAATTATGTCCTTCAATCCTTACCTATCCATCTCCTCTCAGCCATATCCCCCCCTAAATCAATCATGAGACAACTTGAGAAAATAATGGCTAACTTTTTCTGGGGGATGGACAAGGACAAATGCAAGTACCACTGGACATCATGGAGCAAACTATCCTATCCAATTGAAGAAGGGGGTATTGGCTTTAAATCAATAGCTGAGGTATGCAAAGCCATGGAATGCAAGCAGTGGTGGAAGTTTAGGACCTCTAACTCCCTTTGGAGCTCCTTTCTCAAGGCCAAATATTGCCAAAGATCTCACCCCGTTAAAAAGAAATGGGACTCCGGACAGTCCCAAGCATGGAAGAGAATGATGTCCATCAAAAAAGAAGCTGAAAAGGCCATATACTGGAGACTTCATTCAGGTACTTGCAGCTTCTGGTGGGATAGTTGGCTAGGGGATGGGCCTTTAGCTCAACATAGGCCAACAGGAAATAGACCAGGCAACCTCGCAGTCTCTTCTTTATGGGTAAATGGCAACTGGAATCTTCAGAAACTTAATCAAATGGCCCCCTCTCACAAAATCCCTCAGATCACCCAAATACCCATTCACTTCAATCCATCTATCTCTGACAAGCCCATTTGGACACCTAATACCACTGGAAATTTCACTTGTGCTTCTGCTTGGAACCTCCTCAGAACCAAAAAGCCCCATAATCTCTCAAACAAGATGACATGGCACAAGAAAATTCCATTCAAATGGTCATTCTGCCTATGGAGAGCTCTTAGAAACAAGCTGCCTACTGATGATAGAGTTCTGCAATTTAGTGCTCCTACTGTCACACGATGTGTATGCTGCTCCTTTCATGCCTCTGAATCTGTGGAGCACGTTTTCTGCTCAGGCAACTTTGCAACCATAGTGTGGAGGAAACTGGGAGGCCCAGCAGGCATCCAGACTTCCAACATACCCCTCAGACTGCTCTTAATGAACTGGTGGCTTCACAAGAGTAGAAATGAAGTTCACAAGCTGATACTAGACACTACTCCCATAATCATTTGTTGCAACCTATGGAAAAATAGGTGTAGTGCTAGGTACGGAACCAAACCAACATCCCTCTCAAGGGTTCTTTTCTCCATCTCTTCTGATATCAATCTGCTTCTAAGAGCAAATTACCCCTCTATATCTTGGCCTACCAACTGAAATCATCTCTTTTCCTTGCTTGAACAAATTTCACACTCTATCAAAACTACCCAAGTTAAATGGAACAAACCAATTGCTACCTTTGTGAAAGTTAACAGTGATGGTAGTGCCCTATCAAACCCAGGCAAAATAGGTGCTGGAGTGATCATTAGAAACCAAGCAGGTCAATTTATTCATGCTATTTCTGCACCTTTGGGTGAAGGCACTAACAATGATGCAGAAGTGGGAGCTGCTATAATTGGAATTCAATGGTGTATATCCAATGGCTTCAACAAAATCCACCTTGAATCTGATTCTGCTCTTCTTATACGGTGGTTACAAAACAAAAAGGACCCCCCGTGGTCCTTAACTCCCAAGATTTAACAGATTAGGAGTTTGTGCTCCCACTGTGAGAACTTCATAGCCACACATGTATACAGAGAAGCCAACAGTCCAGCAGATTCCCTTTCAAAACTTAGCCATGATCTCACTACATTAACCAGCTTCACCAGTGCTCAATTTCTTCCAAATCTGATCAGGGGACAGTTATACTTGGATTCATTAGGAACCCCTTCTTTCAGACATAGGAAATCTTCTCAAATCAATCTCCCAAATCACTGTCACCCTCCTTCTCCCAATGATTTCACATCTTCTCATGGATATGGATAACTCCAAAGAACCCTTCAAGAGCCCCCCACCAATCCAAACACCTCTCAAAATTCTTCATCATTCACAAGCCAACCTCAGACCCTCAAGGCACATGAGACATCACTGTCAAGACAATGGAGTTCACTTGCTAACACTGTTTGCTACCTTTTTGCAGGTATTCGATGGTCTCCCCTTCACCACAGTTCAAACAATACTCACCCCTACCAGTGACTCCCATCAACACTTACCAACACATAATATCACTCCCACCAAAGATACCAATGAAACCAATGAAACAGTGAAACCTCAAATGTCCTGCAACATCATCCTTAGCTCCCCCTTCTTGGCCCCTCCAGAACAGTACCCCACAACACATAAGAACCTGGTGCTTGCTCACCCCTCCCTAACATGTTTGCTTATTTGTGCAAGTATTTGGAAAAGTGTACATCATTTGATGGACTTTCTGACAGTGGTATTAGCACTTCAAGTGCTCAGTCTGTCGAGAGCTCATCATTTGATTTGTACCCCCCCCCTTAGCACTTGCAAAATGATCTTACATTCCAACAAGACCACTAGAACATTTCAGACAACAAAGCAGCAACAAAGCCAAACTGGCAGTCTCTGGAATTCAACTGACAGGTTAACAACAACCAATAGAATAGGTAGTTGGTTTTGGCATGGTTGTTAGTGGTGGCCTTGCATAGTGGTTTCATCCTCACAGCTGGTCATCCTACTAAAAGCAAACCAACTAACCATCAATCAATTCTCAACACTTGCTACCCAGAACCAAAATGCAGATCAGCAGTACGCAGACTTCCAGAACAGGAAACACTTCAGTTGTAACTTGAGCCTCTATGCAGTCTTGTGCAGTCACCACAAGAACCTATACTTCAGACTGTATAGAACAGGGGTCCCTCAATGCTCCCCTCTCCCCAGCCTCAACTTCAGTCACACAAGAACCTGGAGCATGAGCTCCCTTCTTTTAACTAACAGTAGCTTCCTTTTTGCAGGTACATCGAGTGTATTTGATCATGTGAGTTTTTTTCAGCCAGTGGTATTAGCACTTGTGCTCATTCTGCTGAAAGAACATCATATGTACCAAATCACTCAAGCCAAGCTCAACTACCTATCTCCATGTCAACGCAGAATCAACCAAGCGCAACAACCAATAGCAAGGTGGAAACAGGAGTCTTGGTTTGTCCATTACATCTATAATTGGCAACTAATCACACCTAGGGGAACAGACCTATGGACACTCACATATATGGATATCTCAAGAAAGCCACCTCACGGCTCCCTCTCTTCTGTCATGGGTGTAAAACTCACTGGCCGTCATCATTGGCATTTTTTTGTACACTATCTTCTACCTAGCTTTCTGGTAATTTCTTGTCAAAGCAAGGTAGAAGATAGTATCCCTCACTATCACAGTGTTTTTTGTCATCTTTCATAGGGTTTTCCTATATTGCTTCAAATGTAGAGGTTGGTATGTTTGGAACACTAGCCTCCAATACATCCATCTACTAGATCTAGACTATTTTACTTTGTTTATAGCTAACCTAGGCCAACCCCTCACTTTGTACCTCAGTCCAACAATGAAATGCATGAGGGTGAACATGAAAGTTCCATGGAAGACATTGAGTCTAATGAAGAAGAGTGGGAAGGTGAGGACGATGGCAAAGCTGATTTTGGTGTCAATCTTATGGAGCAATTCAATTGCGCAAATTTGAAAAGGGAGCAAGAAAATAGGCTTAAACAACGTTTTCAATTTGCAAGTCATCGTGTGGAAAGAGTTATCAAAGATGAAACTCAAATTTCATTTTTTGAAAATTCTAAGACTGGAAAATTAAAGAACAAGTTGGAGGCTCCAGATTTCATTCCGAATAAGCTCCATTGTCGCACATGCTTGCATTTCATAGATACACCACCAAATACTGTCGAGGACCACATTGGAACAAGTCAAGGAGGTGCTATCTGGATGAAAATTGCAACAATGTCCGACAAAAGACCAATTGTTAGGCGACCTCCTATGAGAGCTGCCAAACAAAAACAGGCTGCCCCAACAGCGTCAAGGAGGTCCTACCGTTCAAGAAAGAATTGATGAAGTTTGAATACATTTTAAACACGGTTGAGGAAAATGACAAAGAACTACAAATGGAATTTTTTACAAGTTTGGAAAAGCGGGGACAAGATTTTAATTCCTACTTCATTATATTCTATCATTTTATAAGTATTATCATTTGTAATATCATCACAGAATATGTTATAAATTCTGTGATGATCATAGAATATCTAGTCCGGTCAAGTTCTTATTTTTTACATGCTTGCTAGATAGTGAGGTCTTCAAACCTCAATAGGATTAGTACGTAAGGTTAGCCCGGTATGTGTTATATGGGTAACAATTCCGGTGCTATTGTCCCCCTTATTTGTACTATTCCTATTTTGTTGTAATTTTCGTTTATGTTATTAATAAAAAACTAGCCCTAGGCTCTGCCTAGTGGATTGCTAAAAAAAAAAAAACCCTCTGCCTTCTCTCTAGGACTAGAGAGAGAAAGTGAAGATTTCATTGTTCATGGCCTAAAATCATTCATCTGATAAGTATCCTTCATCGTTTTGTATTGGTGATTTTGCTTGGATCTGGCGAAAAACAGATTCTAAAACATAGTTCGAGTACTGTAGCATCGTTTCAGCAACAATCAGTTCCAATTACGTGAAGCTGTTTGAAGAACTTGGAGCTACAGCTAGCTTTAACAGGAGATTACATAATCAAAAATTTGTAGCATCGAGCAGTTGTCAGAGTAAGGAAAACTGTTTAATCTCAGATTTGACGAACTACTGTTCATCGGCTCAACATCGATCTACTGTTCCATTGAACATCGAGACCTTGGTACAGAACATATGGTATTTCAATTCTTGCTGAAGCTCTGTGATTAGCTGGTCAAATTCGTTGCAAATCTAGTTTACCATTGACGAAATCTGCTCACCGGCTCATACATCGAGTTTATTGGGCAAATCAAGTTTTATGAAGCTCTGGCGACAGAATTGGCAAATTTGAGCTACTGTTGTTCGTGCGAAAGCTTATATCGATTGTTGTTCATTGGCTTCTTATTTCTTCTTCATCGATTTTCTACGCAACATTGACAATCTCTGTTACATCCCCTATTTTGTTCTGAAAGCGTTACAAAATCTGGGCTTTACAGAGAAGAAATCTTTTGTTGCGTTGAGGAAGATTTCATGGCCTCTAAGGCCGGCGACCAATCACCTCCAATGACTGGTTTGCCCTCTCAACCATCCTCCTCCATTCCTAACAACACCACATCAACTCTCAAGCCTTTGGATTATTCAACCATTTTTAAACCATCTACAATCAATGCACCAGCTCAAGGAAGCACGTCAAAACAGTGCAATGTAGAACCAATTCAATTTCGTCGACCTGTACTGTTACAAGGCCAACCAATGGTAAAATTCACGGAAGCAGAGGTAGAGCGAATGAACAAGATTGAAGGTTTGCATTATGCTGTGGTGTGCAAATTTTCGTATGGATGGCCTGAGCTTAAAGAACTACGTCGAATTGTCCCGATGCAATGTGGAATTAAAGGCGAGTGTAATATCGGACATCTTCGTGACAAGCATGTGTTAATAAGAATGACTTTATGGCAAGATTTTGTCGATTTCTCGTCAAAGAGTGTGTATTATGTGAAGGACAAGACTGGACAGGATTACCAATTGCGAACATTGATTTACGATGCTAAATTCAAAGCCGGAGAGGAAACACCCAAGGTAATGGCGTGGATTTCGTTTCCAAATCTACTACCCACATATTATGTGAGAGAATGCCTATTTTCTTTAGCATCTGCTGTGGGGAAGCCACAGCATCTTAATTTGGCTACCACTAATAAAACAAGGCCGAGCTGTGCACGAGTAAAGGTTTTAATTGACCTGCTCGATGATCATCCTACGAAAGTGCGTATGGATATTGTGAATGAACAAACAGGTGATGTTAGAACTGAATGGATATCAATCAGGTATGATTACCTACCCAAGTATTGCAAGGAGTGTAAATTACAAGGCCATGACATGATGGAATGTTGTAGAATTCACCCGGAATTGATATCAAACAGAACTGTAGTCGAGCATGTTAATAATGAATCTACAATGCCAGAACCAACTGGAAAGGGTAAAGATAACGCTCCTATAATGGTTTTGACCAGTGGTAAGATTGTTGGAAATGTAGGCCCTCATTGGAAACAAATCAGAGACAATAGAGGACAGAACAAAAACAAACATATTGGAGGCAAGGGTGCTACTGGGACAGAAATGGTTGCTGTTGATAACCATGCAGGAAAACAGGTACAAAATAACAACAAATTTGCTGTCTTGGAAATGGAGGATGCTGACACTAATGACACTAATCAACTGGCCTTAGTACATGCAAACACATTCCAAAAGAGCCCAACTCAAAAAGCAACTGGAGAGAGGAGTTTCAATGCAAATGCTACTGATGTTCTTGATAAGCAGACTACTGGGAATGGGAATGATATTTCATTGATAGCTGACCAAGGTGTGGCCAAGGAAAACAATACTCAATTGGTAAATAGATCTTTTGTTGGCAACATTGAAACCAATCAATCGTGCCAAGAGGTCCCATCGCAAGTTGCTGGTCTTTTTACAGCAAATGGAAATTCAAATGGTTTTGACAGGCTACAAGTTACTGAAGGCAGAGTTTGGCATAAGCAACGTGAGTACGATTCAGAGGAAGGGGAACTACCAGATGGTGCATGTGGTGAAGATGAATCAACTGATGAAGAGAATGATAAAGATGAACAAAGTGTTAATGGTAATGTCAACAAACAGGAACAAATAGGTGATAGCAGCATCAACGTTGAGGAAAATTCACTAAAGGAAAAGAGCACAACATTTTCAGGAAATGAAAGAGTCCAACAAATCCTAAATGCTAATCCTAGCAAAGTTTTGATACATGCTAAGCCAAATTCAGATGGAATAGAACTTACTGGTGGTAATGCTATAGTAATACCTTCGGCTTTGGGTATTACTGATAGAGAATTTTCTAGGAATCATAATGTTTTGATTAGTATGGGTGATGGGATCGACAAGGACAAACATGGTCCTTCAAACATTCCAAAACCTGTTACTAGTGAAGAAGGAGGAACAAATGCAGTACAAAATACTGCTGGAGAATCAGTTGAGGAAAAAATCAGTGCCTTGATCCCTATGACATCACAACAGCAACTGGTGGCTCAAATTAAAGAAGTCAGACAGGAGGAAATTAAGGGAGGTAATAGAGTGGATTTTGATGAAGAATCGACGACAAAAAACCTCAACAATGTGGCAACGCAAGGAAATGTCTCACCTAAACACCTCGAAAAAGGCAAGTCAGCAGGAAAAGGGAAGAAGAAGCAGTCAAAAGATATACAAAGTGTAGTCCCAGGGGTTAAAACAAGAAGGACCCAGCCGAAATCTCACAATTAATCATGAATGCGATCTTTTGGAACGTGAGGTCAGTGAATACAAAGAAAGCCTTTGAGAGGCTTGTCAATATGAATAGACAGCATCATTTTCATTTTATTGGAATCATGGAACCCAAGCAGAAATCAAGGAAGCTTGACAGATATAGAAGAATGATAGGAATGTTGCAAGCCTTTGCTAATGTATCAAATAAGATATGGGTGTCTGTTGATGAAGATCATGGGGTAGATGTAATGATTGACATGGAACAACAGATGACTTTGAAGATCACAAATCTGGACAGTCAAACCACTTTCGTTGTTACTTTTGTTTATGCGAAATGTGATGCGAACGAGCGCATAGAATTATGGGACAGCTTGTATTATCTAGCTCGAGATATGTCACTTCCGTGGCTAGTCGGGGGGGATTTTAATGTGATTTGGGATGAAGAAGAGAAGCTTGGAGGTTTACCTGTTTCACTCAATGAGATCAACGACTTTAGACATTGTGTAAACACGGCTAATCTGTCAGATTTAGGCTTCAAAGGAAGTATTTTCACTTGGTGGAACGGGAGAGCAGGAGAAGATTGTATTTTCAAAAGATTGGATCGATGCTTGGCAAACTCAGAATTTCAACAGATGATGCCTGGAATTGAGGTAAATCATTTGTCGAAAATTGGATCGGATCACAGTCCTATGCAATTATCATGCACTGTTGACGTTACTCCAATAAAGAAGGCTTTTAAATTCTTGAATTTCTGGACAAAGAATCAGACCTTCATGGATGTGGTGAAAGAAAATTGGAAGGCAGACTTTGTAGGAGACCCGTTCTTCATGTTTAATCATAAACTGAAGAGATTGAAAAAGGCTTTGACAAACTGGAGCAGGACAACTTTTGGTGACATTTTCTAGAAAATAGCGAGCCTAGAAGAAGTGTGCTTAGTTCATGAAGCAGAGTTTGAAATAAATCCAACCTATCAAAATAGGGAGAGAGTCCACAAGTTTCAAGCTCAACTTATCAGATTCCTAGCACTAGAGGAAGAGTTTTGGAAGAAAAAAGCCGGAATGACTTGGTTTCAAGATGGTGATAAGAATACTAAATTCTTTCATGCGCAAGTCAATGGTCGAAGAAAAAAGCTGCAATTGAAAAGAATACAGAACCACAATGGCATTTGGTTAGATGACAATGTTGATATGGCAAGTGAAGCAGTAAAGTTTTTTGAGGACCAGTTTCATGAGAATTCAGTTCCTACTGAGTTTGGAATTTTGGAAAATGTACCTGCTATGGTCGAAGATGAACATAATGATTTCCTCATGCAACAGCCTACTAAAGAAGAGATTAAAAAAGCTGTGTTTGGCTTAAATGGAGAAAGTGCTGGTGGACCGGATGGATTTAATGGAGTTTTCTACCAAACATGTTGGGATATTGTTGGTGATGATCTGGTAACAATGGTGAAAGCTTTTTTCAATGGCCATGGGCTTCCTAAATCTATAACTCATACAAATCTGGTTCTATTGCCAAAAAAAGGAAATAATATCATTTTCTGATATGCGGCCAATTAGCTTAAGCAACTTTGTAAATAAGGTGTTTTCCAGAGTAATTCATGAGAGATTGGTAGGATTGCTTCCTACTTTAATATCCAAAGAACAGGCTGGTTTCGTTAAAGGGAGGAGCATAGTGGAGAATGTGCTTTTGACACAAGAAATTATTACTGATATAAGACTTAGAACCAAGGTTGGTCCAAATGTGGTAATTAAGCTGGATATGGCGAAGGCTTATGATCGCTTATCTTGGTTATTTCTCACGAAAGTGTTGAGAAAGATGGGTTTTGGAGAAAGATTTATAGGAATGGTATATGGGATTGTGTCAAACAATTGGTACTCAGTTCTTATTAATGGACAACCACATGGCTTTTTCAGATCAACAAGAGGAGTGAAGCAGGGAGACCCACTGTCACCTACCCTATTCATATTGGCAGCTGAAGCAATGTCTAGGGGATTGAATGATCTGCATAAAAATCCATGGTTTTGTGGATTTGGAATGCCAAAGTGGAGCCCCAAAATAAACCACCTTGCGTATGCGGATGACACCATAATTTTCAGTTCCTCGGATGAAACTTCACTATTGCTTATAATGGAGGTACTGAGAAAATATGAAGAAGCTTCTGGGCAACTTATTAATAAGAGCAAATCAGCTATATATATGCATCATTCAGCGAGTACTTCAGTAATGGATAAAGTCCAAAGGATCACATGTTTTCCAAAACAGGAGTTTCCATTTACATATCTAGGGTGCCCAATTTTTTACCTCAGAAGAAAGATGGACTACTATCAAGGTCTAATAACCAAGGTGATGGATAAGCTCCAGAACTGGAAAGGCAAACTGTTGTCGATAGGGGGGAGAGCAGTTCTAATAGCACATGTTCTTCAGAGCATGCCTATACATTTACTCTCATGTATCAATCCTCCAAGGTATGTGATTAACAGAATACACAAAATCTTTGCACAGTTTTTTTGGAGCAACACAGTGGGAATATCGAGCAGACATTGGGCATCTTGGAATAAGTTGTGTTTGCCATGTGAAGAAGGTGGAGTAGGATTCAGATCACTTCATGATATATCGACCGCTTTAATCTGCAAGTTATGGTGCAATTTTCGAACTAAGCCAACATTGTGGAGTTCCTTCATGAGTAACAAATACTGTAAAAAGTTAAATCCCATGATTGTTCCATGGAGAGATGGCTCACATGTTTGGAGGAAAATGCTCGAGTGCAGAGACATTATTGAACATCAAATTCTGTGGAAGCCTAGAATGGGATCATCTTTGTTTTGGTTCGAAAACTGGACGGGCCTTGGGTCACTTTACTTTGTCACACCTCCTGACTTTGCATGCGATGAATCAATCCATAATGTATATGAAGTGGTGGTTGATGGGCACTGGGATGAAGACAAGATCAGACAAACACTTCCTCAAGACATAGCTGAACATATCCTGGATAATTTGAAACCTCCTGTAGCTGCTTTAATTGACAAACCAGTTTGGGGACTTGAGACTAGGGGTGAATTCTCAGTGAAATCTGCGTGGGAGTATCTAAGGAGGAGGCAAGAACCATTGAATGTGTACAGGAACATGTGGATCAAAGGATTGCCTTTCAAAATCAGTTTCTTTATGTGGAAGTTTTGGAAAAACAAACTGCCAATTGATGAGTTCTATAGGAAATTGGGATACCTTATGCCTTCAAAGTGTTGGTGTTGTACTGAGCCAAATGGAGAAACTTTGCAACACTTGTTTTTCACATCCAATGCTGCACAAACAGTTTGGAAATATTTCTTGGGACATGCTGGAATTTCAATAGTTGGAATCAATTTGCACCAAGCAATAACTAAGAGCTGGAATGCAGATGTTGAACACAGACTGAGGCCTATTATGCAAGCTCTACCTTCAGTTATAATATGGGAATTATGGAAGAGAAGGAATGGCTACAAATATGGCGAGGCTGTAACAGTTAACAGGGTTATTTATCAGATTTCGACTACTATGCAAAGGCTGGTTAAAGCTCGAAAGCCAAGAATGCAGAATGTTTGCCATAGTTGGCCAAATCTGTATAGAAGCCTGGAGGAATATACACCTACATTGAAGTATACAAAGGTTATGTGGAATTTCCCAAAGCAAGGATGGATAAAAGTTAACACGGATGGCGCAGCAAGGGGCAATCCAGGTAGATGCTCGTTTGGATTTGTATTGAGAAATGAAGAGGGTGATGTAATATATGCTTGTGGTAAGGAGATCCAGGAAGGAACAAACTCTGAAGCTGAAGCAAAGGCAATTCTTGAAGCTTTGAGATACTGTGTTGAAAATGGCTATGTACAAATCGAGTTAAACACTGATTCGATGATGATGAAAAATGTAATAGTGGGAGATTGGAAACCACCATGGAATATTTCTGATTGGGTGGACGAAATAAGGCAGATGATGGATACATGCAATGTAACCATATCACATACATTTAGAGAGGGAAATAGTTTGGCAGACTACATTGCAAATTATGCTCTAGATTGTGGTCCACTAGAATGTTTCAGCTTCCAAGATCTGCATTCAAATGGTAGAAGACTGGTGAATAGTGACAAAAGTCAATGCCCCTACATCAGAGTGAAGGTTCAGAGGGATTAAAAATGCAAAGAAGAGAAGGAACAAATGAGAAAGTTGTTGCAATGGAATGCAATCAGGCTAAAAATCCTCAAACAATCTGTTTTTCTAACATGTTTTGCTGTTTTGCAGGTGCTTCTCGAATGTTTATGTCCTTTTCTATGATGGATTTTCAAGTGGTGGTATCAGTGTTTATCACTCAGTCCACTGAAATGAAATTACAGAGAGGCATACACACAGAAGAGAAACAGGTTACTAGGCTACAAAGATTGGCCAACAATGTGTTATGGCAAGTCATGATAATAATTTCGGGAGAGTGTAGACATGCATGTCAACAGGAAACAAACGAGAACATTACCAGTGTTGGAAAAGATTTTCGACTGGATATTTTCTTTTCTATGATGATATATTCTGTGATAATTAAGTCCACTAAAAGGAAGTCAAAATTTCATTCTCTTCATGATTTTCTTCGTGAATGCCTCCACTGCCTGAGGGATTGCAATAAAGAAAAAGAGAAAGAAGTTTCCCTTATAGCTAAATCATCTTCTGAGCTCAATGTGCGAGGACGTGATTTTGTGGAAAAGTTGATTCAAAGCTTCTGTGGTTTCATTTGCATGATATATTTTTTTGGAAGCAGGGAGCGAGGATTCAACGCCTGGAAAGTTGCAAAAATAGCACGGATGAAATACTGGGATTGCCTCTCATTAACTGTTACAATATTGGAGAGGGCACGTGATGGTTTTGGCAACATGTGCTTTGGTCTTCAATTTTTACAATTTATGCGGGGGACTAGATGCAAATCGTGGGTAATGGTGCAGTTTTTGTATTGTTTACTAATGGGAGTAGCACCCCAATGCCTTGGGAAGATCTCTCGTTTGGATGGGTGCTGTCACGTGAAGCAAAGGTTTTGGTTAATTACTAACAAAGCTAAGGAACAATCTATGCCCCACTGTATGTTGCAAGACCGTTTGGGACAAGACAAGTGTATTCTTAAGAGTGGGCAAGGGTGTATTCAACGCAAGGAATCTTGGCCGCATACATCTTTGGGATTTCAACGAATTCTTGCATGCTTCATTTTCTTTATGCAAAATGAACGAGTGCAATCAAGAAATGTGACCAAATCTAATAGCAAAATGGCAGTGGTAAAGGTAGCATTTACAAGCATGATAGAGCAAGAATGGAGATGGGAGCAACATCAAGAACAATCAAGGGATGACAACACCATGGGCTTTATTAGTTCTTTCATGACTAGTGTAGCTAGTAATCATCGTGTGATATCAATGTTGAGCCGACTACTCAATATTGATAATAGGTTTAATGTAATATTCAAGTTTTATCACTTTCATAGACTAAGGCCACCTAACAATGTATTTTTTTCTTTAATTTTCCTTTATTAATAAAAAATAGCCCTAGGCGCTCAGCCTAGTGGATTGCCAAAAAAAAAAAAAAAACCCTAAAACCCTAAACCCTGTAAGCTTTGGTGGAATTTTAGAACAAAACCAAGTTTGTGGAGTTCTTTCATGAGTCAGAAGTACTGTAAGAAACTAGATCCTGTTATAGTACCTTGGAGGGATGGTTCTCATGTTTGGAGGAAGATGTTGGAGTGCAGAGACATCATGGAGCATCGGATCTTATGGCAGCCAAAGATGGGATCCTCACTTTTTTGGTATAGCAACTGGACAGGTCTTGGAGCTCTTTATTTTGTCACACCACCATATTTTGTGATAGATGAATCAGTTCATAATTTATATGATGTGGTGATTGAGGGAGAATGGGATGGAGAAAAGATTAGAGAGATTCTTCCAGATGATCTTGCTACATATATTCTAGACAATATACAACCACCCAATAGGAGTAATATGATAGACAAGCCAGTGTGGATGTTGGAAGAGAGGGGGAATTTCAGTGTAAAATCAGCATGGGACTTCTTGAGGAGGAGGCAACAACCTTACAATGCATACAGGAACATTTGGGTAAAAGGATTACCATTTAAAATTTCATTTTTTATGTGGAAAGTTTGGAGAAATAAATTACCTTTAGATGAGTTTTACAGAAAACTAGGTTATGCAATGCCTTCTAAATGCTGGTGTTGTAGAGAACCTAAGGAAGAAACAATGCAACATTTATTCTTTAAGTCTCCTGCTGCAAGATTGGTATGGAAATATTTCCTTGGACATGCAGGGATTTCAATAGAGGGGATCACAATGCATCAAGCAATCACTAAATGCTGGACTGCTAATGTTATACAGAGAATGAAGCCTATAATGCAAGCACTACCATCAGTGATTATATGGGAGTTATGGAAGAGAAGGAATGGGTATAAGTATGGGGATGTTGTCACAGTCAATAGGGTGGTGTATCAAGTCTCTACTACTATGCAGAACTTAGTCAAGCTTAGGAAAACAAGTATTCAAAATCCTCCTCACAGATGGCCTGATTTAATTAGGGTATTAGAAGCATTCACTCCTAAGTTGTCTTATAATAAGGTGATGTGGAACTTTCCTGAACAGGGTTGGATAAAGGTGAACACAGATGGAGTTTCAAGAGGGAATCCAGGCAGATGTTCTATTGCTTTTGTGCTAAGAAATGAAGAAGGTGATCTGATATATGCTTGTGGTAAAGAAATCTCAGAAGGATCAAACACTGTTGCAGAAGCAAAGGCAATTCTTGAAGCTCTAAAATACTGTATAAGTGAGGAATATGCATTTATTGAAGTAAGCACTGACTCGATGTTATTAAAAAAGGTTTTAGATGGAGAATGGAAAATACCATGGAATATTAGTGAAATAATTGAGGAGATTCAGCAGATGATGATAAGATGCAATGTTAACATATCTCATACTTATAGAGAGGGCAATAGTTTAGCAGACTATATTGCAAACTATGCTTTGGATTATGGGCCTTTGGAATGCTTTGATTTCTATGAGCTGGATACACATGCTAGGAGACTGATCAACAATGATAAATCACAATGTCCATACATTAGGATAAAAGTAGCAAGAAACTAAGAATGGGATGGAAGATTAATTCAAAGAGGAAGAGCTGGGCAGGGGAACAAGGAAAGATATATATACAAGATGAATATGTGCTAATAGAAATCTTATTGGTGGTATTAGTGCTTAGCACTCAACCCAATAGATGGAAATTGCACATAATCACTTGTACAAAAATGTGGACACCTTGGGTCTATCATGGAGTGGAGGAAATGAGGATCTTATTGGCACAATATGCAGACAGCAAAATTCTCATTTTCAGAGAATATAGCTGGATGAAATTAGGGGTATCATTTACATGCAGCATTAGAAATGCTCTATTGATTGAAGACATCAAAGGACAGAACACAGAAATAACAAAGTCTCAGATACATGCAAACACACCTCATGTGCTCTATTGTTTTAGGACTTTTCAGGTGGTGGTATCAGTACATAGTACTCAACCCACCGAAGAAGATTTAAACATAGAGAACAGAGGAGTAGATATGCAAGTCATATTCAGAGAAACAGAATCACAAGAACCCAACAAACAGAACTCAAAAACTCATGAGGGTATGAAAAGCAAAATTCCTGTCATATCAAAAGGGAAAGAGCTGAATCTACCAAATAATGCATTGATAGGCAGAATCAGAAGATTACAGGTTTTACAGTCAAAAAATATATGGAAAAATAAATCAAACAGAGAAAAAAGAGAAGAGAAATTGTGGGGTACCATGGCAGTGACAAGCAGATGTGCAGATACTAAGGCAACCATCCCATCTCAAGCAAGTGCAGATCAGCGAGGTAGTCAACAGCAAAAAACTCCAAAAAGCAATAAAAACAATAGAAAACATAGAGTCAGTATAAGAAAAGGAGGGAAAATTTCAAATAAAAACAAAAAGAAGGAGAGGTCTTTACCAGGTTCAGGAGTAGCTGAAAATTTCATTTTAGCTCAAGAAGGTAAGGAGACAGAAGCCACACAGCGATGGAGAGCAGAAAATGACATACAAATGGAGATATACATAAATATCAGTAAATGTAAAAGATGAGGAGATAATAAAAGGAATAGTAGTACAAGGAAACAAAAAATCATACCTGAAGCTAAACAAGAAGAATTTGAAGTTGAAGAACAGGAAGACTGGCGAGGAGACGAACACAGGCAAAGGAATACTCAATGGGAACTCATGCAAAAAGATAGAGGTCAGATTAGACAAGATCGAGAAGAAAAAGAAAGAAAGGAGAAGAAAAATGAACAAAAATACAGAAGAAAGAAAAGAAGAAAACATAGGGAGAAATTTACCTGGATGAAACATCTCTCGACGGTCAGAATAGAGTCAACCAAGCTCCGATGGAGGCAGAGCAGGCATCAACAACACTTCAGTGAGGCAGATGAATGGTCTCCCATGGCAGATGAAGAGGTGAGTAGAGGGAGAGTCTCGGAGAATGAGGAGAAGAAGAGAGAGAAGGTGAAGAGTGAAATGAAAAATATCTTGGATATTAGCTGGGGTAGGTATTTTAGAAAGTCTCTAGAAGCTGGTGTAATAACAGCCAGCTGTCTCTCATATTGGAGAAATAAGTGGTTAGATTTTAAATACAATATACTGAAGAATGGCTATACTGGAAATATTAAAGGGGAACAAAGAGTGATTCAAATGTGCAAGTGGCTACGGAAGAAATTGAATGAGAATGGTTACACGTTAAATGGGCCACAAAGTTTGGGCAAGTTATGTGAAGTTGGAGTATTTCAGGTGTTTGAATATATGGGTCACCTGGACATCAACGGTACTGAACAAAGAGAGATACGGTTGTTTTTGGGCTTGCTGTTAATATCTCAATACCAATGGGCCTTTTCGATCATAGATTCTGCAAGTCTTTGGACTAATTTTATGAAGTATGCTACAAATCTTAGTATTTCTATTTCATTAGATAGTTTATTTAGACATTTTGTGATATCATTTTTGAGTACTTTACTCAATAATGATAATAGTTCTTATGTTTTTCTCATTTTCTATTTCGTACAAGTACTATGTAGCATAGACATATTGTTTGTTTCGCTCATTATTATTATATAATAAAATAGCCCTAGGCGCTCAGCCTAGTGGATTTATTAAAAAAAAAAAAAAAACCCTAAACCTTAACCTAAACCCTAAACCCTAACATGCTATACTGGGACTTTGAAAGATAGAAATGATCGAGTAGATTTTAATAAACAAGAGAAAGGGGCTAAAGTTTGGTCAGATGTATCACCTCGTAAAAAGGCTACTACAGAACGTGCAAAACAGGAGGTGAAGCAGAACATATTAGGTGCACTAATTCTTTTAATGCCCTACTGTTTGAACAAGATCATGGCGAGAAGGATGATGATACGAAGTTCGAAATATTGTGTCAGGATACTGAATAAAATTTTGACAGTAAAATAACAAGGCAAATAGGTGCTGGACGTGCCACTATTTTCAGCACTAATGCAGTCGAATTTTTTGATGATTCTGGGAACCCAAAAGCTGTTGATACATGTGTAAATGATCCACACACCTCGAATTGGACAGTGGCGAATCGATCACCAAACAAGCAGCCTTTTCTGAATTCACAGCAGGTTGGTCATGATTTGGCATCAACGTCTACGTTTTCTAAGCCTCCAGGCAGTGACAAGCACCAGCAGTCCATGAAAAATGCAGAAGCTAGATCAAATTCTTCAAATACTCTTGCGCTTGTTTCTGTCGAAGAGCAAAAACCTGCGGCAGTACCTACACTACATTTTTCCAGTCCACACGTCGAATAAATAATTAAAGAGGCAGAGATTGCAATGATAACACATACAAATTTGGTTAAACAACCAATGGTTCTGTTGAACACTTCGGTACAGGAAATACCTTCTCAATCTCTTGAATCATATGGGGAGTTTGATGGTGCATCTGGGCAGCACCTAATGTCAACCGGGAACTATAATAAAATTGCCAATGTGAGGGACATGGTTGTTAATGCTAAGCTGTGGAAAGACCAACGAGAATATGATGACGAAGAAAGTTATGGTGATGGATTTTCCGGTTATGAATCTGAAGAAGATGAACAAGAATTTGAGCAGGATAGTGCAGGAGAGGACATCGAGGTTTCAGTCACGTCCAAAGGGAAAAGTCCAGCAACCTCCATGAGCAATTTGAACCATAATGCTCCAGTTTTTGTTCCAAGCAATAATGCAAAAGCAGTTATCTCAAATGCAGCAGCAACAAACTTCGATCAAAAGTCTCCTTCTGGTGATTGCAAAACAGTAGCATTTTCACAGGCTGGGCAACACCAGATCGTAAGAACGGCTCCAGTCATTTCTTTAGAGGAAAGACAACTCTTGGATGCGATGGTAAGTACTGATCCTCTAAACGCTTTAAATCATGCTAATTCTAGTGCTGGTCGTAGGAACATGAGCATGAACAAAGCGAAAAAAACAACAAAACATGGCAAGTACGGTTACTGTACAAGCTGAAAAAATATTGATAACACACGGTGATTTTCAAGTCATGCCAACTCCAATATTGGTTGGTAGAGATATATATGAAGAAGGGGAGGAAGATGATATCTTAAAGCATTGCCGGGCAGAGGCTTCAAGAAAAGGTGATTTGTCACCAATGCATAGTGAAAGAAGTATGAAGTCTCGCGCAAGGGATAGAAGTTGGGACGGCAGAGTGATTGAAGACGCAAACATAAGGAGGCCCCCAATGAGAAATGCAAAACAAAAACAGGTCACTCAAACTATATCTACAAAGTCCAATCGCTTGAAGAAAAAATCATGAATTTTGAAGATTTTTTGAGAAAAAATGTGGACGAAGACAAGAATCTACAAATTGAAGTTTTCACTGAGAAAAGAGAGCACCACGGTGGTTTCTTCATCTTTTTATTTTTCCATCACATTAGTATTATAATATGTAATATCATCACAGAGTATGTTATAAACTCTGTGATGATCATCAAATTTTTAGTTCTTGCTAGTTCTTTCTTTTTACATGCTTGCTAGGTAAGGCTTTTTTATTCGCCTCAATAGGATTAGTAAGTTAAGGTTTAGCCCGGTTTGTGTTATATGGGTAACAATTCCGGTGCTATTGTCCCCCTTAATTGTACTATTCCTATTTTGTTGTAATTTTCGTTTATGTTATTAATAAAAAAACTAGCCCTAGGCTCTGCCTAGTGGATTCCCAAAAAAAAACCCTAAACCCGAAAGGTGATTGAAGATGAATGGGAGGTACCATGGAGTATAGCAGCAGATGTGAGAAAGATCAAGGACTTCAAGAGGACATACAATGTCATATTTCAGCATGTACTAAGGGAGGGCAACACAGTAGCAGACTATTTAGCTAACTTGGTTTTTTCTTTTGCAGGTACGGTTAACTTTCATTCATTTCAAGAATTACCAGCTAAAGGAAAAGCATTGATCAACATGGACAAAGCTCAAATTCCTAATTTAAGAGTTCGGATTGCTAAAAGAAAAGCACCAGACTAATGGAGAGGCAACCATCGACAGTACTGTACTCATTCACTTACTGGAGGTTGTTAAATCACTGCTCAGTGGTATCAGCATGTATTCATGCTCAATCTGAGAGTGTTTGGATAATCTTCAGGAAGGGAGTGTGCACAGTAAAGGTTTCACTAGATGAGCAGATCAATTGTGAAAGAAATACATGCAGAAACATCATGAGCATTATTTGCAGGATCATTTGTTTTGGTATGAGAATGGAGATAGTGTTAGATATCCCAATTACCAGTAACATCATTTGGCTTCTGTTGATTACACTGATTCATCGAAAAGGATTAAGTTTGAAGGTTTGGAACTCACGATCATTCATAGACATGGTATGGTTTCTGAACATATTTGGACTCTTTGACAAGAGTTGCATTGGAAGATCAATTGTGCTATTGCTAGGCATGGTATGCATTCGAACTACATTGTCTCATCGAACAACAGACATTTGGAAGCCACGATTACATACTGTTATGATATGGCTGCTTTATATGCTTGGAATATGTTGGATATTGCTGTGTCATTTTCCAGTGGTATTACTATGTTTTCATACTCAGTCTAGAGATGATATAGAAGTAGACAATATATATGTGCTATGTTTTTTGCAGGAAATCTAGGCAAGAGGTGAAAAGCATACAGGCAGCATCATCATCAGCATCATTGGCAGGGCTTTCTGCATTGTAATGACAAAGATGTCACTATTAGATAGCTCAAGGGACATGATCATTTGGTTTGATTCAATTACACTAGCTCATCGAATAGCAACAGCCATGGCATACAACATGGAAGATACATCAGATACTAGGAGCTCACGATCGACTAGTGTCAAAATATGGCTTATTTATGTGTTTGGAATATATTGGATATTATTATGTCATTTTTCAGTGGTATTAGTGTGGTTCCACACTCCTTCTGGAGGTGACATAGTAGTATACAATGTACAAGGGCGACATATACTAAAGGTGATTGAGACAATAGCATTTCATTGCAGTGAATTATCGGATGGGAAGTCAATTCTTGTTCCTATACTGTGGTACTCTTGGATCGACTTGATCATTGCCTATACTCCGCATACCTTGGCACTTGGTGAGAGCTTGAGTGGTGCTACATGGTACTTGAAATGGGCAGGAGAAGTCAATCATAGCTGCAGGACATGGAAATGTTCATTTAGACTTCATGTTATAGATGATATTAGTTTTCTGATTAGATTTTATTTTTATATAGATTCATTTCACAGTCTACTGGTAGTAGCAGGACAAATTGTATTCTTTTGGACCCGAATTGGGATTTTATTTGTTTATTTATATATTAGCCACTAGGTACTTCCTAGTGGTATATTTTGCTAAAAAATAAAAAAACCCGAAACCCGAAAACCCGAAACCCAATGGAGATATGATTTTTGCTAGTGCAAGGGAGATAGGTGAAACAACAAACATAGTAGCAGAAGCAAATGCAATAGTACATGGGCTGTCATATTGTGTGGAGAAGGAGCTACACCCACTGATTTTGGAAACTGATTCGTTGGTGATGAAAAAGGTGATTGAAGATGAATGGGAGGTACCATGGAGTATTGCAGCAGATGTGAGAAAGATCAGGGACATCAAGAGGACATTCAATGTCATATTTCAGCATGTATTAAGGGAGGGCAACACAGTAGCAGATTATTTAGCTAATTTGGTTTTCTCTTTTGCAGGTACAGTTGACTTTAATTCATTTCGAGGATTACCAGCTAAAGGAAAAGCATTGATCAACATGGAAAAAGCTCAAATTCCAAACTTGAGAGTTCGGATTGCTAAAAGAAAAGCACCAGACTAATGGAGAGGCAACCATCGATATTATTGTACTCATTTACTTACTGGAGGTTGTTAAGTTACTACTCAGTGGTATTAGCATGTAATCATGCTCAACCTGAGAGTGCTTTGATAACTTTCAGAAAGGGAATGTGTACAGTAAAGGCTCTACTGGATGAGGAGATCAAATGTGAAAGAAATACATGCAGAAACATCATGAGCATTATAGGCAAGATCATTTGTATTGGAATGGGAATGGAGATAGTGTTAGATATTCCAATCACCAGTAACACCAGTTGGATTTTGTTGATTACACCGCTTCATCGAAAAGGATTAAGTTTGAAAGTTTTGCAGCACACCATGAAAGTCATAACAATTACTTGGAATTCACGATCACTAACAGACATGGTATGGCTTCTGAACATTTTTGGTCACTTTGACAAGATTTGCATTGGAGGGTCAACTGTGTTATTGCTAGGCATGGTATGATCGAATAAGGACAGATATGAAAATGGAAGTTACAACAGTCATTTGGAATCCACGATTACATACTGTTATGATATGGCTGCTTTGTATGTTTGGAATATGTTGGATATTGTTGTGTCATTTTCCAGTGGTATTAGTATGTTTTCATACTCAGTCTGGAGATGCTATAGTAGTAGACAATATATATGTGCTATGTTTATTGCACGAAATCGAAGCAAGAGGTGAAAAGCACACAGGTAGCATTATTATCAGTATCATTGGTAGGGCCTTCTGCATTGTAATGACAAGGATGTCACTGTTAAACAGCTCAAGGGACATGTTCATTTGGTTTGAGTTAATTACACTAACTCATCGAATAGCAACAGCCATGGCATACAACATGGAAGATACATCAGATACTTGGAGCTCACGATCGACTAGTGTCAAAATATGGCTTATTTATGTGTTTGGAATATATTGGATATTATTATGTCATTTTTCAGTGGTATTAGTGTGGTTCCACACTCATTCTGGAGGTGACATAGTAGTATACAATATACAAGGGCAACATATACTAAAGATTATTGCGACAATAGCATTTCATTGCAGTGAATTATCGGATGGGAAGTCATTTCTTGTTCCTATACTGTGGTTCTCTAGGATCGACTTGATCATTGCCTATACTCCGCATACCTTGGCACCTGGTGAGAGCTTGAATGGTGCTACATGGTACTTGAAATGGGCAGTAGAAGTCAATCATAGCCGCAGGACATGGAAATATTCATTTAGACCTCATGTTATAGATGATATTAGCTTTCTGATTAGATTTTATTTTTACATAGATTTATTTCACAGTTTACTGGTAGTAGCAGGACAAATTGTATTCTTTTGGACCCGGATTGGGATTTTATTCGTTTATTTATATATTAGCCACTAGGTACCATGCCTAGTGGTATATTTTGCTAAAAAAAAAAAAAAGAAACCTGAAACCCTGCTTCATCGAAAAGGATTAAGTTTGAAAGTTTTGCAGCACACCATAAAAGTCATAACAATTACTTGGAATTCACGATCACTAACAGACATGGTATGGCTTCTGAACATTTTTGGTCACTTTGACAAGATTTGCATTGGAGAGTCAACTGTGTTATTGCTAGGCATGGTATGCATTGGAGCTACATTGTATCATCGAATAAGGACAGATATGAAAATGGAAGTTACAACAGTCATTTGGAATCCACGATTACATACTGTTATGATATGGATGCTTTGTATGTTTGGAATATGTTGGATATTGCTGTGTCATTTTCCAGTGGTATTAGTATGTTTTCATACTCAGTCTGGAGATGCTATAGTAGTAGACAATATATATGTGCTATGTTTATTGCACGAAATCGAAGCAAGAGGTGAAAAGCACACAGGTAGCATCATTATCAGTATCATTGGTAGGGCCTTCTACATTGTAATGACAAGGATGTCACTGCTAAACAGCTCAAGGGACATGTTCATTTGGTTTGAGTTAATTACACTAACTCATCGAATAGCAACAGTCATGGCATACAACATGGACGCTATAACAGATACTTGGGGCTCACGATCGACTAAGGTCAAGATATGGAATATTGATGTGTCTGGATTATATTGGATATTATTATGTCATTTTTCAGTGGTATTAGTGTGGTTCGACACTCATTCTGGAGGTGACATAGTAGTATACAATATACAAGGGCAACATATACTAAAGCTTATTGCGACAATAGCATTTCATTGCAGTGAATTATCGGATGGGAAGTCATTTCTTGTTCCTATACTGTGGTTCTCTTGGATCGACTTGATCATTGCCTATACTCCGCATACCGTGGCACCTGGTGAGAGCTTGAATGGTGCTACATGGTACTTGAAATGGGCAATAGAAGTCAATCATAGCCGCAGGACATGGAAATATTCATTTAGACCTCATGTTATAGATGATATTAGCTTTCTGATTAGATTTTATTTTTACATAGATTTATTTCACAGTTTACTGGTAGTAGCAGGACAAATTGTATTCTTTTGGACCCGGATTGGGATTTTATTCATTTATTTATATATTAGCCACTAGGTGCCATGCCTAGTGGTATATTTTGCTAAAAAAAAAGAAACCCGAAACCCCCTAAACCCCAAGCTAGAGAAGAGAAGCTCTGGAGAAAACCTGGGTGACTAGAGAGAGAAAGCTCGAGATACACGATAATGGCCTCGCTGGCCACTGTCCAGCCTTCTCCTGAGGTTGGGCAGTTGTCTCTCAATCATGTAACAACCTTACAACCATCCGCTAATCATCAAACAAACCAAACGTATGCTAAACTATTTCAGCCGCAAGCTTTAAACTCTACCATGCACGTACAAAGTGTAAACTTGAAACCAGTTGAGATCTTACATGGTGAGCCAATGATTCGATGGAAAAAGGCAGAAGTTAAACAATCTATAATACAACAAGGTCTGAATCTAGCAGTGCTTGGCAAGTTTTCGTATGGCAAACCTGTGATCCAAGAATTGAGGAAGGCTATACCAATCCAATGTGAGCTTAAGGGTGCCTGTTCTGTTGGTTTGATCGAAGAGTCTCATGTCTTGATCAAGCTGTCACTAATGGAGGATTACATTCACCTGTTATCAAAACCAGCATTCTATTTGAAAGTCCAAGGTGATTATTGGCATATGCGATGCATGAAGTGGAGTCCATGGTGGTCTCCGGAGGCTGAGACACCAATTGCAATTGCATGGATCTCCTTTCAGGATCTCCCACCTAATTTCTTTGGTAAGGAGTTTGTATTCTCATTGGCAAGTGCAGTAGGTAGGCCGTTACATGTTGATTTGGCTACTCAAAATGGCACACGACCTAGTTGTGCTAAAGTGAAGGTGGAGGTGAACTTACTTGCAACTTTGCCACAAAGGATTAAGATTATTGAAGAAGCTGATGAAACAGGTCCTGAGGAGTCTAAATGGATTAAAATTAGGTACGATTACATGCCTAAATATTGTAATACCTGTAAGAAGCAAGGCCATAATGAACGAGAATGTTGGATAATTCATCCAGAATTACATAAGAATGTTACTGGAGAAGGCAAGGAACATGCGAAGGATCAACAAATCATTCTGAGTACTGATGTTGTTGGCACAGCAGCAAACTCTACCAAGGTATTATCAAGTGGTAAAGTGCTTGGGAAGCCAGTCACTAATCATGCTAAACAGGAGTGGATGAAGGCCAGAAAGAATAAGTATCATAGGGATGGACGAGGCTACATAATTGAGGAGAATAAGGAGAATGAAGGTCACAAGGGTAAAGGGAAGCTTAATGAAGGTGCTGTGATTTCAAATAATAGATTTGGAGCATTAGAGATGGAGGAAGAAGTGCAACCAATTATGCAAATTGTAGATGGAACAGAAGATAGAGGAGACAAGGCAACATGACAAGATCAAACTAATAAGGAAAATAACAAAGTAAAGCAGTGGGAAAGTAAGGGAAATTGTTCTCCTAATCCTACTTCATTTGGGATTGGAGAGGGTAATACAGGAAATTTTGATCAAAAGGATGGTGGAAAAGGATCTGTTAACAAGGAGGAAATTGCAGCTAGAAAAATAAAAAAGGAAGCAGTAGAAAAGAGCAATAGGGTAAGGGAATCAGGTGGTGAATCTACTGATGATGTTGCAGTCAGAAGGGAACAAACCATAGACTGGGTGCATAGGAGATTTGGGACAAGTAAAGAGGAGCTACAATTATGTAATGTGGCTACAAATCGATCCTGTCAAGAAATACCATCACAAACTCATGAGACCTCTGGACAAAAGGATGATTTCATGAGGTCAACTCTGTTAAGACCTTATGGAGTGAAGAGATTGAGGTTATAAATAAGCAGACAGCAAAAGAGCAAGTGATTGGAGGCAAGGAAAAGGAAAACAATGCTAGACATGATGCCAGGGGAGATGCTACAGTAAACTCTAGCACTTGTAAAGCTAATGATGAAGATAATGCCAACTACATGATGAATTAACATGAAATATCACTGGGGAGAGTTCAAGGAGTAAGCAAGGAAGATATACAACAAGATGGAACAACTTTACAAGTGAAGTCCACAAAGCAAGGCAATGGAACAGTAAAATCTAGTGTACTTGGGGAGATTTTGGCATTTGTAGATGGTGTCCCTGTATATGGGAAAGAGACTGATGGGGATGTTTCTACAGATGTAATAAAAGAATCAGAGGTCCTACACAAACAACTAGAGCAAGGCACAGAAGTTGGTCGTAAAGAAACAGTAAATGCTGCATGTAATGCTACAGTGAATCCCGACCTAGGATCTGTGTATGAGTTGCAATTTAAACTTATGCAAGAGAATTTAGAGACCATGGGAAATACCTCAGGATTGCAACATGGTGCTGAGGTCACAGAACATGCAATTGTTGCCAAGGATACTGGAGAGATTGAACCTATTCCTGTGGCATGTGCCTCAAGCACAGGATTGCCAATGTAGATCCATCTTAATATGCCATTAAGGACTCCAAATCAAGTGCTGCATGATATTATTACTCATAAGAAGCTACCAGTTGATATACAACAGACCATATTGAAACAACAAGCACAGATAGAAGATGAGGAAGAAAATGAATCTATAGCTGAAAATTTCAAAGCTATTGCAAGGGAGGGGGATTTATCTCCTAAGTCAGCAGCTGGAAGTGGGAAGAAAAGCAAGAAAAAACAACATAAAGAGCTGCAACCACCTGTTAGAATTTTGCCCAGGAGGGCATCATCTAATGTGTCAAGATGAAAATCAAGACTCTCATTTGGAACATAAGGTCTGTAAAAACTCAGCAGGCATTTCAAAGGGTTATCAATATGCATAAGGAACATGGCTTCTTTATCATTGCACTTATGGAGCCAATGCAAAAGGTGAAGTTTCTACAAAAGTATAGAAGAAGGCTAGGCATGGAGGTTGTAATCTCAAATGTGAATGGGAAGATCTGGTTGTTCTTTGATGCTGTGGTTGAATGGGATATTTTGATAGACACAGAACAACAAATGACACTCAGAGTTTATCACCAAGAGCTTGGTAAATACATAATGATGACATTTGTATATGCCAAATGCTGTGCACTGGAGAGATTAGAATTATGGGATAATCTATATTATCTGGCAAGTGATATGGATTTACCTTGGCTAGTTGGGGGTGATTTCAATGTTGTGATGGGAGATGAAGAGAAGATAGGTGGACTTCCAGTGTACCCCCCAAAATATGAAGATTTTGCCTTCTGTGCTAATTTATGTGGTCTGTTTGATCTTGTCTATAAAGGTAGTCCTTTTACTTGGTGGAATGGGAGACCAAATGCAGAATGTATCTTTAAAAGACTTGATAGAATTTTGGTGAACATGCCATTTCAGAATTTGTTTCCAGCCATTGAGGTGGAACATCTTATTAGGACAAGGTCGGATCATGCTCCATTATTGATGTCTTGTGGTGAAGAAGCAATGAACTTTATAAAACCATTCAAGTTCCTGAACTTCTGGGCAAAACATGGGGAGTTTTTAGGGGTGGTGGAGTAGAATTGGTTTGCAGACTTCATTGGTGATCCCTTCTTAATATTTAAACAGAAATTGAAAAGAGTTAAAGTTGCTTTGTCAAAATGGAGCAAGTTAACTTATGGAGATATTTTTAAACAGCTGGCTATCAGAGAGGATGTGGTGAGAATTAAGGAGAAGTTATTTGAGGAAGAACCATCATCTGAAAACAGAATAGTTTTACAACAAGCACAGGTTGAGTTGAAGAAGTATTTAAACTTGGAGGAACAATTCTGGAAACAAAACGTAGGAATGAATTGGTTTGAAGAAGGAGACAGAAACACAAGGTTTTTCCACAACTGTGTAAATGGAAAAAGACAAAAGCTGAAGCTAAAAAGGATTATGGACAGTGATGGTGTATGGATAGAAGAACGGGAAAATCTGGCACAGGCAGCAGTAGAGTTTTATCTGAAGCAATTCACTAATAAGGGAGATACTGAAAACTTTGAGATGCTGAGCAATGTTCCTACAATGGTGACAGCAGAACACAATGTGGAGCTATGCAGATTACCAAGTCATAAAGAAGTTAAGGATGTTGTTTTTGCATTAAGTGGTGAAAGTGCAAGTGGACCAGATGGCTTCTCAGGTCTATTTTTTCAAACATGCTGGGAGGTTGTGGGGCAGGATATTCATGATTTGGTAGTGTTATTCTTTGAGGGTTGCCCATTGCCCAAATCAATAACACACACAAATCTAGTACTACTACCTAAGAAGTCTCAAGTGCAAACTTTCTCTGATCTTAGGCCTATCAACCTAAGTAATTTTATCAACAAAATCTTCTCCAGAGTAGTACATGATAGGCTTGAAAAGATACTGCCATCATTAATCTCATTGAACCAGTCGGGTTTTGTCAAGGGAAGGAGCATTTTTGAAAACATCCTACTGACACAGGAGATTGTGACTGATATCAGATTAAGAGGAAAGCCAGCAAATGTAGTTATCAAGTTAGATATGGCCAAGGCATATGATAGGGTGTCTTGGAAGTTTTTGATGCATGTTTTAAGGAAGATGAGATTTGCAGAGTGTTTTATACACATGGTGTGGAATCTGATATCAAACAATTGGTATTCAGTGATCGTGAATGGACAGGCCACAGGCTTCTTTCACTCGACAAGAGGTGTGAAGTAGGGAGACCCTTTATCTCCAGCATTGTTTGTTCTGTCAGCAGAAGTGTTATCAAGGTCTTTGAATAAATTATTTGAAGATAGGCAGTTTAAAGGGTTTGGGATGCCAAAGTGGTCTGATCAGTTGAATCATCTTGCGTATGCAGATGACACTATAATTTTTGCCTCAGCTGATTCATACTCCTTGCAGAAAATCATGGAAGTCTTGTCATCATACGAGAAAACATCTGGCCAGTTGATTAACAAAGCAAAGAGCTCTTACTATGTACACTCAAAGATTGCTGCAGAATTGAAGGCTACAGTAGCTAATATAACTGGTTTTTCTAAAGGTACCTTCCCATTTACATACCTAGGATCTCTGCTATAAAAGGCTGAATTGGGACTCGCCCGGGACTCGCTCCTGGGCGGAGCATTCGTAAAACGCCCCTGGACTTATGTACGGGGCTTAGTTCCGTGAGACTTACGCCTCAGCCACCGGAGCTTACGCCCTGGACACGCCCAACGCCCAACGCCCAGGATATTGGGCTCGCCTAATAGGACTTTATGCAATTGTATATACTAACCTTGTAAATCCTCAAATTTTCTTAACAAATCGTTGACTATTCAAAATTACTTCTTTTCTAATCATAAATTATTAAGTTGAGAGTATTTAATGTCATAATTAAAATAAAAACACTTATCCGCTAAGACTGCTATGATATTAAATTTTAAATAAATCTTTCATTTCAAAAGTATTTATTTATTAACTTTTGTTTTGTCTTTACTATATAATAGTCCATAATTTTTTTATAATTATTCTTCTAACTTTTTATGTTTTACGTTTACAAGATACAATACTTATTAATTTAACATCTCAGTATTAACTAGTAGCTATTTATAAATAATTAGTGTGATATTATATAGTAAATTATGTGTTAGTTTATGAACTTGTTGAAACTTAAAAATAGATGATGCTAGAGAATCACATTTAAATTGTGAATTATGTTTTTATATAATCTCTTTCGAATAGAAAGCATATTAAATAAAAGTAGTATTTTAAGTAAAATATTAAATTATAATATAGAAATTCTTTCATGATTTATTACTCTTTAAGAGATACATATAAGACTTCATATCGGATACATTACTTTTGATGTTTGAGTTGTAACAACGTTGCAACTAATTTGCTTATTATGATATGTCATACATTTTGTATTATTCATAGTCAAATTATAATTTGGAAATATTATAAATATATTATTTGTTATAATTTTGTGATTTTGATGTAATTGTTATAATTATTTTTTTTATTTTATACTATCTTAAAATTCTTGAAATTAGTAAAATTTAAAGATCCGTAGGACTTACGCCCCATGTCTTAGGGCTTACGCCTCGCCTCGTCAGAGGTAAAACGCCTCGCGTCACGCCCCCGCCTTTTAAAACACTGCCTAGGATGTCCAATATTTTACACAAGAAGGAGGAAGAACTATTATAATGATCTGATTCAGAAGGTGAAGGCAAAGTTGCACTCATGGAAAGGGAAGTTATTATCATATGGAGGAAAGGCTACATTGATAGGAAGTGTATTACAAAGCATGACAACTCACATGTTGTCTGTACTAGATCCACCAAACAATGTCATTGAGCATCTCCATAAGACATTTGCAAGATTTTTTTGGAGTAACAAGGAAGGGAGAAGTAGGCACTGGACAAAATGGCAGAACTTATGTCTGCCAAAGGAGGAGGGTGGTGTAGGTTTCAGATCTCTCTTTGATGTGTCTAAATCTTTGTTTGCGAAGCTGTGGTGGAGATTCAGAACATCAAAAACACTATGGTCCAACTACATGTGGAATAAATATTGCAAGAAAGAATCACCTACTGTGGTTCAGTATAGGGATGGTTCACATGTTTGGAGAAAAATGATAGAAATTAGAGATGAAGTGGAGCATGAAATATTATGGGAGATGAACAGGGGATCTACTAATATATGGCATGAAAACTGGACTAGATTGGGATCTTTGTATCATGTAGTCCCTTCAGATTTTCAGATCAATGAGGAGCTTCAGGAGGTGGCAGACTTGAGAGAAGAAGGGCAATGGAATGATGCACTGCTGAATCAAACCTTTCCAGTAGACATTGTGAACCACATCAGAGAAGAGGTACAGTTTATAGCTACTGATGAGTATTGGGACACTCCAAGGTAGATGCCTTCAACATCAGGCAAATTTTCAGTGAGTAGTGCTTGGAAAATACTAAGACATAGAGAACCTGTTAACTCAGAATATGCAAGATTATGGACAAAAGGACTTCCCTTCAAAATCTCATTCTTTTGCTGGAGAGTTTGGAAAGGAAAGGTTCCAACAGATGATATATGGAGAAATGGAGGATATATGGTGGTTTCTAAATGCTGGTGTTGCCTATCACCTAAGGAAGACTCTTTTCAGCATCTATTTTTGCACAGTGATACTGCACAAAAAGTGTGGAGCACATTTAGCCAGGCAGCAGGCTTAATGATCAACATGATACAGGTGCATCAAGTTATAAGGGAGTGGTGGAATGCTAAGTGTTGTCCCAAGCTAAAACCTTTGTTTCAGGCAGCTCCGACAGTTATTCTGTGGGAGATATGGAAGAGGAGAAATACAATGAAACATGGAAGATCAGTGTCTTGTAGCAGGGTTATTCATGAGGTGAATAGGACATTGCATTACTTGGCAAAAGTAAGATATCCATGGCTCACTGGGATTCCAATGTTGTGGCCTGATATGATTACATTCTTTGAGCAGTACAAGCCAGTTATAGTGACAAGAAGGGTAACATGGCAGACTCCATATGATAGATGGTTCAAATGCAACACTGATGGTGCATCAAGGGTAAACCCAGACCCTAGCTCGTATAGTTTCTGTGTGAGGGACCATCATGGAGATATGATATTTGCTAGTGCAAGAGAGATAGGTGAAACAACAAACATAGTAGCAGAGGCAAAGGCAATAGTACATGGGCTGTCATATTGTGTGGAGAAGGAGTTACACCCATTGATCTTGGAAACTTACTCGTTGGTGATGAAAAAGGTGATTGAAGATGAATGGGAGGCACCATGGAGTATAGCGGCAGATGTGAGAAAGATCAACGACATCAAGAAGACATACAATGTCATATTTCAGCATGTACTAAGGGAGGGCAACACAGTAGCAGATTATTTAGCTAACTTGGTTTTCTCTTTTGCAGGTACAGTTAACTTTCATTCATTTCATGAATTACCAGCTAAAGGAAAAGTACTGATCAACATGGACAAATTTCAAATTCCTAACTTAAGAGTTCGGATTGCTAAAAGAAAAGCACCAGACTAATGGAGAAGCAACCATCGACATTACTATACTCATTCACTTACTGGAGGTTGTTAAGACACTACTCAGTGGTATCAGCATGTATTCATGCTCAACCTGAGAGTGCTTTGATAATTTTCAGGAAGGGAGTGTGTACAACAAAGGCACTACTAGATGAGCAGATCAAATGTGAAAGAACTACATGCAGAAACATTGTGAGCATAGCAAGATCATTTGTATCGAAATGAGAATGGAGATATTGGTAGACATCCCAAATACCAGTAACACCAATTGGCTTTTGTTAATTACATTGTTTCATCGAAAAGGATCAGGTTTGAAGGTATTCCAGCATTCCATGATAGTTACAACAATTATCTGGAATTCAAGATCATTCACAGACATGATATGGCTTCTGAACATTGTTGGCCACTTTGAGTTATTTCTAGGCATGGTATACAGTCGAGCTACATTGCCTCATCGAACAAGGACAACTATGAAAATGAAAGCCACAACAGTTACTTGGAATCCACGACTATATACTGTTAGGATATGGCAGCTCTGTGTGTTTGGCATATATTGGATAATGCTGTGTCATTTTCCAGTGGTATTAGTATGTTTTCATACTCATTCTGGAGATGATATAGTAGTAGACAATATATATGTGCTATATTTTTTGCAGGGAATCGAAGCAAGAGTTGTACACTACAGTAGACTCTATGATTTGAAGTTATATTTTGCTACATCATTGTGGCATATCTGGATGGACGTTTTCATTGCCTATACTCCCCATACCTTGGCACCTGGTGAGAGCTTGATTGGTGCTACATGGTACTTGAAATGGGTAGGAGATGTCAATCACAGTCACAAGACATTGAAGCATGCATTTGGACATCATGTCATATATGATTATAGATTTTTTGCTAGATTTCTTTCTCATTTTCATATATTTTCATTGTTTAAGGCAAATGATTGAATTAGTAGGACAAATTGTATTCTTTGGACCCGGATTGGGATTGTATTCGTTTATTTATTTATATATTAGCCACTAGGTACCATGCCTAGTGGTATATTTGCCTAAAAAAAAATAGAAACCGAAACTCGAATATGCATGCTACTGTTGATCGATATGATAATGCAAAAGTTGATCGAGCTATATGCAGGACTATCAATCAAGCTGCTACTGATGAACATAAGGAAAGAAAAAATGGAGCTGACCGGGATGCTGGAAAAGAAGTTAGCATCCAAGCTAATAGTTCCAATGCAACTACGTTACATTTTTTCAATCCTAATGTGGAAAAAATCATCAAGGACGTACAACATGAGATGATGATGAAGGAAATTATAGTCCAAAAACCGTTGGTTGCGCTAAATACATCCGTATATGATGTCCCCTCAATTCAGTTGAATCATACGGTGATAATGGAGGGGAATCCGGACAGCTTATGTTATCAACTGGAAATAAAAATGAAGTGCATGAGAAACAAGAAAGTGCCAGGAAACTGAGCTATAGTGATTGCAAAGCAGTAACAAGTTCAAAGAGGAGGCACCAACAACTTGTAACAACTAGAAATGCTATTTCGGTACATGATAGAAAGTTGTTGGATGCGATGCTAACTGAAAATCCTATAGACATTTTGAGTCGTATTCCTTATAGCCATGTTCCTACTATCAGTGAGAAAAGGAATGTGACTCAAGAAATAACACTCAGGCAAATTCCAATGAGAGCTGCAAAGCAAAAAGGAATTGCATTCTCCACATCTACGAGGTCCAATAAATCCAACAAGAAATGAAGAATTTTGAAGACTGATAAAGAGGATTTTAAGGAAGTTCAAATTGAAGAATTCACAAGTTTGCTAAATGATGAGGGGCAAGACTCTAATTTCTACATTGTTTTAGTTTTTCATTTTCAAAGCATCGTCAATTGTAATAGTGTCATAGAGTGTGTTATAAACTCTATGATGATCATAAAATACTTGGTTCTCTCAAGTTCCTATTTTTTACATGCTTGCTAGATAGTGAGGTTTACAAGCCTCAATAGGATTAGTACGATAAGGTTAGCCCGGTTTGTGTTATATGGGTAAGAATTCTGGTGCTATTGTCCCCCCTTACTTGTATTTTTCCTAATTGTTGTAATTTTCATTTTTTTTGTTATTAATAAAAAAACTAGCCCTAGGCTATGCCTAGTGGATTGCTTAAAAAAAAAACCAAAACCCCGAAACCCCAAAATCCCGTAACCCCGAAACCCCGAAACCCTGAACCCTGAACCCTAAACCCCGGACCCGGAACCCCGAACCCCGGACCCGAAACCCCGAACCCCGAACCCCAAACCCCGTACCCCCAAACCCCCAAACCCCAAAACCCCAAAATCCCAAACCCAAACCCCAAACCCCAAACCCCAAACCCTAAACCCTAAACCCTAAAACCCTAAAACCTTAAAACCCTAAACCCTAAACCCTAAACCCTAAACCCTAAACCCTAAACCCTAAAACCCTTAAACCCTAAAACCCTAAACCCTAAACCCTAAACCCTAACCCTAAAGCCTAAACCCTAAACCCTATAATATTTCTTTGGCGTTGTACGACCATAAAACTAGAAATCCGTGTGAGTCCCAAATTTTCGTGCGCTATGGTCCATGCCTTTTGCCTTGGGGTGGAGCCCGACCAGGACAACCTAATATTTGTCTTGGATATTAAATAAGTCCTAACGAAACAAGGAACCATTGTCACTGCCCCGCCATGACCAAATTATATATTTTTGCATTTTACGACCATAAAATTAGTATTCCGCGCGAGTCCCAAATTTTTATGTGCCTTCTACCGTGGGCCAGGAGGGATCCGGCCCCGAATCGCCAAATATTTGTCCTAGACATCAAATACGACCTAAGAAACCATTGTCACCTCCCCGCCATGACCAAATGACATTTTTGGCATTTGCTAGTCATAAAATTGGAAATCCGCGCGAGTCCCAAATTTTTGGGTGATATAGCCCATGCCTTTCCCCATGGGCCCGTAGGGATCCGGCCTCCACTCGTCTAATATTTTTCTTGGACATCAAATACGACCTATGAAACCATTTTCACCATTCCGCCATGACCAAATTATATTTTTTGGCATTTTGCGGCCATAAAACTTAAAATCCGTGCGACTTAAAAATTTTCCTGTGCTATAGCTCACGTCTATCGCCGAGGGATAGAGCCCGACCTGGACGGCCTAATATTTGTCCTCGATATGAAAAAAAACCTAAGGAATCATTGTCCCCGCTTCGCCATGACCAAATTATATTTTTTGCATTTTATGGCGATAAAATTAGTATTTCGCGCGAGTCCCAAATTTTCATGTGCTATAACTCACGCCTTCTGTCGTGGGCCCGTAGGGATCCGTCCCCGAATTGCCTAATATTTGTGCTAGACATAAAATAGAACTAAGAAACCATTGCCACCGCCCCGCCATGACCAAATGACATTTTTTGGCATTTTACGGACATAAAACTAGAAATTTCCGCGAGTCCCAAATTTTCGTGTGCTATAGCCCACGCCTTTCGCCCGTAGGCCCAAAGGGATCCGGTCCCGAATCGCCAAATATTTCTCCTTGACATCAAATACGACCAAAGAAACCATTGTCACCATTCCTCCATGACCAAATAAAATTTCTTTGGCATTTTACGACCATAAAAGTAGAAATCCGTGCGAGTCCCAAATTTATGTGCGCGATAGCCCACGTCTTTCGCCTTGGGACGGAGCCCGACCTGGACATCCTACTATTTGTCCTGGATATCAAATAGGACCTATGGAAGTAAGGAACCATTGTCACTGCCCTACCATGACCAAATTATATTTTTTTGCATTTTACGGCCGTAAAACTAGTATTCCGCGCGAGTCCTAAAATTTCGTGTGCTATAGCCCACGCCTTTCGCCGTGGGCTAAGAGGCATCCGGCCCTGAATCGCCTAATATTTTTCCTGAACATCAAATACGACCTAAGAAACCATTGTCACCACCCCGCCATGACTAAATGACATTTTTTGGCATTTGACGGCCGTAAAACAAGAAATCCGCAAGAGTCCCAAATTTTTGTGTGCTATAGCCCACGCCTCTCGTCGTGGGCCCGGAGATCCGGCCCCGAATTGCCTAATATTTGTCCTGGACATCAAATACAGCCTAATAAACCATTGTCACCATTTCTCCAAACCCATAATTATATTTTTTGCCATTTTGCGGCCATAAAACTGGAAATCCGTGTGAGTCCCAAATCTTCGTGTGTTATAGCCCACGCCTATCACCGTGGGATGGAGCCCGACCTGGACTGCCTAATATTTGTCCTTAATATGAAATAAGACCTAAGGAACCATTGTCACCACTCCGCCATGACCAAATTATATATTTTTGCATTTTGCGACGATAAAACTAGTATTTCGCGCCAGTCCTAAATTTTCATGTGCTATAGCCCACGCTTTCCGCCGTGGCTCGTATGGATCCGGCCTCGAATCGCCTAATATTTGTACTGGACATAAAATAGACCTAAGAAACCAGTGCCACCGCCCCGCCATGACCAAATGACATCTTTTGGCATTTTACGGCCATAAAACTGGAAATCTCAGCTAGTCCCAAATTTTCGTGTGATGTAGCCCATGCCGCCTTTCGCCGTGGGCCTAGAGGTATCCACCCCGAACCGCCTAATATTTCTCCTGAACATCAAATACGACCAAAGAAACCATTGTCATCATTCCTCCATGACCAAATAATATTTCTTTGGCATTTTACGACCACAAAACTAGAAATCCATGCGAGTCCAAAATTTTCGTGGGTTATAGCCTAAGCCTTTCGCCTTGGGACGGAGCCCAACCTGGACAGCCTAATATTTGTCCTGGATATCAAATAAGACCTAAGGAAGTAAGGAATTAGTGTCACAGCCCCGCCATGACCAAATTATATATTTTTTTCACTTTACGCCCATAAAACTAGTATTCCGCGCGAATCCCAAATTTTAGTCTGCTATAGACCACACCTTCCGCTGTGGGCCAGGAGGGATCGGGCCTCGAATCACTTAATATTTGTCATGGACATCAAATACGACCTAAGAAACCATTGTCACCGCCCCGCCATGACCAAATGACATTTTTGACATTTGACGGCCATAAAACTGGAAATCCATGTGAGTCCCAAATATTCGTGTGTTATAGCCCACGCCTATCACCGTGGGACGGAGCCCGACCTGGACAACCTCAGTAACCATTTTCACCGCTACGCCATGACCAAATTATATTTTTTTGTATTTTGCAGCGATAAAACTAGTATTTCCTGTGAGTCCCAAATTTTCTTGTGCTATAGCCTACGCCTTCTGTCGTGGGTCCATAGGGATCAGGCCCTGAATTGACTAATATTTGTCTTGGACATGAAATAGACCTAAGAAACCATTGACACCGTCCCGCCATGACCAAATGACATTTTTTGGCATTTTACGGCCATAAAACTGGAAATCTCCGCGAGTCCCAAATTTTCATGTGCTATAGCGCACGCCCCGAATCGCCTAATATTTCTCCTTGACATAAAATACGACTAAAGAAACCATTTTCACCATTCCTCCATGACCAAATAATATTTCTTTGGCATTTTATGACCATAAAACTAGAAATCCGTGCGAGTCCCAAATTTTCGTCCGCTATAGCCCACGCCTTTCGCCTTAGGACAGAGCCCGACCTGGATAGCCTAATATTTGTCCTCGATATCAAATAAGACCTATGGAAGTAAGGAACCATTGTTACTGCCCCACCATGATCAAATTATATTTTTTTGCTTTTTACTGCCATAAAACTAGTATTCCGTGCGAGTCCCAAATTGTTCGTGTGCTACAGCCCACGCCTTTTTCCGTGGGCCAGGAGCGATTCGGCCCCGAATCGCCTAATATATGTCTTGGACATCAAACACGACCTAAGAAACCATTGTCACCGCCCCACCATGACCAAATGACAGTTTTTTTCATTTGACAACCATAAAACCAGCCTTTCGCCTTGGGCCTGGAGGGATCCGGCCCTGGATCGCCTAATATTTGTCCTGGACATCAAATACGACCTAAAAATCCATATTCACCGCCCCGCCATGTCCAAATGAAATTTTTTGGCATTTGACAACCATAAAACAAAAAATTCGCAAGAGTCCCAAATTTTTGTGTGTTATAGCCCACGCCTTTCGCAGTGGGATCGAAGGGATCCGGTACCGAATCACCTAATATATCTCCTGTACATCAAATACGACCTAAGAAACTATTGTCACTATTCCGCCATGACCAAATTATATTTTTTGGCATTTTTGTGGCCATAAAACTGGAAATTCGTGCGAGTCCTAAATTTTCGTCTCCTATAGCCCAAACCTATCGTCGTAGGATGGAGACCGACCTGGACTGCCTAATATTTGTCTTCGATATGAAATAAGACCTAAATAACCATTATCACCGCTCCGCCATGACCAAATTATATTTTTTTGCATTTAACAGCGATAAAACTAGTATTTCGCGCGAGTCCCAAATTTTGGTGTGCTATAGCCCACGCCTTCCGCCGTTGGCCCGTATGGATCCGGCCCGTAATCACCTAATATTTGTCCTGGACATAAAATAGACCTTAGAAAGCATTGTCACCGCCTCGCCATGACCAAATGACATTTTTTGGCATTTTACGATCATAAAACAGGAAATCTCTACGAGTCCCAAATTTTCATGTGCTATAGCCCACGCCTTTTGCCGTGGGCCCAGAGGGATCCTGCCCCAAGTCGCCTAACATTTCTCATGGATATCATATACGACCAAAGAAACCATTACCACCATTCCTCCATGACCAAATAATATTTCTTTGGCATTTTAAGACCATAAAACTAGAAATCCCTGTGAGTCCCAAATTTTCGTGCGCTATAGCCCACGCCTTTCGACTTGGGACAGAGCCCGACCTGGACAACCTAATATTTGTCTTGGATATCAAATAAGACCTAAGGAAGTAAGGAACCATTTTCACTGCCCTGCCATGACCAAATTATATTTTTTTGCATTTTACGTCCATAAAACTAGTATTCCACGCGAGTCCCAAATTTTTGTGCGTTATAGCCCACGCTTTCCACCGTGGACCAAGAGGGATCCAACCCCGAATCACCTAATATTTGTCTTGGACATCAAATACGACCTAAAAAGCTATTGTCACCACCCCTCCATGACCAAAAGACATTTTTTAGCATTTGACGGTCATAAAACCAGAAATCCGCAAGAATCCCAAATTTTTGTGTGCTATAGCCCACGCCTTTCGCCATGGTCCTGGAGGGATCCGGCCCTGAATCGCCTAATATTAGTCCTAGACATCAAATACGACCGAAGAAACCATTGTCACCATTCTGCCATAACCAAATTATATTTTTTGGCATTTTGCGGCCATAAAACTGGAAATCCGTTTAAGTCCAAAAGTTTCTTATGATATAGCCTACGCCTATCGCCGTGGGATGGAGCCCAACCTAGACGGCATAATATTTGTCCTCGATATGAAATAAGTCCTAAGGAACCATTGTCAACCCTCCGCCATGACCAAATTATATTTTGCATTTTACGGCGATAGAACTAGTTTTAGATTTTCGTGTGCTATAGCCCACGCCTTTAGCAGTGGGCCCAGAGGGATCCTGCATTGAATCGCCTAATATATCTCCTGGACATCAAATACGACCTAAGAAACCATTGTCACCATTCTGCCATGACCAAATTATATTTTTTGGCATTTTTGCGGCCATAAAACTATAAATTCATGCGAGTCCCAAATTTTTGTGTGCTATAGACCACGTCAATCGCCGTGGGATGGAGCCCGACCTGGATTTCCTAATATTTGTCCTCGATATGAAATAAGGCCTAAGGAACCATTATCATCGCTCCGCCATGACCAAATTATATTTTTGTGCATTTGACGGCGATAAAACTAGTATTTCGTGCGAGTCCCAAATTTTGGTGTGCTATAGCCCATGCCTTCCGCCGTGGGCCCGTATGGATCCAGTCCCGAATCGCCTAATATTTGTCTTGGACATAAAATAGACCTAAGAAACCATTGCCACTACCCCTCCATTATCAAATGACATTTTTGGCATTTTACGGCCATAAAACTAGAAATCCGCGCGAGTCCCAAATTTTTGGGTGCTATAGCCTACGCCTTTCGCCGTGGGCCCAAAGGGGTCCGGCCCCGAATCGCCTAATATTTCTCCTGGACATCAAATACGACCAAAGATACCATTGTCACCATTCCTCCATGACCAAATAATATTTCTTTGGTATTTTACGATCATAAAACTAGAAATCCGTGCGAGTCCCAAATTCATGTGCGTTATAGCCCACGCCTTTCGCCTTGCGACGGAGCCCGACCTGACAGCCTAATATTTGTACTGGATATCAAATAAGACCTAATGAAGTAAGGAACCATTATCACTTCCCCGACATGACCAAATTATATTTTTTGCATTTTATGGCCATAAAACTAGTATTCTGCGTGAGTCCCAAATTTTCATGTGTTATAGCCCACGCCTTCCGCCGTGGGTCAGGAGGGATCTGGCCCCAAATCGCCTAATATTCTCCTGGACATCAAATACGACCTACGAAACCATTGTCACCACCCCGCCATGACCAAATGACATTTTTTATCATTTGACAGCCATAAAACCAGAAATCCGCAAGAGTTCTAACTTTTCGTGTGTTATAGCCCACGTCTTTTGCCTTGGGACGGAGCCCGACCTAGACCACCTAAAATTTTTTCTGGATATCAAACAAGACCTAAGGAAGTAATGAACCATTGTCACTGCCCATCCATGACCAAATTATATATTCTTGCATTTTACGACCATAAAACTAGTATTCCGCGTGAGTTTCAAATTTTCGTTTGCTATTGCCCACGCATTCCGCCGTGGGCCAGGAGGGATCCAGCCCTGAATCACCTAATATTTGTCCTGGATATCAAATACGACCTAAGAAACCATTGTCACCGCCCTGCCATGACCAAATGACATTTTTATCATTTGACGGCCATAAAACTAGAAATCCGCAAGAGTCCCAAATTTTCGTGTGCTATAGCCCACGCCTTTCGTCGTGGGTCCAGAAGGATCCGGCCCCGAATCGCCTAATATTTGTCCTGGACATCAAATACGACCTAAGAAACCATTGTCACCATTCAGTCTTGACAAAATTATATTTTTTGGCATTTTGTGGCCATAAAATTGGAAACCCGTGCGAGTCCCAAATTTTCGTGTGCTATAGCCCACGCCTATCACGGTGGGATGGAGCCCGACCTAGAGTGCCTAATATTTGTCCTCGATATGAAATAAGACCTAAGGAACCATTTTCACCGCTCCGCCATGACCAAATTAGATTTTTTTGCATTTTACGGCGATAAAACTAGTATTTCGTGCGAGTCCCAAATTTTCGTGTGCCATAGCCCATGCCTTCCGCCGTGGGAACATAGGGATCCGGCCCCGAATCGCCTAATATTTGTCCTAGACATCAAATAGACCTAAGAAATCATTGCCACCGACCCGCCATAAACAAATGACATTTTTTGGAATTTTACAGCCGTAAAACTAGAAATCCGTACGAGTCCCAAATTTTTGTATGTTATAGCCCACGTCTTTCATCGTGGGCCCGGAGGGATCCGGCCCTGAATCACCTACTATTTTATCCTGGATATCAAATACAACCTAAGAAACCATTTTCACCATTCCTCCATGACCAAATAATATTTCTTTGGCATTTTACGACCATAAAAATAGAACTCCATGCTAGTCCCAAATTTTCGTGCGTTATAGCCCACGTCTTTCGCCTTGGGACGAAGCCCGAGCTGGACCGCCTAATATTTGTCTGGATAAAAAATAAGACCTAAGGAAGTAAGGAACCATTGTTAGTTCTCTTCTATGACCAAATTATATCTTTTGCATTTTACGACCATAACACTAGTATTCTGCGTGAGTCTCAAATTTTCATGTGCTATAGCCCATGCCTTCCGCCATGGGCCAGGAGGGATCCGTCCCGAATCCCCTAATATTTGATATGACCTAAGAAACCATTGTCACGGCCCTGCCATGACCAAATAACATTTTTGGCATTTGACGGCCATAAAACTTGAAATTCGCGCGAGTCTCAAAAATTTGTGTGCTATTGCCCACACCTTTCGCCGTGGGCCCGGAGGCGAAACCTGCAGGCCTGCTATGCACAGGTGAAAAACCTGCAATTTTCTAAGTTCAAAATGCACATTGTGGCCTATCTAAAACTCACCCGAGCCCTCGAGGCTCCAAACCAAATATACACACAACTTCAAAAATATTCCACTGACTTATTAGTGTACTCATATAACAAAAATAACATCAGAAACATTGAATTAAACCTAAATATCAATGAAATTTCTCAAAACTTCTTTGAACATCAAATTTTGCATTTAGGGTCTGAATCACGTCAAACGGATTCCATTTCTTAGTGAACTTCATCGAATTATGTTAAATCACATATAATACATGTACTGGGTGACGAAACCAAAATACGATCCTGATACCATCATGTTCTAATCAAAATTCATTTCCGAATCCTTTAAACAATTTCAGAAAACAATTTTATTGTAAAATTCATTTCTCAGGCTTGGGACCTCGGAATTCGATTCCGGGCATACGCCCAAATCCCGTATTTTCCTACGGACCCTCCGGGATCGTCAAATCACAGGTCTGGGTCCGTTTACCCAAAACGTTGGTCGAAGTCAAGTTAATTCATTTTATAGTCAAAATTATCACTTTTCACAGATTTTCACATTTAGGCTTTTCGGCTACGCGCCCGGACTGCGCAAACAAATCGAGGTGATGCTAAAAGCGCTTTTTTTAAGCCTCGGAACGTATAATTCATTTTAAAAACAAGTGATGACCTCTTGGGTCATCACATTCTCCACCTCTAAACAATCATTCCCTCGAACAAACATAAGAAGGAAGTACCTGGGTCGGGGAAAAGATGGGGATAACGGATCCGCATATCACACAAGGACACCCAGGTCGATGCCTCAGGAGGCTAACCTCTCCACTGAACATGAACAGGAGGAAAACGCTTCGATCTCAACTTACGAACTTGTCATTCTAGAATGGCTACCGGCTCCTCCCCATAAGACAAGTCCTTGTCCAACCGGACAGTGCTGAAATCTAACACATGTGATGGATCATCGTGATATTTCCGAAGCATGGACACATGAAACAATGGATACACAGCTGGTAAGCTCGGTGGTAATGCAAGTCTATAAGCCACCTCACCCACTCGATCAAGAATCTCAAACGGGCCATTGAACTTAGGGCTAAGCTTGCCCTTCTTCCTAAATCTCATCAAGCCCTTCATATGCGACACTCGAAGCAATACCCGCTCACCGACCATGAATGTCAAATCATGAACCTTGCGGCTGGCATACTCTTCTGCCTGTACTGAGTTGTACGAAGCCTATCCTGAATGATCCTGACCTTGTCCAAGGCATCCTGAACCAGATCTGTACCCAACAACCGAGCCTCTCCCGGCTCAAACCATCCAAATGAAGATCAACACCACCTACCATATAAAGCCTCATAAGGAGCCATCTGAATACTCGACTGGTAGCTGTTTTTGTAAGCAAACTCTGCTAATGGCAAAAGTTGATCCCAAGATCCTCGTTTGTTAATGACATAAGCTCGGAGCATATCCACCAAAATATGAATAGTCTGCTCGAACTGCCCGTCTGTCTGAGGATGAAACGTTGTGCTCAACTCAACTTGTGTGCCCAACTCTCATTGAACTGCCCTCTTAAAGCGTGAGGTAAACCGCGTACCTCGATCCAAAATAAAAGACAGGGGCACCCATGAAGGCGAACAATCTCCCAAAAATAGATCTTAGTTAACCTCACAGAAGAATAGGAGATCGCCACAGGAATGAAATGCGCTGACTTGGTCAGCCTATCAATTAACCCACATTGCATCGAACTTCCTCCAAGTTTATGGGAGTCCGACAACAAAATCCATAGTGATCCGCTCCCACTTCCACTCGGGAAGCTCAATCCTCTTAAATGAACCACCGAGCCTCTGATATTTATACTTAACCTGCTGACAATTCAAACACCGAACCATATACGCAACGATGAATAGATTACCGCAAATCTTGATACATTTTTGTGGTGCCCAGATGAATAGAGTACCGGGAACTATGGGCCTCCTCTAAAATAAACTCTCAGAGTCTATCCACATTAGGCACACAAACTCGACCCTGCAATCTCAAAACTCCATCATCACGTAAGGCAACCTGCTTGGCACCTCACCGTGTCTCTGAGGACACACAAATGGGGATCATCATACGGCTGATCTCGAATACGCTCCAATAATGAAGAACGAGCGACTGTTCAAGATAACACATGGCTAGTCTCAGAAATATCCAACCTCACAAACTAATTGGCTAAAGCCTAAACATCCAAAGCAAGCGGTCTTTCACTGACCGGAATATAAGCAAGACTACCCATACTAGCTGACTTCCTACTCAAAGCATCGGCCACCATATTGGACTTTCTCGAATGATATAAGATGGTGATATCATAATCTTTCAACAAATACGACCACTTCTTCTATCTCAAATTCAACTCCTTTTGCTTGAACAAGTACTGAAGACTCTTGTGATCTGGGAACACCTCACCTGCCACGCCATACAGATAATGCCTCCAAATCTTCAACGCATGAACAATGGCTGCCAACTCTAAATCATGAACCAGATAGTTCTTCTCATGAATCTTCAACTGCCACGAAGCATAAACAATGACCTTGTCATCCTGCATCAACTCTACACCAAGTCCAACATGAGATGCATCACAATAAACTGTATAAGGCCCTGAACTGGTAGGCAAAACCAACATTGGTGGCATAGTTAGAGCTGTCTTGAGCTTTTGAAAGCTCGCCTCACACTCATCCGACCATCTGAATTGGGTACCCTTCTGGGGCTACGATAGATGAAAACCCCTCTATGAACCGACGATAGTAGCTTGCCAATCCCAAGAAACTCCGAATCTCTGTAGTTGATGCTGGTCTAGACCAATTCTTGACAGCCTCAATCTTCTTTGGATCAGCCTGAATACCCTCTGTTGATACAACATGACCCAAAAATGCAACTGAACTTAACCAAAACTCACACTTTGAAAACTTAGTATATAACTAACTATCCCTCAAGGTTTGAAGAACCACTCTAATATGCTGCTCATGATCCTCCCGGCTACGGGAATATATCAAAATATAATCAATGAAGACTATCACGAATGAATCCAAGTAAGGCCTAAACACTAGGTTCATCAATTCCATAAAAGTTGCTGGGGCATTTGTCAACCCGAATGACATCACCAAGAATTCATAATGCTTGTACTGAGTACAGAAAGCTGTCTTAGGGACATCGGATGCCCTAATCCTCAACTGATGGTAGCCTAATCTCAAGTGAATCTTCGAAAATACCTTGGCACCCTGAAGCTGATCAAACAAATAATCAATCCTCGGCAATGGATACTTATTCTTGATCATAACCTTGTTTAATTATCGGTAATCAATACATATTCTCATCTACCCGGGATAGAAATGGGCTGCGTTCCCGGAGCCAAATCAATGAAAAAGTCAATATCCCTGTCAGGTGGCATACCCCACAGGTCTGAAGGAAAAATCTTGGGGAACTCACGAACAACAGGCACAGAATCAATAAAAGGAACCTCAGCACTAAAATCACGAACATATGCCAAATAGTCCAAACACCCCTTCCCGACCATACGTTGAGCCTTCACATAAGAGATAACACTACGGGTACAATGACCAGGAGTCCCTCTCCACTCTAAACAAGGTAACCTGGCAAGGTTACGGTCACAGTCTTGGCATGACAGTCCAAGATAGTGTGGTAAGGTGATAACTAATCCATCCCTAATATGACATCAAAATCGACCATGTCCAAAAGAAGCAAATCTACATAAGTCTCAACACCTCCAATCACAACTATACATGAACGATGGACTCAATCTACCACAATAGAATCACCCATTGGTGTAGACACATGAACGAGATCACTAGGCATGACCAGATACAGAGGAAAATAAGATGACACATACAAGTACGTAGACCTTGGATCAAATAACACTGAAGCATTTCTATCACAAACTAGAATCATACCGGTAATAACTGCATCTGAAGCCTCAGCCTCAGCCTCAGCCTCGGGCCTGGCTGGAAAAGCATAACATCGAGGTTGGGCTCCACCATCCTGAACTACATCTCTGGGACGACCTATTGATGGTTGGCCTCCACCTCTAACAGCCTGAGCTCCACCTCTAATACCTCTACCTCCATCTCTAGCACCTCTACCCCCACCTCTAACTGGCTGGGCGGGCTGTGGAACACCTGGTGCCTGAACCATGGCACGAGAACCTTGATGCTGAGAGCTACTCGGTTATCGGGAGCAATACCTAGCAATGTGCCTCGTGTCACCACAAGTAAAACAATCCCTCGGCTGCTAGGGCTGAAGACCCTGGAAACTCTAGAGCGGAGGTGCACTGATAGGAGCCGGTGGTGCACCGTAGGGAAACTTATTAGAATACAGCATATGAGAAACACGGCCACATAGAGCACCATAAGAAACCTGAAGTACTGAATGAAATGGCCTGGGATGATGGTTCTACCATATGAATCCCTACCTCCAGGTTAGGTACCACTGAATCTGCCTGAATGACGAGGCCTCTTGTCTGACCCATGACCACGTCCTTGTGCCAGAACCATCTCTACTTCCTGGACACATTGGTCGCCTCCTGGAAATATATCTCACTCCTACTCTCCCTAGCCATCTGAAGACGAATAGGCTAAATAAGTCTATCAATGAACCTCCTCACCCTCTCTCTCTCTCGGTGGGAAGTATGACAAGGGCATGATGAGCAAAGTCGGTGAATCTGTTATGACACTGGGTAACTATCATAGAACCCTGCTGGAGGATAGTCTTATAGGGAGAAACTTCTCCAGAAATAGCTGCATGAACTGCTCTCAAGTTAGAGCTGGCGATCCGGCTGGTCTAGCCAAAGAGAAATCTCTCTACCAAGTCTTGGCGGATCCAGACAAGTGAAAAGTAGCAAAATTGACCCCATTGGTGTCAACTATCCCCATGTTCCTAAGAACCTTATGACAACTGTCTAGATAATCCTAGGGATCCTCAAAATATGCACCGCTAAAAGTAGTATAAATAGCTTGGTGAACCTATCTAGCCTCCACAAAGCGTCGGCAGACATAGCTACTCCATCACCATTCTGGGCTACCACACCCGACTGAACTGCTCCAACTGGGTGAACCGTTTGAGACTGCATCTGGGGAACTACCTTCTCCAGAGTGCAAGTAGCAGAAGTTTGAGCTCCTCCTCCAACCTGAGAGACGGCTGGTGCTACAGGAAGCAAGCTTGCCCGAGTGACACTCTCCATAAGGCCCACTAGACAGACCAGAGAATCCTGAAGAATTGGGGTAGCAATAAACCCCTCTAGGACCTGAGCTGGACCCACCAGAACTGCTGGGTCTGGAACCTCGTCGTCAAAATCAACCTGAGGCTCCGCTGCTGGTACTGCTGCTCGAGGCTGAGCTCTGCCCCTACCTCGGCCTCTAGCACGGCCACGGCGTCGCCCTCTACCCCTTGTAGGAGTTGTTGTTGGGGGCTGCGGCTGCTGGTTAGTGATGAGGAAGTGCGTGTTCTCGCCATCTGCGAAAGAACAGAGTAAAAATTCAATTAGCATTAAACCCAAACCGCACGATAGGAAAGAATAAATGTGAAGTTTTTCCTAACTCTGTAGCCTCTGGGGGATATATACAGATGTCTCTGTACCGATACCTCAGACTCTACTAAGCTTGTTTGTGAACTATGAGACCCATGTAACCTAGAGCTCTGATACCAACTAGTCACGACCCGGATTTCCTATCCTCGGAAGTTGTGATGGCGCCTACTAATGTGAGCTAGGCAAGCCAATCCCTTAACTACTAACTTCATAATCCAATTATTTCCTTTTAGCGAACATAAAGGGAGAATGTAATAACATCGGAAATTTAAACTTATACGGAAGAAATTAATAAAATATTTGAAATCCGTATCTATTACAACTGCTTAAATCTTAATTTCCCAAAACCTGGTGTCACAGAATCACAGACTGTCTAAGATTTACTATATACAAAGTCTGAAGAAAAGATCAATACATTGTTTCTGCAAGGAAAAGATGAAAGAGAAAATGAAAGATAGAGTAGATGTCAGGGCCTGCGGACGCCTGCAGGTCTATCTTGAATCTCCGCGTGGACTACAGGTAGCCTCCAACTATGGTCCAATAGCTGCCTCGGGATATGCACATAGTGCAGAGTGTAGTATTAGCACAACGGACCCCATATGTTGGTAAGTGTCTACCCTAACCTCAGCGAAGTAGTGACGAGGCTACGACCAAACTACCAAATAAACTTGTGCAGTTATACAATATACAGCAGAAAGTAAAGCAGGAATAAACAAATAAAGATGGGAGAGGGAAACATGCTTCGGGGAATAACAGGTAAAAACATAATATCAAGAGAATTATAAAGGAACCAATTTGAATGCATGAAAATGAATTTCCCAAAGTTTTGCCCAAAAAGTCAAAAATCGCCCCTAGGCCCACGTGGTCAAAACTCAAAGTTCGAACCGAAAATCAATTATCCATTTCCCCATGAACCCAAATATATAATTAGTTTTGAAATCGGACCTCAAATCGAGGTACAAATCCCCAATTTCTGAAAAACCTAGGTTCTACCCAATACACCCAATTTCCCCCATGAAAATCATTGATTTTAAGGTGAAATCATGTTAAAAGATATTAATGATTGTAAAAAAAAAACTAGTTTAAAATGACTTACAATTGATTTGGTGAAGAAGAAGCCTTTGAAAAAAGCGTCTAAGTATAAAGTTGCAGGTCGCATGTATGGGATATGCGAACAGGGGTTCGCAATTACCTCTGCTAAGATGGGAAATGCAAAACAGGGCTCGCATTTGCGAACCCTTCAGAAATGTTGCACTTTCACATTTGCGAACAACATGTCGTATTTGCGATTTAGGAATTGCGACTACAGCATCGCATTTGCGATCACTAACCCAATGGGAAACTTCTCATTTGCGAAGATAATCTCGCATTTGCGAGAGGGAGCTGGCCTGGTCTTCTTTCGCAATTGCGACAAGCCGCTCGCATTTGCGAGCCAGGCTTCACAAATATGCGAAGCCTACAGGCCTGCTATGCACATCGACATGTTCTAATCAAAATTCATTTCCAAATCCTTTAAACAATTTTAGAAAATAATTTTCTCTAAAAATTTATTTCTCGGGCTTGGATCCTCAAAATTCGATTCCGAGCATACGCCAAGTGCTATATTTTTCTACGAACCCTCCGGAACTGTTAAATCATAAGTTCGAGTCCGTTTACCCAACTGAAGTCAAATTAATTCATTTTATAGTCAAAATTTATCATTTCACAAATTTTTACATTTAAGCTTTCCGGCTACGCGTCCGGACTGTGCACGCAAATCGAGGTGATGCTAAAAGAGGGTTTTTTATAAGCCTCAGAACGCAGAATTCATTTTAAAAACAAGTGATGACCTCTTGGGTCATCACATAAAAGCTCATGATTTATACTACCAGTCCTTGGGAAATATATAAGAATTAAAAATTCTTTTGTTTAATTGTTTTATTAAGTTAAATGGAAATGAATAATTGTTAATTTGCTTACCTAGCGGGTTGGGTTAGGTCACGACTAGTGGATTTTGGGTCGTGACAGCTATAGCCCACGCGATCTGCATGAGTCCGGTCGCTCGGATTCGAATCGCTAAAATTTTGGTGGCCTATCAAACGGCCTAAGGAATGTTAGTCATCACCTCCCATGTTCTTTCCTTATCTTTTGACGTTTAGGGTCATAAAGTTAGAATACCGTCCGATTCTCAAATTTTCGTGTGTTATAGCTCACGCCATAAGGACGGGTCTAGGCGCATACACCCGAATCGCCAAAAATTTACCGGCCCATAAAAAACAACCTAAGGAACATTTGCCATCGCTCTTCCATTACCGTTCCTCACTTTTTTAGCATTGTAGGGTCATAAAATTTGAATTCTATCCGATTTTTAGATTTTCGTGTGCATAGCCCACGCCATCTGCTTGAGTCCGGGCATCCGGAATTGGCTTAAATTTTGCGAGCCTATTATATATGACCTAAAGAATATTATTCATCGTCCCGCCATAACCGTTACTTATTTTTTGGTATTTTAGGTCCATAAAACTAGAATTATGCGATGTTCCCAGATTTTTATGTGCTATAGCCTACGCCATCTACATGAATCGGGGCGCCTGGAGAGGAATCACCTAAAATTTTGCCGGCCCCTAAAAAATAATCTAATGAACATTAGTCATCGCCTTGCCATGAACGTTCCTCATTTTTTGTCGTTTTAGGGTCATAAAACTAGAATTTTGCCCGATTCTCAGATTTTCATGTGAGCCTACCCCATATGCACGGGTCCGCGCCCGGACTCGAATTGCCTAAAAAAAATATGGCCCATCAAAAACGACGTAAGAAATATTAGTTATCGCCTCACCATTACCGTTCCTCATTTTTTGGCGTTTTAGTGCCATAAAACCGACGTTTTTAGCACTAAATGTTACAATTTTATCCGGTATTTTTTTTTTGAAGAAATAGTTCGATTTTTAAGGGTATAAAATCTGTTAATATTTCGGGGATATCTTTGCCGTTTAATATTTAGCGTTCTAAATTCTGTGCTTTTATAATAATATAGATAAATACTTTTCATAAAGTACTTAAGGAAGAGCTCAGCTAATTCAAACTGTTATTTTTTTTTACACTGCCTACAAAGGTGTTGCAGATCATAGAAGGCCACTGCATAAGTTTTTGTGGTCTGGAACCAGCTTGATTACCATGAATGCCATGGTTGCATGGGAAATAGTATGCATCCCCAAAGCACGAGGAGGACTAAACTTGATAAACTTGAAATGTTGGAACAAAGCTGCCCTAACAAACACTTACTGGGATCTATCTTGTAAAAAGGATAGCTTGTGGATCAGATGGGTGCATAAATACTACATAAAGGATAGAGGATCAATGAATTCCCTACTCCTCAACAGGCTTGTTGGAAGATAAGACATGTCATCAACTCCAAAGATAAATTGAACCAGATACACTATGAGTTTAATCCAAAGAAGAGCATGATCAAGGCAGATATACTTACAGCTTCTGGGAGTGCCTAATGTTCAAGAATGATGCACGACAAAAATCTAGATTGACTGCATAGTAAGTTGCTGACTATAGATAGACTAATGAAATGGGGACTAGGAGTAGATCCAACCTGTAGCCTATGTCACAGCCACCAAGAATCAAGAGATCATTTATTTGTAGAATGTGAATTTGCAAGAATGATATGGGCAAAAATACTTGACTGGGCTAAAGGAGACACATTCCAGGGAAGTAACTGGGAACAACACCTGCAGTGGGCCATCAAATTCAAAACTACTAAAGGAATGAGTCAGACAGCTCAAACTTTTAAAATGATATATGCAATATGGATGGAGAGAAACAAGAGAATCTTTGAAAAGAGAGTTACTGGATGGAAAAGCATCACACGGGAGACTGTATACATTGTAACATTAGAGCTTCATATGGAATAAGAAAACTAGTCCAACGCTTCATAATAAAGTTTTCTTATCCTATTTCAGAAGTAGTCGAGCTCTAGAGGATAGGATTAGATGAGGAGACTTCAGAGATCTTTTACTTCTTTTCCTTTTGTTAACCAACTGAGTTATAGTTGTGCTAAAGTTTTGTATTGTTTTAAAATCTCATTATGATTAATAAAATTATTAGTTATCAAAAAGAAAAGCACTTATGGCAAAAAGCATTTTTAAATGACCATATTTTGAAAGCTTGGTTAAACATGCTATAAATCTTAATTAAACTTTCAATATTCTTAAAAAGTTTTATGCAATATCAGTGGACAAATCTTACCCTATACTTTTATCTTATTCTTCTTATGTGGCAAAGCCATATCGTTACTCCCTCTGTCCTAATTTGTGTGAGGAAGAAATAGAAATTTTTTTAAATTCATGGAATATCAACGCTATAATGTTTTATGTAATTCATTTTATAATTTTTTTTTTATTTTTTGCATAATTTGCAGATATATCAGACAATATTACAATACAAACAAATTTTAATATACATACTGTTTGTATGTGCCAATAGGCAACAATTGCGCCTTGGTTAACAAGATAGTGGTTCAAAAGGAGCTCTGATGTGGTGGGGGGGGGGGGGGGATGCTTTACACGAACATAGGAAACTACAATTGTAAAAACATCTGAAGCAAGAAAGGGACGATCAAATTCTACTTCCCGTTGACCATGAGAGACTGAAATGGTACTCTCTTAATTTCCACGAAGGTTGAAAATTCCTTGTTTATTGGTTGTTTCCATGGCTCACCATCCATCTGCATATAAGCTTCATCCCACTCGCCGGCTCGCAACTCAAATCTAATTGTTGAAGCCTACAAAGTATTAAAGGATGTATTCAATTAAACCTCATCCAACAATTCCACCTAGGAATAGCTATAGGAACAATCTCATTAGAACAAATGTGATCTCACCAAAATGATAAGAAACAGGCATATAAGCATATGATATTCTTAATCCGCGCATGTTATCTAAAAGGTTATAAGTCTACTGTTTAAACAACGTTGGAATTCAGATGCATGAGGATGGCCATGTAAAAGTTTATCTTGTCCTAACGAGAGATTTTGATTCTAAAATAGTTTTTGCTTTATTCTATGAGAAGTGTCACCATGGAATAGGCATCAAAGTATCACTTCATAGTAAGCGGCACAAGTATTCAGAAAAAGAAAAAAATTTAAATAATGGTCGATCATCTTTTCAACCATACACAATTAAACAAGATACTTTCTCCTTAAGGAAAATATATTCAAATCAACGCGTGTCCAAAAATTCATACAAGGTCAATTTTGAGAAGCACTACAAAATGTGCCAATTAGTTTTACTGTATCTCTTAATGCTCGACCACATTCCCTCTTACCACCTCGTGTTCCATTTTCTTTGAGATTTCATCAACAAAAGCTGAGTATCTATGCAAACCAAATTTGTCACAAAACTCTATTTTATCTATACGAATCCTGTAGAATAGATAAAATGCGGTTGCACTATTGTATATAAATCCTTCAAGATACTACCTATTAAAAACTGACAATATCTGTATTGGATGTGTACCAGAGTGCATATAACATAGAACCAGATATGTTCTTGCAAGGCTGCTATCTATTTCATTTCAAGTACCTCTTTTTGGGGGGCTCGCATTTAGGATGTATTAAGAGTTTATTGTCCAAAATGAGGACACCAGGCCTCTCAACCCTACTAATAAATGAGGAGAGTATCATTCAGATGCCGGAAAGACCATTATCAGGTGTCTGCAGATATCCTTTTAAGTGTTGTATTTTTTCTTCAAATGGTGTGAATGGGAAATGAAAGAGACACCTTTTGGATTGCACCTTTCCATCTCACCCTTCCTTTGTATATAAATTTAGAGGCTTGGCCTCATTTTTCAGACATGGAAAATCTTAAAACTTCTCCCCTCTTTTCTATATTGTTGCATTATTTTTCAAATAAACATAAGTGTCAGGTGTGATTTGCTCCGTCTGTTGAGTTCGCTGAAGTTTTGTGATTTGTAGTGCCGCTATCACAGAATAGTTATTCCGTTCTATCCAGGGAGGAATTAATCTGTATACCTTTGGCAACAGTGAGGGGATTAAATCCTTAAGAACGCGCTGTAAATTCAGTGGGCTCGAAATTATTTTACAATTTATTTTTTAAACTAACGTTTGTTTGCTTATCTGATTTTCTGATTTGGAACACAGTAGTACTAACAATCTTAAGGAACTGTGTTCATATTAACATCTATTAGAGACGTGAAAGAAAATTGGTTTTTGAATGGTTGATACAGAGAATATTCAGAGTGAATAATGAACAGAAGCAAACAGTTTTGGATGGTATTGAGCGAAATATTCTTACTGTCTTTTGTTGTTGTTTGGTGATTTATATATTTACACAAATTATCATCATTGCAAGTTGAATACTAATGACTTTGGCCGACCACGTGGAAGAGATTGAAACTAAATAGTTGATCATTAGATTCAAGGAAGTCATAGGCGGATCGTACAAATACATACTTCCAAAGTGCATTTGCAGTATTGGAACAAAGGTTGTAGGCAGCCAAGTTGATTGTGATTATAAGGATATGAAAGGCCGTGAATCTGAATTCGATGTTTGACAGAATAGCAGCGGCTCTTTAATTATGAATCCAACAGGAAGGCATAGTACAAAGAAGTCCAAAGATATAACTCCAATTTGCATCTCAAGTGTAATGATGATGGAAACACCCTTATGTTTAAATTAATGGATAATCCTTTGGATCAAATAAGGAAGTGCTGATATATGAAGGGATGTGATGAACCGTTGCACATGTTGCCAACGAATTTCCAAGAAGGAAGTGGCAATAAAATCGGGTTCTATTTTCTTAACTTTATAATTTATAGATATATTTATCCTTTGTGATGTTTGTAAAACCTGATTTCATAACTGTTAGGATAAATGACTTATGTGATGATCTCAAATATAGATTGTGTTTGCATGCACATCAATTAGGAATAACTAAGGTTATATTGGTTATTTCTATAACTTTAGTAGCATGCTTGGAATTTGTGAAAAAATATTTTCAAAGTTGTAAGTATGAGGCTTACACTAATACCTAAAGTATTTTTGAGATAGTGAATATAATATATGTAAAGATGAACATATATGTATTTGATTGGAGAAAAAGATCAAAATGTTTAAAGTGTTATAATGGTTTACTTGAAAAATCATTTGGAAAGGGAATTAAAATTCTCGTGATTTTCTACACATGTTATGGAGAATAAAATCTTCGTGGTTTTCTACTCCTGCTTCGAGATCAAAACCTGCGTAATTTTTACTCGTTCGTAGAGATTAAAGTCTTCGTGACTTTCTACTCATTTGTCGAAAATTAAAGTCTAAGTGACTTTATACTCGTTTTGGAGATTAAAATCTAGTGATTTTCTACTCACTCGTTTTGGAGATTAAAATCTAGTGATTTTCTACTCCAATGTATTATTCGGTTTGAAGATTAAAAAACTTCACCATTTATTAAATTTGATTGTGTCACATATTATTCGGCTTAAAGATTAAATCTTCACCATTTAATACATCTAGTTGTATCAGATGTTAAGTCGATTTGAAAATTAAAAACTTCACCATTTATTAATTCTAAATGTCAAATTGGTTTGAAGATTAAAAACTTTACCATTTATTAATTCTGGGAATGTCGTGACATAAACAACAATTCTTGTGGTTGGCTCAACAATGTAATAGGGGCGTCGATATGAATCTCTTTTTAAAGAAATATGTTTGAAATATGAAATTATTCACCAAACAATCGCCCCTTAGTCACCGCAATCCATAACAAGACACAATCCATTCCATATGAAAAAAATGGAAAGGAAGAAAATCAAACTTGAAATATTTCCAAGTGTGGGGGGTATTTGGGTAAAGTGCAAGTTTTTAAACCCAAAAGGATAAATCGAATCGAAAACAGTTGATTCCGCTTTCATAAGATATGCAACAACTAGTAAGGCATATCGTTTTCTGATTCATAAATCAGAAATCCCAACATTCATATTAATATGCTAATCGAATCAAATAATGTTGAATTCTTTGAGAATATTTATCCATATAAAAAGGAATGTGAGTCGTCTATTAAATTATCTAAGAGACTTCGGGAAGAAGCAAAGAAAAGTACACCTAATGAGGTGAATCCAAGACGTAGTAAACGTCAAAGGACAACTACTTCCTTTGGACCAGATTTTCTGATATTCTTATTGGAAAGTGAGCCTCAAACATTTAAAGAAGCAACTCTTGCTCAAAAGCACAATGTTAGAAAGAGGTAGTCAATAGTGAGATAGAACCCATACTAAGTAATCATACTTGAGAATTGGTTAATCTTCCTTCAAAAATAAACCTTTGCGTTCTAAGTAGATTTCCATAAGGGAAATGAAAGCTGATGGTACTATTGACAAATATAAGGTAAGATTAGTTGTCAAATGCTTTAGACAATGAGAAGGTCTTAATTATTTTGATACATACTCACCGGTAACGAGGATTACATCTACTCGAGTGTTAATAGTGTTAGCCGCCGTTATGGCCTTGAAATCCATCAGATGGGCTTAAAGACAACCTTCTTAAATGGAGATTTGAATGAAGAAATTTATATGGAATCGTGGTTCCTGGAAAAGAAAAGAAGGTGTGTCGACTTGTGAAGTCATGTTACGGACTAAAACAAGCACCCAAACAATGACATGTCAGATTTGACCAAATAATATTGTCAAATGGTTTCAAAATTAATGAGTGTAAACAAATGTGTTTACGTTAAGAATACTTCAAATCATATAGTTATTATCTGATTATATATGGATGATATGTTAATGAAATATTTAAAATGTGGGAACGATTAGCTTATGCATGGCACAAGCGAATGTTAGACGTAATGTCTAAATGATATAATTTTTGAACCCCACCAATCCTTAGTGGATATTGATATGATAGTCGGTGAATTTATTACTTGTTCAGTCTTAGTTATGATTAATAATGAAACTACAAATTCGAAAGTTGTTTATGTGATTTTCCAGAAATGATTTGTTCTTTCTTGAACATTTATAATGTTTAGCTCTTTAATGAAAGGGTGTCACCTGGAAACTGTGACTTTTCATGAAAAGTGCGTTTACATGTTTTGTATAAACATGACTGTTCATGAACAGCCGTATTAATATGCTGATCTACAATGAGGTGAACCAACCGATAAACATGACCAAAATCCATTCCAAGTTGGATTTATTTCATCAATGAAGGTGCTATAATTTTCATATCATACAAACGTATGAATAAATAGCATACAAATACTTGAAAATGGCAGAATGATTGCGAAATGTGTTATATATTAAAAGGTTGTGGCTACAACTAATGCCAATCATTCCATCTGTTGCTATAATATACTATTACTACATTAAGTGTAGCCAATAATCTGATATGCAATCAAAAGTCGAGACGTATTAGTCTACGACATAAGAAAGTTTGCATTGAACTTTCAAATATACTCCAAATTATGATTTGCACTACAATAAGTATGCCACGATAATAGAGGGGATAGTGATGCAAATTAGATCACCGGTTCAACCGATTCTAAACAAGTCGGTGGAGGAGCGATGTCTTGGAAATCATCCAAACAAATGTTCATTGACCGTTCTACAGTGGAGGTTGAGTTTATAGCCTTAGACAAGGCTGGTGAGAAAGTTGAATGGCTCCGAAATTTCTTGGAGGATATTCCATTTTGGCCCAAACCTTAGGCACTTATATGTATACATTGTGATAGTTAAGAGGCAATAGGCAGGGCAGGGAGCGTTATGTGTAACGGAAAATCTCGTCACATTCGAGGGAGACACAATACCGTTAGACAACTACTCTCTTGTGGTGTTATCACGATTGACTACATAACAGTCAAGAGATAGCGTGTCGGATCCACTTACAAAAGGCCAATCTAGAGAGGCAGTTGAAAGATCATCGAAGGGAATGGGGCTAAGGCCTAGGACAAGTCATCATGGCGGTAATTCTATCTAGCAGACTGGAGATCCCAAGAGCTAGGTTCAAAGAGATCAAACAATGTTATGAATGATGGTTCAACATTGTCAAATAACTCAACCCATTCTCGTGATGAAAACAATGTTCAGAAATCAAGGTAAAGCATTAAGGTTTTTTGATGAGTCAATAAAGCTTAACTTTTTAATGATTTGCTAAGTCTAGCAGGATATGTTCAGATAGTGTGTCTATAGGATTACACGTTTAGAAATCACCTATGTGAGTGTGAAGTGTAAGCCGCTTTAAGCGGAATGAAAGTAAAGACCCATTCTCTAAGAACTCATGAAATCAGGCGGTGTTCATGGCTAAAACGAACACAACCGTGAGAACCTAAGACGGTTAAGAAATGATTGTGTGACTTATGGTTGTCTAGGTATACACCAAAGCTTGACGGTTCAAAAATATCAAATCTACCGATTGACAGAGTATATCCGACCTAAGTTCACTATGGAAAGATCAAAGGAAACCTACTTATCCAGATGTGATTAATCCTTACTTGCGAATCACACAGTATTTTCATGCATGTTTTACCACAAATGTCCATTCCCCATTCATGTGGGGGATTAATGGGTTTTTCTTCAAAGGGTGTGAATCGGAAATGAAAGAGGCACATTTTGGATTGCACCTCTCTATCTCACCCTTCCTTTGTCTATAAATTTAGAGGCTTGGCCTCACTTTTCAGACATGGAAAAGTTGAAAACTTCTCCCCTATTTCCTATATTGTTGCATTATTTTCCAAATAAATTATAAGTGTCAAGTGTGATTTGCTCCGTCTGTTGAGTTCGCTGAAGTTCTGTGATTTGTTGTGCCGTTATGATAGAATAGTTATTTCGTTCTATCCTATGAGGAATTAATCCGTATACCTTGGGCAACAGTGAGGGGATTAAATTCTTTAAGGACACACTGTAAATTCAGTGGGCTCGGAATCATTTTACAATTTATTTTTGAACTAACGTTTGTTTGCTTATATGATTTTCTGATTTTGAACACAATAGTACTAACATTAACTCAATTGCCAGACGCGGGGGCCTAACCTTAGACAGTGAGTGTGAACTTACAACATTAAATGTCTAACCTGCACCCCCTCTTCTGTTAGTAGGGAAAGGAAGGAAACTAGCGTTACACCCCTCCTCTTTGTTTATTCATTGGAAATTCTGTGAAGCGATGCAATGTAATGATTACCATGATCAATGAAACAGAGAGGACACATATCCAGTAATTAACACACACCTAAACTCATTGCCTCTAAGCGGCAGCTAATTCTTTTTTATCAGATCTTGATAGTACCTGGGCAATGTGTTTTGCAGAGATGAGCTCAACCATAACCATAGAAGCATGCCATCCTTGTTTCAGGCCAAAAATTTCAAGGTGACCGTCATCTGCATGGGCTTCCACAAAACCCCTCTATGATTTCACAGGAAAATAAAAAGAAAGGATTGTTACTCTTGATGACGTATAACAGTTGGTAGTATGTTATAAGTTAGCTTTCATCTTCAAATCAGATGTGAAAAGCCGCTACAACTTACTATCTTTATTCTGAAGTTTATCACAACCACATTCTAGGTTTGGATAAAGCATGATAGTTGAGAATATATGATATACTGCACTAACACTGCCATTTAATTTTGTTAGGTTTAAAAATTAGAAGTTGAAAAACCTTGAGAGAAAAACATCATTAGGACTTGGGCTTTTTTGCCCAAATTATTTGTTGCAAGTAAAGAAACTACAGAATTCGCAGAACCTAAAACAGAGTGACTAGAAGCTCCATCATTTTCGGTGATCACAGAACTATACAACAAACAGTACAACAACAACAACAACAACAAAAAACCAGTGTATTCCCACAAATATGGACCATCTTAATATTAATATAATATTGCTATTATTATAAATAAAAAATAAATATATGGACCATATTCAGAACTTTTGCAAACTGACATTTTGTAGAGTTATTTGTCTGACAACCTAAATAGAACAGTTAATACTTTCTATTTAAAATGTTAGGCAATATCCAACCAAATAACCCTACGTTATCATTGGTTTCATAAATGACTAATTTAATTGCTGAATCATGAGCTTTATCTCAAAAAAGAAGTCTACTTTCCCAAATTCATAACTACCTGTGGCCAAATTTAAGTGCACTAAGTTTCAAATTGATCTCCATATAAAAAGTGTAAATTAGAGTGGATGAAAAAGGACCGATGTAAAATGGAAGTGTGATATGCCAAAGCCACTAAGTCCACACAGCTAACTACAAAAGAATACCTTCTCCAAGTACTGTGGCTTCAAATGTCCCCATGGATTCCTTCCACCGCCATAGCTAGGGAGATTCAGAGTGACAATAGACCGAACACTACAATAACACAGAACGACAGGTAAATGAACGCATAAGTAAAAAAAATCGATGCATGTAAAAAACTCAGTCCATTAGCACTATATTTCATATTACAAAATAATATAATTGACGATTTGTCAAAGCATCATAATAACAAGAGATAAAAAATAGTAAGATATCCTGGCAATTCTGCATTACATGATAGACATTAAGTACAACACTGTAATAAACACTACTACTACTACAACCACGGACCCAGTGTAACTATTGCATCTTCTTGATGCTTGCAATGAAGCAACTTATCTCATCAAAAAGAACAATGGACCCAGTGTAACCCCACAAATGGGCTTGGGAAGGTAGAGTGTACACAGAACTTACCCCTACCTTGTGAGGATAGAGAGGTTGTTTCCAAATGCTTGGCTTAAGGAAAATGAGAAAGAAGCAATAGCAATAACAGCAAGCAGTAAAGACTGTAATAAACACTACAGGACAAAAATCAACCTTGAAGGAACAGGGACTTGCTCCCACTTTGAGCTGTTGACCTTCTTAACATATAGTCGCAAAATATTATTCAGTCCCCTGCATCAAAAAAAAGTAAGCACAGCATCTTGAGAAAAAATATATCAGAGATGAAAAGCACGATTGAGTATAACAACTTTAAAAACAATCACTCTAAAGTAACAATTACAATAACAATAAAGGGAATAATATATTTCCTGATATCTTTCCTGAAATGAAAAGAAAAACTTGAGTTCACACCAAATAGAAGTAAATTGTTTCCGGAACAGTTTCTAAGGTAAAAAAGTAACATCTCCAAGCTTTTGTGTTGGAAGGAAAAGAGGGGACACAGAATATACATGACCATTCATAATAATAAAAACTTCCAGACCAATGCTAAGTTATCCATATATAGAGGGAAACAAGTAACAAAACATGGCAAACAATTTCTAGTGAACTTCGTAAGTGCAAGCGCACATTCACTTTCTTTGAGATTGGTTTGAAAACATTTTGACTATTAAATATTATTGATCACGAAGTTTTCTTCTGGACTCCTTGGATCCTTGGGGAAATACTTTTTGCTGGCTTCAAATAGTTTTTGAAGATTTTCCTTTGCATTTGGTCTAAGAATGAATTTACATCTATTTTAAAAAATAAAAGCTGCGATGTGTTTGAGGGATAGAGCACTACTCTTCTCTAATTTCTGATCAAGAAAATTAGCAGTACTCTTGTCTAATTACACCTAGACGTTGCTGGTGCATTAGATTTTTTAGTTCTCAGATTTGCAGCACAAAAGGTGATAGTTTACTTTAACTTAAAATGCATTCGTCTTGGAGTTCCTCATCGTCCACGCTGATCCTCTTATACTAATTTAAGGATAAGCAACCAATCGGTAATCAGGAAGATATGAGAAAAGAAAGAGCAGAAAGCATGATGTCACTAGTGAGAGCTTCAACAAACAATTAGACAAGCTACAATTGACAAGTGAAACACATGACTATGCCGAAACACAATTGCCACGCTGTAAGAATCTCACAGCTAAACTTCAGTATACGAATACGTGCAAGAGAAGTAAATTTGGATATTTTATGAGATGTCAATCTTCATGGCAAAACTGCATTTTGTGGCTTAATTGTTGGAACATGAAATAAAGTGGTTCTCTTGTGCAAGACTCGGGTCTTACCAAGGAAAGGGACAATTTAATTGAAATGTTTGAAGTAATCTATGCAGACTTTTGAAGGTGGACATTTGGAGTCCTAATTAAGTTATCTCTTAACACAACCTACTAGCTTTTGAGACCAATCTATGATATACTGGACAAGAGAGAGGTGCAAAAAGTTGTATGTTTATGCATGCAACTAACATAAGAAGGTACATAAGATACATCTTTTGGTAAGCATGTGGCAACTACCAGAGTGGGATGAATTAAAAGGCATCAGGCATCAAACGGGTGTTGAGTAAGTTATTCTAACCTCAAACCAGGGTCACTGCTACATGGTGTAAAGAACCAGCCTTGCGTGCAACTATATCCTGAGTAAATCAACTGGAATAAATGCTTCATCAATACCTAGAACTTCTGTCCCTTGAAATTAAATAATCGCACTTTGGTAAAGGTAAAATATCAGTTGACTATATGAATCTCAAAAATACTGTATATGCAGATTCAAAGTGACATATCAAAGTAGCAAACCGAAAAAGTGGCTATAATACATCCTAGGATGGCAATTCACTTTCAGTCAAGGAGCAGTAAAATATCCATTAACTAATAAAGACAATAAACCAGCAAGCAATCATATCCGTGCAACCATATCTCAAATAAGTTCAAGGTAGAAAAGCATCAGGAGCATACAACAAGACTATTATGGAAGTTTTTGAAATTACTTAAATACCCCGGTTCCCTATTCCAAGGGAAGCCGAAAAGTTTGAATTTCCCAAGCACAGGACACCCTGTAGTGGTCTTAGAGATATAAGGATCAATATTTTGGGTTTTCCCACAAATGAATTACTACAATGCTGGAGCAGAAGAGGATGTGACCAAAGATCCAAACCAGTATGGAAGTAGATACCTGCATGTATCCAATGGGTGGTGTGGATGGAAAGGAATAGACTTTTTGAAGGTAGATTTGAGAATATTTTAAGGCTAAAATAAGAGTGTACTCTTTTTGTTATCGTTTTTGGTGTGGAGTTTAGAAGATTGCAGATATTTGTTTTACAACAGAGATATATGTTGCATCCAGCTTCGAAAATCGATGGATATAGAAGACTGCAAATATCTTCAGAACTCTATTTCAATTAGAGACAATATGAAGTTCCAATGCTTATCGGTCATAATGTTGAAAAAGAATATTTTCAGCTCAAGGAAGAAGTGCGGTGACCTACATTTTACATTTAAGCATCTAGCACAATCTTTCCCCAAAAATTCTTCTAAAACATCTCAAAGCAATGTAATTTTGAGAAAAAAATCCACATAAAACTTTCTCAAGAGCTCAACAAAATGTCAGACAGTGGATTTCTTCACATTTGCAAGGCACAACAAGAAAGTACTCAGTTTAGTCTTTATTCCATTTTCAGCACTTCACACTAGAAGATCCTCAGTGCAAGTTGCTTCAATTGAATTTCAGTAAATATAAATGAAATCCTACTACTCAGCTGTTCCTTTATTAACACATAGTTCCATCTATTTACATGTGTGAGGGAGCAACTTTATTTGTTTAGCTACCGAGCTTTCAAAAAAGGGCAGCCTGGTGCACGACCCATCCCACATTCATGAAAGGTGGGATGTAGGCAGCCTACCCTAATGCAAGAATAAGTGGCTGATTCCACGACTCGACCATGTGACCAATAGGTCAAACGGAGGCAACGTTACCGTTGCTCCAAGGATCCCTTCAGCTACCGGGCTTTCCGCGTTCATAAAAATTTCTACATCTAGGACTTAATATGCTTCACTAAAGATAAGTTCTGACAAATGTTTTAATAAAATTTCTTCAATACTTTCCTTATGGTGTTGCTTGCTCCACATTTCTTCGTGTGACAAGCATAGACACTTTTTCAAATTAATCAAGAAAAAGAAAAAAAAAAGAAAAATCAAGAGATTCCTTATGATCAAGGAACAAAAAGCACCAACCTTGTTTGATACAGGACCTTGTGCAAGGTATGGCTTTTCATTCCGTAAATGATGGAAGCCATAGGCTACCTGTGCATCCATTCCTGCATTGAAAGTTATAGTTATAATTTATTGCAGACTTATTTTGAAATCTCGCGAGCCAGATAAAGGGAAAATGATTGTAACAACTGAGTGAATGATTCTGATTTCCTTTGTTGGTTATTCTGCCCTCATTAGTTTGTTAATTAATATCTTTTCTCTCAAAGCAGAATAAGGTTTGGTGCGTAGACACGAAGAGTTGTTTATTTCATTCCTGATTAAAATTATAAGAAGATTTTACAGATTAAAGATGCTGGTACAAAAAAGGTAGTTACTAAAAAGGCAAAAAGAATATGGAACTCAGTTCCACTTGCAATTTGGGGCAGTGTGATAGAAAGAAAACAGGAATTTGAAGCAAAAAGGAAAATGCTTGAACACAGGTCTATCTTTTTGTTATCTTTTTGGTGAAGACTGGTACTTGTACATGATGTAAATGCTACTCTACATCGAATCACTGAGCTGCACTATCTGTAACAATTTCTGCAACAACTGCTTAGTGCTGGTTTAACATCAATAAAATACCTTACCAAAACAAACAAACAAACAAACAAACAAAAGAGTAAAAAAATTACAGATTGAAAGAAGAAATGGAGTTCTGGACAAGTTGTACTTAGATTAAGAAAACCAAAAGAAATCCCTTAAATCTGTATGTTTCAGTATTACAAGATTTAAGCAAATTGCATCAGTTGACCATAAGAGAAGCATCAGTTGACCTTGACCACCCTTGAATTACATATCTAAGCAAATTGCAGACATAAGAAAAGTGCTAACATAGGATTCATTCCGGCAACGGTTTCACTCTTTAGCAAACAAAACCAGTATCTATACATAAATAAATTGCTCACTTGCAGGTAAAAGTAAGTGCAGTAGAAAAGTCCGAATAAAATATCCTAACAGATTCGAGAAAATGAAGTACTGAGAAGAAGAATAAATCAAAATACTGTCTGCATAAATCACCCTAAAGAAAGAGACTAGATAATGGGGCCTATAGCAAAATCTTTTTGTGTAGATATTTGTAGTCGTTGTAGAAGCATCACCAAGTAAGGGCATGAAATTCAGTTTAAACAGCACTAATTGATAAAGATGGAAAGAAGGCATGAATAAGCAGGTAGCTATGAAACTTTATGGACTAGCTTTATAGGTTAAGATCTGAAAAGTTCACATAAATGATAATGATGTAGACGATATACAAGGCTTTTCCAAGATAGTACACAATTAATCAAGTATCATGCTCTCTTTCAATTTAAGCTATCAGTTAACTTAGATGAGTCTTGACAGTAAATTACTTCAATGACCTATTTAACATCATACCAATGCTAAAGTAGTTGTAGTATACTCCTTGATAGTTGGACAATTTCTTGGGCAACTCACCATCAATATCCAATTCCTGCACAACATAATGACAGCAAAATCGGTAAAACAGAAAAGATAAGTTAGGCATGCTTATTATCTGCCATATTAAGGAAAAAGGGAAAACATAATATTAAATAAAATTCATTACAGAAATTTGTTGACTGAATGACCATTTGGCAAGTACATTTAATTGAAGATAAAGAAGACATAATGAAGAAAGATATAGGGTAGCAGCAAACAACTAAGACCCTCCATGAGCTCAATGCAGGAAGCAGATACATGTAGTCAACCACAAAATAGTGGAACAATACTTATTCCAGTTGAGATCTAACACCAAGGTAATAAGAAAGCAAAAGTAATAAGGCATGCCCATATATCAGCTAAATAATTTGTAAAATGAATGTAGAGTGACCTGATCAAGAGATGCATCCTCAGTAGGTTTCAGAGAATGAGGTGTTTCCAGTTTTTCCCCAGCGGGCATTGATAATACAAGATTCCAACTGCAAATGAATGTTGTTATTTCATTAAGAAGCTCAGAGTAAAACAAGCCACAAATTATTGAGATAGAAGTTGAAGAAGAAAGAAGAAATGAGATATATCCTTCCTAAAATTAATATTTCCTGCTAGTGCCAGAAATTCATCATTAAGTTTGCTAAAAGCATGAGTTCATTAGGAGCATATTGACATCCCTTAACTGGTATTTTGATGCAGAAATTTTACTTGCACAAGGAAAGGGAGAAAGGAAACATTGACAAGTAATAAAAGTTCAAACAAAGAAAAGGAAGCCATTCTTGTGCACCAAGGAGCAAATACAAGGAAGTAGTAGTGCTTCAAAAAACTTGGTCGCAAATTTCAAATTTTAGATGATTTTTAACAGAGATTTCCGAAAGAAAAATCATAATGATGACATAGAACTTCAACAATCTTCAGCAATTGAATTGAATATCTTGTATGTAAAAGCAGTAGCATTGTCATGAAACTTGAAAATATGCTATCAAGAACTATGCAAAAGACGTCACCTATCCAGATGGTTAATGGGACCTGTTGCAACTCTGTCAAGAATACTTTTTGTGGCTGACTTCCAGTTAAAAGGAAATGACCCACCCTGAAAAGAAGATTTAAAGGAAATTCAGAAAAGCTAGACAGAGCAAGAGCTGGAATATTGATGCACATAGAAGCTTACCCAACCAAAACTCCTGGATAAGTCATTTCCTGTGCCAAGTGGGATAATTCCTGTTGGTGGAACTGGCTCTCGACCCTGTTTCTTAAGCTCTCCAAGGCAGCCAAGAATCCATCCAACAGTGCCATCACCTCCTGCTGCCTGCCAAACCAGATTTAATTAAATAGCTCCTCGATTAAACTACATCCTTTTTGCAATAGTTTCCTGATAACAAATCTAAAATGCCAGAAAAATGCACTTGGAATTCACTATTGAACATTTGAAAAAGACTCCAAATGACATCAACAGCATATCCATACCACGATTCTTATCCTTTCACGAGTCACTTTTGCACAGCTATCACCAAGAGCAGCAAACTTCTCCAGGCAACTTAATCCATATTGAACAAACTCATGAGGCTTCACAACTGAAAGGTCAAGAACCTGGCACATTTTAAAGTAAAGATACAGAAAAAGGGATAAGAAAATCAATACCATTTGATACAGTATTAAAAATTCAACTCAATTTACATAATATCATTATCAAACTGGATGTTCTCATATAAACTACCAAATTATGCCAACAAGCTAAAACTATCAAATGTAACTAGTTAATTTCCTTATTTCAACGTTGTGGATATAAACTTCGATGCACTTACTAGTAGCTGCATTAATAAAATGACAACCAAGTTTTACACTAATGTTTGCCATCGTGATTTCCCAATTTAGCTCCTACATACAGCATAGCCATGACAAATTTACAGCAAACACTACCCAAAAGGTGCTCTTCACAACTTAAAACATGTCGCCATAATTCAAGTAGTAATCATATTAGCAAAAAAAAAAAAATTATAACATACGCACAAGTTGTTACAAAAAAAAATTAAAAATATAGTATAACAGGCATAATACACATACACTCAATGTCCCAACTCAATAGTTCAGTTCCAAAAAATTGTTAAAAGAAAAAAAAGCTCTTTTTACTTTTTTTTTAAGAAAAGAAGTGAAGAAGGAAGACCTCATACAAAAAAGTTAAAAAGTATGCATCACTTCCTTGTGTAATACTAGTAAAAAAAATTCATTAACTTATATAGTTATAATAGAAGAAACAAATAAGAATATATATATATATATATATATATATATATATATATATATATATATAAAAGTTAGTTGTAACTCCGTGAGACTAGTTTGGTAAGATTAGTGACAATGTTGTATCTTACTATTTTTTGGGTAGGACCTTTTTACTAGCTATCGGTTTTGCTTTGCATCTTTTTTCTTCCAGATTTCATGTTGTTCCTATTTTTCTTATGATTTATGTGGTGGTACTAATATTTTGTATATTTGTCTTTTTGTTCTCTGTTCTCTTGGGCCGAGTATGTTTCGGAAACAGCTAGTGAAATGTTTGTTGTTGTTGTATATATAAATTGAGTTTAAGTAATAGAGAAGCCTTTAACTGCAGAAAGGAGAAGAGAAATGATGACCTGTTGTTCACCCATGAGTTCCTGCAACCTAGCTTTAAGCTGTGGGCCATGTCTTCCACCACTTTTAGAATTAATGAAGACAACGATGGGCCCCTCCGGCGGCTGAGGAGGCTCGGCCCCGGGGGCATAAGCCGTGTCAAAATGTCGCTTTACAGTGTCAGCGTCTACATCCTTACTCTGTATAGCCTCCCTGACCGCCACCCTTAAATACTCCGGCATCGTGATCCTCCTCCGGAGCTCCTCTTTCGAAATTCTAACTCCGGCAAACGTACAACCTCTTATCGACTCTACTACCGACGACCTCCCCGACGCCCTTCTCCGACACTTCGCCGTCGAATCCATCACAAATTACACTTCCCTTTTGAGTCTTTAGTCGATTAGAATTGTGTAACGGAATCGGAATGGTAATAACAATAATAATAAATATATGAGAGAGAGAGAGATATGTATTGTGATTTGTGAGAAGAAGAAGAAGAATGTAAAAGTATATATCATCAAAAAAGAAGGCGCTAAAGGAAAAGGCCAGAGAGCCGAGGGAATTTGTTGACTTTCAAATAGTGGTTTCTACTATTCCAAATTTATCCCTGACAGTCACTTAAATTACCAGTTTCCTAGTGACGTCTTAGAGATTGCACTTCTTCGAATGACGAAGGACGGTTCGGTTTATTATTGCTTATAAATGTATCGCTTAGAAAAAGAAAAGAAATCATAATAGTTTTGTTTAATTTTATTTAAGCATAAAGAATGGATTAAAACATCATAAAATAATCTGTATTTATTATAGTTTGTGTACCTAGGAAAAAATAATTAAACTACAGTTTTACAATTTCAGTTGCACTTAATCGCATATTTGCATAGGCTAAGTAATGGTGAAGGACCAAATATATCTCTGTACTATGTCAAAAGGTTTAAATATATCCCTCATTATAGTTTTGGTTCAAATATACCCCTGTCATAATAATATTGGTTTATATATACTAGATGATGCGCCCGTGCGATGCACGGGCCCAATTGTTGTTTCTTTTTATTTTCTTCTTTTTTTTCATCTTTTTAATATTACTTGATCTATTGTCAATTACATATTTTATACGTCTTTAGGGAAAGAAGAAATGGAATAGGCTTTTCTATAATAACGTATAGAACCACGATTATATGTATTATTATTTATCTTTTGCATTATGTGCATTTTAATTTTTCTGAAATCGTATTACTATATCAATTACTTTGAAACACTTGTCGAGTTTAATGCTTTATTATACAGTGATTAGATAATAATTCAAGTAGAATTTTAATTATTTCTGCATAGGGCCTCTTTTATTTTAATATATGTTTTTTACATCACTAAGCCTTAAGTTAATTATTATTAAATAGTAATTAAAAAGTTAGTTGAGAAATAATTCGTCATATTTTTTTTTTGATTTTTTAAATTGAATGATATATAGTTTTATTCTTTTAGTATTTTCAGTGTGTTAATGCATTATCTTTTTCTTTTTTATGCATCATAAGTTAAATATTAATATTATTCCCAAATAGTTGATGAAAAGGTATTTTTTTGGTTCTGTAACGACCCGATCGGTCGTTTTAGAAAATTACGCCCCAATCCCTAATTTAACTGTTCCCCTAAGTTCATTTCTGCTATTGTGGTTTGCCGGGAGAGTCGGTTCTGAAATTTGGAGCATTTTGGGACACTTAGTCCCTGAATGAGAGCTTTTAAACTAGAAAACGGTCCGTAGCCGGAACAGTGTTAAGACGATCTCGGAACGGAAATCCGATGGTTCCATTAGCTCCGTTAGGTGATTTCGGGGTTAGGAGCGCGTTCGGAATGTATTTTGGAGGTCCGTAGCTCAATTAGGCTTGAAATGCCGAAGGTTGAAATTTTGGCGAATCCGAACGATAGGTGAGATTTTGATCCGGGGTCGGAATGGAATTCCGACAATTTCTGTAGCTTCATTATGTGAATTTGGATATGTCCGCAAATTTTCAGGTCATTCGGACGTCGTTTGGTCGGGTTTTAGATCGAATGTGCAATTCGGAAAGTTTTAAGAAATTTAGGCTTGAATTCGATGTGAATTATGGGTTTTGATGTTGTTAGACGTGTTTTTATGATTTGAACGAGTTCATATCGTGTTTTGGAGTATGTTGGGGATTTTCGTTGGGGTCCCGGGAGCCTCGGGATGAATTCGGGGGTCCAAACGGACCATTTAGAGCCAAAGTGAATTGCTGATTGTTGCACTAATTGCAGCAGATTTTCAGCAATTTTCGGCTACTTTGAGAGCTGATATCTTGTAATCTATAGGGAATCACAAAAAGTGCAAAACATGAATGTTGTAGAACATCGTGTCTAGTTTCCCGAAATCTAAAGAACTCGTAATTTGGACATCTGTACTAGAAGTTATGATTGACGGAATATGACTGCTGGAGCAATAGGATGTACAACTTGTACAGCGCAGCATGGTACAACACGACGAAGCACAGACAGATTCTTTATTACACGAAATTGGGTTATTTTTTTCATTGATTTCATTTCGTTTGGATGATTTTGGAGAGCTTCAAGAGGGGATTTCACCGGGTAAACATCGAAGGTAAGATTCTTGACTCAAAAACATAATTTTATGGTAGAATTAACATCAATCTTCATGAATTTGGGTAGAAATTATGAAGGATTGTGGCCTAGAAATTGAAAACGAAAATTTGGGTTTTGAAAGGCCAATCGAACTCCGATTTCGATAAATTTTATATGCACGGACTCGTGGCGAGACGAGGATCGCGTTGGTACTAATTTCGGAATTTTCCGAGCAGCGGGCCCGGGGTCGGATTTTTACCAACTTAGTGTATTTATGCGAATTTCATGTAAATTGAAATGGGTTATGATTCTTTGACCCGTATTTGACACAATTATTGTGGTTTGAATAGATTCTACATGCGAGGCAGCGAATTCCAAAGGAAAGGGCATTGCGGACGAGTCTACGACCGGCTAGAGGTGAGTAGTTTGTGTATATGGTAGCCTGAGGGTTCGAAACCCCGGCTTAGCACATTGTGACGCTAGTAAGGCGTGGCTCGCACCCCGTGGCAGGTGCGGGACTGATTGTGACTGGGCATTGAGACTTAGTCCATCCCGAATGAGTATGATATGATAATTGTGGTTGAAAAACACTGTGTTTGATATAATTGTGGGCTGTAAGCCGTATTTGGGGCCTTGTGCCGACCTGTAGTATCCCTAGAGGATAGTTATATATGTGATAGCTATACTTGCTTAATCACTGATCTCAGTCCTGGTTTGGAAATCACCGTATTGAATTGCTAAGTCACATGTTTTGGAAAAATTAAATAAAAGTTAAAGTATTTTCATAATTTATGAACTGGAACCTGGAAATAATAATAATTGAGTTGTTGTGTGACTTATATGATTGTTGTGGACTGAGGATGGATCGGGCTGCACGCCGCAGCGGTTATTATGATATGAGGATCGGGCTGCACGCCGCAGCGGTATTTGCGCTTGGGCTGTAGGAGCCCCTCCGGAGTCTGTACACACCCCCAGTGAGCGCCGTCGACATTAAATGGATCGGGCTACACGCCGTAGCGGTTATGTGCATTGCATTGCATTTGTATTTGTTAAATTATTCTGTGGTAGATATATTGTACTGTTGATGCTAGTTCGTAGGAGATTCGGACTGTAGTTTAGCTTCATATTGTGGTATTCTGTGGATTTCCTACTTTCAGCTGCTTTTATATATTTATTACTCACTGAGTACTTAGTACTCACTCCTACTCCCTGCACCTTTGTGTGCAGATTCAGGTACACGGGAGGGATAGACGAGCACTCCAACTTTTATCAGTATTTATCCGAGTTGCTGAGGTAGCTGCTGGCGTTCGCAAAACCTGGCTTCTCTTCTTATTCTATTTTTCCTTTGTATATACATTATTCATACTTGAGTATTTGGTTTAGATATTGTTATCTGATCATGTTTAGAGGTTCTAGACTCGTGACCCTAGATCTTTGGGTGGTTAATTAGTTTAGCTTTATTGTCGAAATAATATCCAGGTAATTGATTTGAGCTTCATGCTCGGGTGAGAGTGTAAATGGTCGGGTTTGCCTAGCAGGTGTGTTGGGCGCCATCACGACCGGAATTTGGGTCGTGACAGGTTCTTTTAAATAATAATCGTGATTTTAATTATTAAGAATTTTAACAAGAAACTTTGTGATTTGTTCTATTGGAGTGACATAATATTTTTTTCTAGTTTCATTCGATATGATTGAGATACTATTTAGGGTATTAATGCAATCATCATCACAATAGTAGTATTTGTTGAGACTATTTTAAAAATATTAATTGTATATTTATCTATTTTAAAAAAAATTTATAATATTGAATTCTAATTGAATAGAGTATGTACTCAACTAACTTCGATCATAGAGGGAGAAGTATAATATTGTATGACGATACTTCTCATACTTCTTAATATATAACAATTTTTAAAAGATAATAATTTCACAAATTAGTTGTTTTCATTTTTACTTCAGATATTCTCAACTCATATTTTTAGAGAGGGAATAATTATTATAATTTTTTATATTCTATAATCAAAAAGGGAACTTGAAACTATATTTTATTCTTAAATAAAAAAAATTCCGAATTTTATGAAGTATTCCAACTGAAATTTGTATAAAATGATATCAATTGATAATGATATAACATTTGAATGTCAATCTACATATAGTATCATTAATTTTTTTAATGAAATCTTCTTTACTGAAATAGTTAATAAATAAAATGATATTTTTTAAGAAAATAATAGAATTGTCATATATAAATGTATGTGACCTTAGTATTTTTAATCGGGCGAACATTTGAATTATGAATTATCAAAAATTTAATTATTCTAGTTCAAAGTACTTGTTGAAAAAAATAATAATAACAATCAAGTAATGAATTTAATAAAGATAGTAAAAGTTGAATGGAAAGTGGGGTCTACCTAAAGAATTTAATAGATTATGGACACGTTAGTTTTGGTTTTTTCGGTTATTAAGAACCCACAACAAAACTTTTGAGCCTAGTATACAAACAAATAATGCACTGACATATTTAAAATGATTATTATGCCCTTGGTCAACCTCCTCTTCTCTTTTCTATATAATAGAAATATAAAGCATGAATACAATGCCGGTTTAAAAAAATTAACCTTATAATATTAAGCATAATAACGCATAATAAAAAGGCACAACCAAAATTCTGGATATTAGCCTTATAATCCTATTAATTTTAGGGCATAATACTACACGTTAAGAATCCTACATGATTAATTTTAGGAATCTTATTAATATAATTATACATATAAAAATTTGAACAATCAAAATCCTTTCATTGACCTAAATTTCCAAATCTCTTTTCATGCGTTAGATCATATAGATGGCACGTGATGTTTATGCATGTATGACGTAATATAGGTCAATTATACAATCAAAGATTATACGATAAATATTTTTAGTAATGTAATCATATTACGTTTAAGATTACTTCTTAAAAATTCTTATTACTAATTTAATTTAAAAACGTATCATAATGTCCTATTACTAATTTAGTTTGATAATGTATTATATTGTCCAAATTTATTTAGAAAAAGGAAAGACTATATTATTCTAAAAGCATAAATACAATATTAATATACCAAAATAGCCCTAAAATATTAAGCGAAAGAACTTATAAGAAAATAACATAACTGTAGTAACCATTTCTTTAGACTACAATACCTTCTATACTAGTAATTTTTAATATTTAAAATATAAAAATAAACAAAATCCTCTATTAAATTCTTATTAAAATTATGTAGGAAAGTTCTATAAAATTAAATGGACTACATAAAGAGGTGAAATTGAGAAAAAGATATACCCACATTAATTTATTTTTATTTTATATTTAAAATATTTTTCTACTCAAATAGTATTTTTTTTAAATCAGTTTTTCGTGTAATATTGAAAAATACCAAATTATTAAACAACGATTAAGAAAATTTAAGAATATAAATGTGTGATAAAGAGAAAAAAAATGGTTGATAAGAGTCAATACCACTAATGATTCTACAAACATAACGATTTAAAAGTAAAATGCCATGTCAACATTTTACTCTTTAAAAATAAAATATATAGTGGATAAAATTATAATTAAGGTTAAATAGTAAAAACAAGAGATGAACTAATATTAAGATCTGAATCAACATAAAATAAATTATTTTTTATGTTAAAGCCAAATAATTAGATTTTTAAATTAATTATTTAGCCAGAGAATCCAATTCACTTATTTTTTGTTGATTCATCATATGAGTAAATTTCTTATTCGGATTTAAAAAAGCATCTTAGAGTACATAAATGTATTCCATAAAAAGAGCGTTAGAACACAAAGTAAAAAAGAATAGTATATTATTAAGAATCAAAATGTTATACAAGTGTCTGAGGAAGCACAATTAAAGTTAAATCCTAATCAAGAACAAGATTTCAAGACTATATTATAAAGAGTCGACTCTGGTATAACGAGAGTATTCTTTGTAAATGCCTCCAGTGGAATCGAAATAGTATTTCTATGTCATGTATTATTTGCAAATATCATATTAAGAGGCATGACACTATTAACAATAATAGCAAGTGGTGTACCTACAATAATTTTATTGTGACGCCACCCACTTTAGATTTGACATTCGTTTTCAAGCAACTTAAATAACCATCACAAATATATCAAAGTAGAGTAATGGTGCTAAATTCATAAGGAAAGAAAAATTGATAATATGGGATGGAGCACTTATGGCTAAGTTTCAAATGATCGAAATAATTGCCTAGAGTTTTAAGATATATTGGATATTAATGAAACGTTTGGTGAAAAATTAATGGTCTGGGAGGTGATTTTTATCAAGTACTACCAGTAGTTTCAAAATCGACAAAAGTTGAGACTGTAAAAGCTGTCTTGCCAAAGTTATATTTCTGGCATCAAATGAAAAAGATTCAACTCACGAGAAATATAAAACAAAAACAAATTCAGTATTTAGTGTCTTTTTGTTTCGTGTCGAAAATGAAGAATAACATCCAATACAAGATGATTTGGTTATTCATGAATACTTGGTTATCAATCCCAATGGTAATGGTGGTGCGATTAATAAGAGAAATATTTCTAGCATTAGATTAAAACGCTATTTGTGCAAATCGCATGATAGAATTTAAAAGAGATTTTAGCTAGCAAAAATGAATATATATGATCATCTAAATAAAAGTTTGATTGCAAAATTTTATAATAAAAATAGAATATTTTTCAGCTTTTGACTCAATAGAAAATGATACCAATAATAATACCAAGAGGAATACTTAAAGACTATAATACCAAATTGTCTTCTACCGTACATATTTGTTGTCAAGTTTATTATTTCTTACGTATGATACCGATGGACTATATATATATATAATGCACAATAGACTAAGTTAAAAATTAAAATTTGATCTTCCATTGTATATAGGTTAATTTTGAAGAAGAATATGTCCATCGTGCTACCGAAAACTTAGATACGCCGAATAACTTAATAGCACACAAATGGTATATAGAAGTTTTGACAATAACGTCATACTCGCAAAAATTATGATATTGATATTCTTATCACTGAATTCAACTTTTGTCTTCCAAAACTAAGGAATATTTTAAATTCATGTATTATGCTAATGTAATAATATTTTTCGGCATTTTAATGATTATTGTTTTATTAAACATATAATTTCTCTCATTAATTAAATTTTATTATTCCTTCATATAAATAAATATTTAAATCATCACGTGTCATTATTAATATGGATACTAGCACTATATTAAAAGCACGAAGGCTTTAGCGAAATGTCGTTTGCTTTTTTTAACCTTGAAAAATAGAGCTTACTTAGGATAAAATTGTAATTAAATTATTTTTATAATATTCAAGACTTCAGACTTAACTAAAATTTTGGTTATTAAATATTTTCTTATTCAAATTATATATAAAATACTTATATTTAGGACATTAAAAATCGAAGTTGGATTTCACTAAAAGATTTCAGGTATACAAAATTTTACCTATCTAGATTGTGTAAAGTAATATAAGCTAACGTGAAAGTTGAGTATTCTTCCTACAATATAGGCCTTTGAAAGTTTTAAAATTGTAGCTATATAAAATATATATTTTTCGTGGTAGTTCCAACACCGTAATCTCACGTGGATAAGAAAACTTTGTCCGTCTCTTACCATATGAAGGATTTTGTTACCATCAAAGGATGTGGTATAGTGGATGGGTCTGCACTTCCCATAACTGGAGGTCTTGAGTTTAAGCCCTGGGTATGAAAAAATTCTTGGTAGGAAGCGCTTCCCCCCTCCCTCCCCCGCAAGGGGACCTTTCTACACGAAACACTAACATAGACTTTCAACGAGTAGTTTCCTCCATAATATGAATTTTCTCACAGAAATCAATTATATGTGTATATTTATATTTATTTAAGTTATATTGAAATAAGAACGTTCTTGGTAAAATATTTTTTGCCTTTTTACCCTTTAAATATAGAATTCAAACTAAATACAATGGTCAATTCATTATTTTTTAATATTAAGACTTCAAAATTAATTAAAGTATTGGCTATTATATTTTTCTTTATTAGAAGTATTGTCACACCTCCTTTTTCCGCACCCGCGAGAGCGCGAGGGAGTTTTTCCAATTAAAGGACAATCGAAACGGGATTTATTTATTTAATTCAGAATCGCTACTTGGGAAAATAATGGTGTCCCAAGTCACCGATTTTAATCCCGAATCGAGGAAATTTATGACCTTGTATTACAGTCTGCGAAATTAGAAACCTGGATAAGGAATTCTGTTAACCCGGGAGAAGGTGTTAGGCACTCCCAGATTCCATGGTTTTAGCACGGTCGCTCAACTGCAATTTTTGTTTTTACCTGATTTCTTTATATATTTTTATTTATGTGCTCTTATATTCCGCTTTTCAATTTTAGAAGAATTGCAACGTCACGAAAATACATTTCGAGTCACACCGCAACCAGTACGCCTGTGACTTTAATATATTTCAGTTTCGCCGAGAGTAAGATTTGGGTCACATAAATGCGCACCCATAATTAGGAAAGTATTTTATTAAAGTCGTGCCTAAAGAGTCTAACGCAATATCATCTTTGAGAAAAACCGTGAAATTCGCTAAACGGTCCTCCCAAGTTTCTATGTAATTAATATATACACTTAATGAAGGCCACGCAATTCATGCATTTTATTTGGCGAGGCTCGCCTCATTTATTTTTATTTTAGATATCTATCCAAAAATAGACTATGATGTTCTACCTTATTTGTCTCTAAAATAAAACAAAGGTCCTAATTAGTTTGTTACTGGATTAAATCAAACCTCAACCCTTATATCTACACCAATAACTAACAAACTATAAACCTCAGTCCAGGCCCAAACATACAAGGACATTAAATCAGGCCTGGGATGCTTGTTATGGGATGCTCCTTAGACGGACTGCAGCCTACACATCTTGAAAGGGTTGTCGAGCCCTAATCGTTATACCCATCAAAGTCTTAATTCACTTAGAACAAATGCCCGCTAAATTGTTTCAAATTATTTTTTTACTTAAAGGGATAATGAATATTTTGGTTATATTTTTTCATGCTCAAACCTGTACATCTAAATATTAATCAAACTAAAAAATTTACTATCAAACTCTAATACTTATTCGAGAATCCTACTTCAAGTCCATATAACCATTAGATTCAATGCAACTATTCACGTGAAGTTATTTAAGCCACAAGTTGATACAAAAGATTATATCAAAATCACAACTAGCTTATATTATGACATTAACTCAGTTAATCCCCTATTAATAGCACAACTAACTAAATTAGCTACAACAAATCTAAATAACTCATATAGTCCAGTACAACCAAATCTGATTATAAAGTTTGAGTTTGAGATAGACATTTTAGCTAACATTCAAATACAACTGAAATCAACCTACACTACACAGTTGTGATTAACAGTCCTATATACATCTCATTAAGACAATCAACTACAAAGAATGCATTGAATCACTTGAAAAAGTATGCTTTCACTTTATTTCATTTTTTGCAACTGGATATCTACATTATTGTGAGATTCGACAAATGTGCCTGAAATAGAAGACGAGTGAAAAGTAAGGTCTAAAGTCAGCAGTAGAACCCAGCAACAACAGTAAGTATCACAACAACAGCTGCAGCAAAACACAACAACAGCAGCAGTAGAACAACAACAGCAGCAACAAAACAACAACAACAGCAAGAACAATTTCTTTCAGAATCCTTTCAAATGACAACACACCCCAATGTATTTGAACTTAAACACTTAAACTCTCAGTCTGTTTTCTCTGTATGTGTGTCTGTGTGTATCAGTGTGTATTTTGTGTATTTGTATGAGTTTCTGTGAGTGTATCTGTGAGTGTATCTGTCTCCCTATCCAGTGTTCTCTCCCTTCTACTTATAACAGAAAAATTCCCTTGGAACAACTAATTGTCCCATTAAAAATAAAACTCTTCCCATCCCATAATATTCCCCTGTTAAACCACTAAATCCTGTCTAAGTATGGGATATTGATACAAAATGCTAAACACATGGTGCTGATGGGATACACTGCTGTACAGCAGGCTCCACCAGGTTGTACCATGTGCCTTGCATCATGACTATTAGCTTTTCTGATTTTCCTAAGCAAACTAAACAGCTATACCCAAATCCACTCAGATTTTAAAGTTAAAGGTAAGCTGAAATTTGATCTAACAGTGATTCAAAGATTAAACAAACCAATTCCAATTTACTGCCACATTGTTCTAAAACTATTCTCACACAACTAGTTGTGGATACTTTAACACAATCAATTATCAGTTATAACAAACAAACCAACAGCTAACTCAATACTCAGGACAAACAACAAACATAAAAAGTTTAATTCAAGCAAAACAAAGCACTGCCCGAAGTCTCACACAACAATTTCTACAAGATTAGACAAACATTCAATTAAACACAACATGTATCATTGATAACAAATGAAACTGATAAAACAGTGATTCCAACAATCTCGGCCAGAGATGAAACTGAGTATTCGACGACGCTAATCGACCGAACATGTACACTAATAATAAGCAACAATCAAACAAACAAAAGAAATAACAAATTCGACCAAATAAAAGGTCTTGAGAAGAAAGAGAGAAGATTAAAATTAAACACAAAAACAGAAACAAATGAACAACTACAACTAAACAATGAGTAAAACAATAAAAAGAAATCAAATACCTTAAGAAAGGAATCAGGAATTCGAACGGATATGGGCCAATTCGGACTCGAGTTGGCATTTCTGGAGTCGAAAGGACTCTAATTGAAACGTTTTCAAATGAAAACGTCCCAATTAAAGTCTATTAGACTTCCATTGACGAAACTCCCTAATTTTGAATATTAGGATTCTTGGGCTCGGATTTGGGGTTCGAGTATTTCCGGTCAGATTCGAGTGAAACTAAGGGTGGTAAGTGTGTGAGGGAGGTCACAAGAGTGTTCGGGGTGAGTTTGGAGTGGTTTGGCGTAGTTTTGGTTTTAACTCGAATCTTCGATTGAAGATTCGAGACATTCGGGGATGATTCGAGGTTAACATACCACGGATTCGTGTAGAGGGGGTTTAGGGGGAGCTATGGTGTTAATTTGGTGGCCGGCGACGTTGTTGCCACCGGGTTTCAGGCGTGGGGGGTGGTCCGGCGGCTAGGGTTTTGCTTTTGTCTCTGATAGAGACGATGGAGAGGTAGGGAATGAGGGCGGATGCGGGGTTTGGGGGGGTAAGGGATTGGTATATTAAAATTGATGGTTTATTTTTAGTCGTTCGATCTGATGAGATCAACGGCTTGGATCCGTTCATTAATGAAAACGACGCCGTTTTGGGTAATGGGGGAATGGACCGGGTAAGGCGGTGAGTTGGGCTTGGTTTCGTCCGGGTTCAACTGGTTTGGGGTGGGTTTTGAGTTATTTGTTTGGGCCTTGTTATATTTAAATTGGATTTGGCCCAATCTAATTTCCCTCTCCTATTTTCTTTCTCTTTATTTCCTATTTATTAAAACTAAACTCTAAATTATACTACAAAAATACAATCCTAAATTAATTCTTAACCAAAAATATTAATTAACTCTAAGTAATAATTATCACAAATAATTAAACACCATATTAAACGAAAAATCACATAATTGACAAAAAATGCAAAAATATACTATTTTTTGTGAATTTCATTCTTCATTTTGTAAAAATAACTTAATTACTCCTAGTGGTAGAATTAAATCCTATGAATGCAAAAAATGCGATATTTTGGTATTTTCTTATTTTAACAAATAAACATGCACACACAAACGCGAACAGTAAGAGAAGATAACAAAAAATCCAATATAATTGCAAACGACACATAATTATTTTATTTTGAATTTTCTGGGAGTAATTCTCATATGGGGCAAAAATCACGTGCTCACAGCTGCCCCTCTTTGCGCGGAAACATGAAGAGTTTTCATGCAAAGATAAGTGAGCGGATACGAGCGATTTTTTGCCTGTTTGAGCACTCCGTATGAAGCATTTTTTGGAAAAGTTTGACCGAACCTTTGCTTCCGAAGGTCTCCTACATATCCCCGGCTAAAAGGGAATCAGGTCAATGTAGTTCAGGAAGTTTTGGTAGCTGGGACTACCGTGACTGCTGTGATCATGCTGTTACTGTTGTTGATGTTGATGCCACTGCTTAACCGATCTCCTTATTACACCGTGCTAAACGAAAAATAAGAAGTTAGACTAAGTTACAGTATTGCAAATTCTTATCTATCTTTTCAACTTGATCTTGTCATGTTCCTTGTCATCCTGCTGGCTCTGATGTTTCTTCACATGCTTCTTCTCTTCTGACAACTGTTATTTCGGCTTATCTTGATTGCCGACCTCCGACCATTGGTCCCTTCCTTGTGATCTTCGAACTATTCTACTTCGAAGTCTGGATCTATCTTTCTGATCCTTGTTGCCTTCCTTCCGATTACAAACTTGAATTCATGCTGGGGATTTCCTTTACACTCTGTCATTTTCCGATGGTTCACTTTCCTTATCAAATCTTAGAAAAGTGAGACGTCGTTCTGCTTTTCCGCTGGGCTTTTGACTTTATCGACACACCCTAATCATAAATCGCCACTCCATTCTTCAGGCGAGCTCCCTGACTTCAACTCATAAACTTCGACACTAAATCTCCACTCCATTCTTCAGGCGGGCTCCCTGACTTCAATTACAACTTCAAAACTAAATCGCCACTCCATTCTCCAGGCGGGCTCCCTGACTTCAATTACAACTTCAAAACTAAATCGCCACTCCATTCTTCAGGCGGGCTCCCCGACTTCAACTACAACTTCAAAATAAATCGCCACTCCATTCTTCAGGCGGGCTCCCCGACTTCAACTACAACTCAAAACTAAATCGCCACTCCATTCTTCAGGCGGGCTCCCCGACTTCAACTACAACTTCAAAACTAAATCGCCACTCCATTCTTCAGGCGGGCTCCCTGACTTCAACTACAACTTCAAAATTAAAATCGCCACTCCACTCTCCAGGCGGGCTCCCCGACTTCAACTACAACTTCGAAATTAAATCGCCACTCCATTCTCCAGGCGGGCTCCCTGATTTCAATTACGACTTCAAAACTAAATCGCCACTCCATTCTTCGAGCGGGCTCCCGGACTTCAACTACAACTTCAAAACTAAATCGCTACTCCATTCTTCAGAGGCGGGCTCCCCGACTTCAACTACAACTTCGAAATTAAATCGTCACTCCATTCTTCAGGCTGGGCTCCCCGACTTCAACTACAACTTCAAAACTAAATCGCCACTCCATTCTTCAGAGAGGCTCCCCGACTTCAACTACAACTTCGAAATTAAATCGCCACTCCATTCTTCAGGCGGGCTCCCTAACTTCAATTACGACTTCAAAACTAAATCGCCACTCCATTCTTCAGGCGGGCTCCCTGACTTCAATTACAACTTCAAAACTAAATCGCCACTCCATTCTTCAGGCGGGCTTCCTGACTTCAACTCATAAACTTCGAAACTAGATCGCCACTCCATTCTTCGGGCGGGCTCCCTGACTTCAACTACAACTTCGAAATTAAATCGCCACTCCATTCTTCAGGCGGGCTCCGTGACTTTAATTACAACTCACTAACTCCATCCTATCCATATCGCCTTCCTTTGCTTCATGTACCATTTTCGTCTTCCTGCATCGTCTCTTGGGCCACCTTTTCTTCTGAATTACCTTATTTTGGAATTGCTTTCTTCCTGGATCGTTTTATTTTCCTTTGACTGCTGGGGATATCCTTGGGACCGTTTACTTACCTGCTGGAGATAATGCTACTGGGGAAGTATTCTTTACTTCCTTTTTTTCTACTTCCTTTAACCTTTATTCTATCCCGAGCTCGCTAGGGGTTGAATTTTCATTGACTGAAAATTACCCTAGCAGGGACTCTCTTTTCCTTTTTCCTCTTTCCCAACCTCCTTCGGGACTTGCGCTTTGCTTTCTTGAAAACTTATGGTATATAATGTTGCTGGGGAAATCTCGAAAATCAGTGTTTCATTTCTCCAAGAACTGCTGGGGATAATATTAGGCTTAAAGATCACTTCCTCGTGTTGTCCGGCCTCTTTCAAAACTATTCTGCTTGAAACTGGTATTTTCCAAAATCTTGCGTTGCTTTCTATCCTTATCCACTAGGTATTTGCTTTCAAGAAAATTTTTGCCATGGGAGAAAATTTTCTGCCCCAGTTTGATAACCTTCTACGTGGCATGCTTTTCTGCCGACGAACCCTCTTTTCCTGCTTTAAATCAAAGAAAAATTGTTAGTTTCAAAACATCGTGAGTGGTCATGCTGCTCTTGCTGGGGAAATTTTCCTTTTCTCTTTTAGTTGCTTTGCTTTCTTCAAATTTTGGGGACGACGTTGATACTTGTTGGTGGATGGCGCTCTTTCCACCGGATCTCTCATCTCTCCTTTTATTCCTAACTTCAGTGTGGTCTGACCCTCTTGGTCGGTGATCTGTTGTGAGAAACTATCTTCCGGGTGTGTAATATGTGTCCATCCTACTCCGTAATTCCTGTGAACCTTCCAATCAACCTGTCGTTCCAATCTTAATATCGGAATGACTTTTGCCTTATTGCCTTGTTCCATGCCTATTCATCTTCATTGTACCGCTTTGGGAGACTTGGTAGTAAGCTTTGAAAAGTCAACTTTCGACATAAATATAAAAATCTTTAAAAGAGAGAAAAAATGATAAAAAAATGCAATAAAGAGTGTGGATTGCAAAAAACAAAAAAGGAAAACTTTTCTGAACTTTAAATTGGGAAAAACTTATCTGAATGTATAACTGATCCAATGGTTATGCCGTGCCTTCGAGATTAATCTACCCAGTCTATTTATGTCAATCACTTTCTGACGGCTGTGTTTTGCTAGAGGCAAACGAATGTCCCAACCCTGTCTCATGCGGACACCTTGTAACCATCTCGCCTTGTCACCTCATAGTGCCCTTCAAAGGATTTTCACTAATGAGATTCTCTCATTTCTCTCGATCTCCCGTCGCCTTAGGGTGCCTGTCAAGGTTTTCACCGTAAGACTCTCTCATTTTATTTCTCTTAGCTTTCTTCGCCTTAAGGTGCCCGCGAGGATTTTCACCGTTAAGACTCTCTCATTTCGCTTTCTTTCCATGCGGTGGGCTGGGGCGTTTATCCACGAAATTTCCTCTAAAGGGCTATCCCTTTTCAGCTTGTAAGCCCTAGATTCAATCGAGGATTGAAGTGTCATTCGTAGTTTTCATTCGCATGACTTGGCATTTCTCCAATACTGATCGAGAGGTCTTTTTTGGTCATTAATGTGGTTTTTGTGCGTGAGGTCAAAGAAAAGGGATTTAACCTCAACGGTTAGCTCATTACAACTTTCGGAATCCACACTATCTTTTCAAACGAAACAATGACTTCTGCCCAGTTTTGTTTCTTGGGGAATCTTTGATTTTTTTTTTATTATGACCGAGCCGTGTGGCGCCTACGTATCCTTCTTGAGGAATCAGGTCGAACGTAGTTCACTTTTTCTTGTGTTTTTTTCTTTGTTTCTTTTTCTATTTTGTTATACATCTTTCTTGAGGATTCCAAAAGAGGGTATACGAAAGAATAATTAAGGCTCAAAGGGGAAAACAAGGGTTAAAGTGTTTGGGTAGTAGAAAAATTGCCTCTGTCATTTCATTCTCCGAAAAATGCCAAAATACACACAAACGAAACCAATCGTTGACAAATACATTAAAGAATTACACATAATATCTCTTGACCGCATCGGAATTGATAGCCATATCAGTGCATCTTCCTTCAATATCAGTTAGACATAGCGCGCCGTTGGATAATACCCTAGTCACAACAAATGGTCCCCGCCAATTTGGAGCGAACTTGCCTTTCGCTTCGGCCTGATGTGGTAGAATTCTCTTCCGCACATGTTGTCCCACTTCAAATTTCCTGGGACGTACCTTCTTGTTATATGCTCTCGCCATTCTCTTTTGATACAATTGGCCATGACACACTGTTGTCAATCTCTTTTCATCGATCAAGCTCAATTGCTCCAATCGGGTTTTGACCCACTCATCGTCGTCAATAGATTCAGCGACAATTCGGAGGGATGGAATTTCAACTTCTGCGGGTATTACTGCTTCAATCCCGTACACCAACAAGTAAGGAGTTGCACCTACCGAAGTCCGGACGGTAGTGCGATAACCCAACAATGCAAATGGTAACTTTTCATGCCATTGCTTAGACCCTTCTACCATCTTCCTCAATATCTTCTTTATATTCTTGTTTGCTGCCTCAACCGCACCATTTGCTTTGGGACGATATGGTGTGGAATTTCGGTGTGTAATCTTGAACTGTTGACATACCTCCTTCATCAATCCGCTGTTAAGATTGGCACCGTTATCCGTGATGATTATCTTTGGAATTCCAAACCTGCAGATGATGTGGGAATGTACGAAATCCACCACCGCCTTCTTGGTCACCGATTTGAAGGTTTTGGCCTCCACCCACTTGGTAAAATAATCGATCGTTACCAGAATGAACCTATGACCATTGGAAGCCGCAGGCTCTATAGGTCCAATAACATCCATACCCCATGCAACAAACGGCCATGGTGCCGACATTGTATGCAACTCAGTCGGTGGAGAATGAATCAAATCTCCGTGTATCTGACACTGATGGCATCTTCACACGAAACTTGTACAATCACGCTCCATAGTGAGCCAGTAATATCCTGCTCGAAGAATCTTCTTTGCCAATACATATCCGCTCATATGTGGCCCACAAACTCCGGAGTGTATATCTGTCATCACTGTTGTGGCTTGACTTGCATCTATACATCTCAACAATCCCAAATCTGGGGTTCTTTTGTACAGCACCACTCCACTAAGAAAAAATCCGTTCGCCAATCGCCGAATGGCTCTCTTTTGATCTCCAGTTGCCTGCTCTGGGTATATTCCTAACCTGAGGTATTCTTTGATGTCATGAAACCATGGCTCACCATCCATCTCTTCCTCTATCATATTGCAATAAGCATGCTGATTCCGGATCTGAATATGTAATGGATCAACACGAATCTTGTCCGGGTGATGTAACATCGATGCCAACGTAGCCAAAGCATCGGCAACCTCATTATGCATCCTTGGGATATGCCTGAATTCTACTGATCGGAAACGCTTGGTCAGATCATGCAAACATTGACGATACGGGATAAGCTTCAAATCTCTGGTTTCCCATTCTCCCTGAATCTGATGGACTAGAAGGTCCGAGTCCCCCAAGACCAAGACGTCTTGTACATCCATGTCTACCGCTAATCGCAACCCTAAGATGCATGCCTCGTACTCAGCCATATTGTTGGTACAATGAAAACGCAATTGAGCAGTAACAGGATAATGATGTCCCGTTTCAGAGATAAGCACAACCCCTATTCCGGCTCCTTTTGCGTTCGCCGCTCCGTCGAAGAAAAGCTTCCACCCTGGATCCTCGGTTAACTCTAACCCATCAATTTGCAATACTTCTTCGTCTGGAAAATACGTCCTCAAAGGTTCGTACCCGTCATCCACAGGATTCTTCGCTAAGTGATCGACTAGGTCTTGAGCTTTCATAGCCGTCCTTGTCACATATATGATGTCGAATTCTGTAAGTAGTATTTGCCATTTTGCTAACCTCCCTGTAGGCATAGGCTTCTAGAAAATATACTTCAATGGATCCAAACGTGAAATGAGGTAAGTAGTGTAAGAAGACAAATAATGTTTCAGCTTTTGGGCTACCCAAGTCAAAGCACAATAGGTCTTTTCCAAATGAGTGTACTTAACCTCGTGGACCGTGAATTTCTTACCGAGATAGTAAATGGCCCGTTCCTTTCTGCCAGTAAGATCATGCTGCCCAAGTACACAGCCGAACGAATTCTCCAAAACCGTTAGATAAAGAATCAGGGGTCTACCCGGTTCAGGCGGAACTAGTACGGTTGGGTTTGACATATACCCTTTGATTTGGTCAAACGCTTCCTGACATTCTGTCGTCCATTCTATCGCAGCGTCTTTCTTCAACAAACGGAATATGGGTTCACAGGTCGCTGTAAGTTGAGCAATAAACCTACCGATGTAATTTAACCTTCCCAACAAACTCATTACCTCTGTTTTATTCTTTGGCGGGGGTAACTCCTGGATGGACTTGATTTTGGATGGGTCCAACTCAATGCCCCGTCGGCTGACGATAAATCCTAGCAACTTTCCTGACGGAACTCCGAATGCACATTTGGCTGGATTAAGCTTGATATCATATCTTCGAAGTCTTTGGAAAAACTTCCTGAGATCGGCAATGTGGTCTTCTTGACGTCTAGATTTTATAATCACATCATCCACGTACACTTCAATTTCTTTGTGTATCATGTCATGGAATACCGTAGTCATCGCCCTCATGTATGTTGCCCCTGCATTCTTCAGGCCAAATGACATTACCCGGTAGTAATAAGTTCCCCACGGTGTGATAAAAGCCGTCTTTTCTGTGTCCTCTTCATCCATCAATATTTGATGATATCCCGCGTAGCAGTCCACAAAGGATCTGATCTCAAGCCCGGCACAATTATCAATCAGGATATGGATATTGGGGAGCGGGAAATTATCCTTAGGGCTCGCCTTGTTGAGATTGCGATAGTCCACACATACTCTGATCTTCCCGTCTTTCTTTGGCACCGGTACTACGTTAGCCAACCAATCAGAGGGTATCGAGTGACACGAATGACTTTCGCCTGCAACTGCTTGGTCACCTCCTCCTTGATCTTTACACTCATCTCCGTCTTAAATTTCCGCAGTTTTTGTTTGACGGGAGGGCATGCCGGGTCAGTAGGTAATTTGTGCACCACTAGATCGGTGCTGAGTCCTGGCATATCGTCGTACGACCATGCGAAAATGTCTTTAAACTCCACGAGTGTTTTGATCAATTCTTCTCTCAGGTTGGGTTCGATATGGACGTTTATTCTGGTCTCTTTAAAATCATTTGTATCCCCCAGATTAACAGCCTCAGTATCATTCAAGTTGGGCTTGGGCTTTTCCTCGAAGTGACTTAATTCTTCGCCGATTTCTTCTACGGCTTCATCATCGCCGTATTCTGATTCACTCTCGTCACTTCTTATTTCATATGTTATTATTTCCAAACCAGATTGACTTTCTAGACTGGGTTGATTAATCTTTAAGCATGTCATATCATTAAGATCAGTTGAAAGAATGTTGCTCAGAGAAGTAAAAAGAAGGAAAATAAACAAAATTAGAAACAAAAGGAACAAAATTTCATTAAATGGGAACAGTACAATGAAAAATAAGCTTGCACACTCAAACGAACTAAAACAAAAATGGATTTTATTCCGGGGACAGCCCCAACACAAAATTTGAAAGAAAACAATCCAAAACAAACTACCAAGACTCCTTCCGGATAGGGAGAGGAGTAGCCTTCCAATTATTCAACTTTGCTTTCGATCCCACAAACTGTATCTCGGCATGGCTAGGTCCTTCGCCATCCTCTACCATGCATACATCAGAGAACAAGTCCTCGAACTTTCTCAAGAACTCTTCGTCTGGCCTGATCATAGGACTGGGAACCTTTGTCGTTGGATGTCTTCTTGTCCTGGACCTGACAAAAGATCGCGAAAGGCGCGGAACAGGCTTCGGGAGCACCCATGTCTTCTGCTTATTCCTCTTGGCTCGCTGGATGTCCTCTGATGTTGGCTTGAATCCCAAGCCGAAGGTTCCCACATTTTCAACCACAGATACCGGTTGTATGATTCCTTGCAGAGATGCACCTAAACCTTTGCCGGGTATGAAACCATTTTTCAACATTTCTTGAGCCACCATGACGTCTGCAGTAATTATTCTGTCATTAAGAATGCATTCCCCTTCTGGAACTCGGTTGACGAATACCGCATCACAGACCTGGTATACCCATGGCCCAACATCCTCTTCTGTGTCGACAAAGGGGACGATGGTGCCTGGTTGTAGATCATTCTCTCCATGGACTACGATCTCCTGTCGATCCCATTCAAACTTGGCTAGTTGGTGTAGGCTGGACGGAACTGCTTTGCAGCATGGATCCATGGTCGTCCTATCAGAAGGTTGTATGAAACTACCATGTCCATCACCTGGAATTCCATGGTGAACTCCATAGGTCCGATTGTCAAGACTAATATTATGTCCCCGACTGATGCCTTGCCTCCTCCATCAAACCCTCGGACACAAATACTGTTCTTGCGTACCATGCCGATATCCACTTTCAACTTGTTTAGAGTAGAGAGAGGACAAATGTTCGCACTGGACCCATTGTCGACTAGGACTTTGGTAACCACCGACTCCTCACATTTTACCGTAAGATATAAAGCCTTGTTGTGCTCGGTGCCTTCCTCGGGCAACTCATCATCGGTGAAGGTGATCCGGTTTGCTTCGAAGATCCTATTGGTGATCTTTTCCAAATGACTCACAGAGATTTTATCAGGCACATGGGCCTCATTCAAAACTTTCATCAAAGCTTGTCGATGTTCTTCGGAATGTATCAGCAAGGACAGCAATGAGATTTGCGCAGGAGTCTTCTTCAGCTGTTCTACGACGGAATAATCATGCATCTTCATCTTTTTCAGGAATTCCTCTGCCTCTTCGTCAGTTACCGGCTTTTTTAGTGTTGCCGGAGTAGTTTTCCTTAATTCCGCAGGGGCAAAACATCTCCCTGAGCGGGTCAAACCTTGCGCTTCGCAAACTTCCTCTTTAACTTCTTTCCCTTTGTAAGTTGTCGTGATCCGATCATAATTCCATGGAATAGCTTTGCTATCAGCTATTGGCAACTATATTGCTGGCTTGATGATGAAAGGATCCACTCGAACACCTGCTACAGTCAAGACGGGTTTGGTTGCTGCCCCCGGTACAACTATTTTTACTCCCTCTGGCCTCATAGGCACTTTGTTCACACTTCCCTTTTATGCTTCCAACCCCTCTTGTACGTCCTTCTTACAGATGAGTGACTCATCAAGGCTTGGCCCCTTTTTCATTCCTACCCCACTAGACTTGATCATCATTACAGTCTGAGAGGTTTTCTCCTTTCCCTCTTCGACCCGTACCAACTCGATCATGTTGGTCTCATGATGAGTTGGAAGTGGATTTTGGTTAATGTTGGGCTCCGCTGGAGTCTGGACCTCAATTCGGCGAGTGTCGATGAGTTCCTGGATAGCTGTTTTCAATCTCCAACACTTTTCTGTGTCGTGCCCTGGACATCCTGAGCAGTATGCACAATTTATTGAATGATCCGGATTCTTTGGAAGAGGGTTTGGTAGCTTAGCCTCGACCGGATTTAGCAACCCTACTTGCTTCAATCGGTGGAACAAACTGGTGTAAGACTCTCCCGAGGGAGTGAAGGTCTTCGTCCTTGGTGCTCTGTCGTTCTTGAAGGCTTGATTCGGACGAAAGCCCGCACCCGTGGGATTTCTATAGGCTCTTGGGGGTGGGTAATTATTCTGTGGATTTGGCGCACGCCATGGTGCCTGGACGGGAGGTGGAGCATATGATTGGGCATGATGGACGGTGAAGTGAGCATCTGGTGTTGGGTAATAGTGTTGTGGATGGTTATATGGATTGTGAGAGTAATTTTGTTGGTGGGGCTGTGGCGAATTATATTGGGGTGCGGGGCCTCTGTTCCTGAACCATGCTCCGGAATCAACTGCCGCGACCTCTTCTTTTCTCTTTTTCCCAAGCACCCCTCCGGTGCCACTTTGAATAGCCTTGAGTGGTGGCTTTCAACGCTGCATAACTCATGATCTTGTTAGCTTTCAAGCCTTCCTCGATCATAGCCCCCATCTTTATCACCTCGGTGAATGACTTACCCACGGACGTCACCAGATGTCCGAAATAGGTTGGCTCCAGTGTCTGTAGGAAGTAATCCACCATTTCATTCTCTCTCATCGGCGGATCTACCCTCGCTGCCTGTTCCCTCCAGTGGAAACCAAATTCTCTAAAACTTTCGGCGGGTTTCTTCTCTAACTTTAGCAATGATAAGCGATCGGGGATTATTTCAAGATTATACTGGAACTGGCCGATGAATGCTTGAGCCAAGTCATCCCATGTAAACCATCTGCTGGGATCCTGCCTGGTGTACCACTCTAGTGCAGACCCTCCCCAAACTCTGACCGAAGTAAGCTATCAGAATCTCATCTCGCCCTCCGGCTCCTCGCATTTTACTACAAAAGCCTCGAAAATGGGCTACTATGTCACCATGCCCTTCGTATAAGTCAAACTTGGGCATTTTGAACCCGACTGGCAACTGGACATCTGGGAATGGACACAGGTCTTTGTAAGCGACACTGACCTGGTTACCCAAACCATGCATATTCCTGAAGGACTGCTCCAGGCTTTTAACCTTTCGAATAACTTCCTCATGCTCCGAACTTTTGACGTGCTTTTTCGGTTCTGCCGGGTTATCCCAGTGAGGGGTGTGTGAATGCGGTTCAGGAGCCTTAAAGGTAGGCTCCGGAGAATAACAATGATTGTCGTGGATTTGAAAAAGCGGCTCACTGGACGATTTTTGTAAAGGAGCAGGTGGAGGTGCCACAAAAACAGGGGTAACCGGGGGAGGAGGATTTTGCCTGGCTGGTGAAACCGGGGAGGTATATGGGTTTTCCCCTTGATAATAAGGATAGATTGGTGCACTTGTCGAGGGGTCAATGGGCGGACGTTCTGGTGCTGGTGGAAGAGTAGGAATGTTTGGTGATGATTGTCCCCTAGCCCAAGCTAGGTGCATCTCCGTCATTTGCTGTCTCAACCGGTCCACTTCTTCTTTCATGATTTGTATCTCTGTTTTCTCCCCATTGATACTTTTGCCGGAACTAGACATGCTTGCTGGAATTGGACCTTTTGATCTGGTATGGTAAGGGTGATCGGCCAGTATACTCTGTCAAGTCAACTGCTAAACTTTTCTGGAATTGCAACAAACTTGTTAGTTCACTGAATTTAACAGGCATGTTATCACATGTTGGATGCAATGCACCTAATCAATTAACCATTTCTACATGTATTCCTCGCATGCGTCATTCCAACTTTTCTTTTTCTTCTTCTCTTATCCTTGAAAACTTTGTTGTTATTAACCTCCCCATTTTTCTCTTTTTTTTTTTTTTTGTGGTGGTCGAATCTTAGGTGGATTGCCTACGTATCATGTCCCCGCGTGAATCAGACCGAGCATAGTTTTAATAACAAGATTGTGGCAAAATTCGGTAATTTTTATATCAAAAACCCTTACAGTTACAAAACATGTCTTACAATAATCAACAAAATAAGAGAAATGCTTGACTCGAAAAAAATAAAATAAAATGCCAACCAGCTTGACTCAATATTTCAAAATACATCTTTTAATCAACAGTCTAGTGCTCTTAAATTCTTGGGGGCCCGCGAGGCATCGTTCGGCCTTGCCGCAGGCCTTGGTGTGAGGTCCTTGTGTAGTCCCCTTAACTCTCTCATGATCTGATGAACATAGTCCATAACTGAAGCAAAAAGGGCGGTGCGGGCATTTGTTCACAAGCTAAGCACTTCATGGTGACATAATGCCCAATTTCCTCATTTCTGTCCTTGATTCTGTCCCTTTCTCTGAGTAGTTGTTCTATCCGCTGGTTCTTTGCTCCTAATATATGAACATTGTTGGTGACTCGGTCTAAGAGTCTGTCCACTTGTTCTTGCAGTCGTGCCATCAAATTGTAACAACGGTCGAGGTCTTCTCTGGCATCCCGGGCTTGTTTGAAAACCCGTTCCCTTGAGGGTAGCATTTGCTTCCCTTAGATTAGCGATGATCTCAGCATAATCTTTTTCCACTCGTTGTAGATGAAGTGCTTGTTGATGTGCCTCCCTTCTCCAGCTAGCGCGGATCCTCATCGTCTGGGCCTTCGACTCTTCCAATTCTTTTTGGACATCTGCGACTTGATTTTTTAAACCTTTTATCAATTTCTCATCTGATCGACTCCTCAACTGTCTGTCAGCATCTATTTGCATTTGTCGGATTTGAGATTTCAAGAAGTCATTTTCTTGTACTAACTTCTTTTTATCTCCTTTGCTGGCGGCAGCTTGCATATCCTTTTCAAATTGGAGCTCTTGGGTTCGTTGCTCTATCTTGCTAATCTTTGTTCTATAAGCTTCTTCCTTGGCCAACCAGGCCCATTGTTCTTGTGACGCTTCAGCAAACTCCCTGAGGTGGGGCCTTTTTGTGGGCCTTTGATGCTCCAGTTCTCTGCTATACCATGCAGGGTATTCTGGCGATACTTCGCCTCGGGCTCGATCTCGCACCCGAGTGTCTATCTTCAATGTTTGACATTCACTCCAAATCTTTCGGACCAACGCTTCAGGGAACTGTCCTCCCGGTCCAATTTCAACCGCATGTGGGCTGAGGTCTTCTTCTTTTGGGATTATTTGGCATCGTCCCAACTGTCTCAATACTCGACCTGGCGCGTAGGGCTGGATGTCGTTGAGGCCCATTAGTAATAAATATGATTCCGTGGCCGATGCATATATGACTTCTTCCACGGGTAGCCAGCCAAATGTCCATTCTATCTTGCTGGCTGGAGTCAAACGCAAAAGTCGTATCCATCCGTTAATCCCCTCTGGTAAATCATATCCCTCGACCCTTGTAGGGAATTCTTCTATACAGGTTTTCTCCGATAAACTATACCTCATAAACTGCGGGCGACGACATAAGTGATCGATCATCCACATTTGGAGCAGTACATTGCAAGCTTCAAAGAAGACCCCTCCAGCTTTGCAAATAGTGAGTGCACGAGAGATATCTGATATTATCATGGGAGCCAAAGTACTATTGTCTTATTTCATCAAAGTGCTGACGACCCCTGCCACATGTATGTTGATATTCCCGTCCTTTCTGGGAAATATCAATGAACCTAGGAAAGCTATCATGAAGGCGATGCGTCTATGCTCTTCCCATTTTAACTGGTTTTCTCCACTGCAGATTTTGCTTTTGTATTTGTTGAAACCCCCATAATGACAATATTGGTCATATAGAAATGCTAAAGTGCAGAACCCTTCTGATAAATCTGGGTTGTGTACAGTTCTGCGGATTTTTACGGTATCCAAAAACCTATGTACTGTCACGACCCTTGGTGCAATGAGATACTGTTCCCTCATAGGAACTTTTGGTCTTCCGATATATCCGGCCAATTCTTCCAATGTTGGCGTGAGTTCAAAGTCTGAAAAGTGGAACACATTGTGTGCTCGATCCCAGAATGAGATCAGGGCTCGTATGATGTCTCCTTTCGGGGGAATATTTAATAGCCCCACTAAATTTCCCAGGTATAGCTTAACTGCGTCTTGTCCTTGCTCGCCCAAGTCGTTCCACCACATATGCAAACTTAAGGGGACCTTGTTTATGATAGCTTCGGTTGTATTCTGACTCGTGCTCATTTTGCACATTTATTAAGGTAGTTTTTAGACGAAAGAAAAATCTTGATTTGACCTAAACAAAACTATCTTTTTCTTTTAAAAAAAAACAGAACGGGCCACAGGAATTGACTGGTCAAAATATTAAGACTGATGAAAAGGTGGTCTTTGAGGCAAAGTTAAACATCCTGGCATTCCGTCATTATTTCTTCTTTCATAATAAAAAAAAATTATTTTGAAATATAGGGAAGTTGGACCTGTTAAAGGTTGCCTACGTATCTCACATCCGGTGAGAATCAAACCAGCGTAGTTCAATCAATGGACGAACTATTTTAAAACAACATTCTCTTGTTCTTTCAAAATTGAATTCGTAATAAGACAGTCCTTTCTACAAAACCCCCTTTTTTTTTAAAAAAAATGATTTTTTTTTTATTTTTATTTTTATTTTTTTTAATTATTATTATTTTTTTTTATTTTTTTTATTTACACCTTCTTTTCTCTTTCTTTTATTATATCCTTCGACGTTTAAAAGTTGGTCAGCATGCGAGTCCAGGACAAATAAATACAACATGCGAAATGCTCATACGAGGTCATACTATATCTGGTTACCTGTCCTAGAGGGACCCAACCCCTGTGTTGAGTCCCCTAAGTCAAAACACGATGCAAATAATCGTCCTAATTTAGGCTCAATATCCTGATTTTTTTTTTTTGGATACTAGACTGTGTACCCGAGGAGACAATTCGGATTTGAGGAGGGAGCTACGTACCGAGGACCCGCGGGATCGTCCGACTTTGTAACTTATCCCGCCTCTTTTCTTATTTTTGGTATTGACACTAACAGAAAGGGGAGTCTCAACTAGTAAGCACATCCCCGGGGGTAAGAAGAGAAGGGTTTTCGACACAGTTTTATATATACAGTTCACACAATATCAAAGCGGTAAACATGTAGCACATTAATCAAAATATATAATGAAATCAGATATAAGCAAAAACAACAATTTAACTAAGCTCGAATTCTTAAACCCTGAACCGAAGTTCTGGGTTACTTATCCCCAGCAGAGTCGCCAGAGCCGTCACACCTCCTTTTTCCGCACCCGCGAGAGCGCGAGGGAGTTTTTCCAATTAAAGGACAATCGAAACGGGATTTATTTATTTAGTTCAGAGTCGCCACTTGGAAAAATAATGGTGTCCCAAGTCACCGGTTTTAATCCCGAACCGAGGAAATTTATGACTTTGCATTATAGTCTGCGAAATTAGAAACCTGGATAAGGAATTCTGTTAACCCGGGAGAAGGTGTTAGGCACTCCCGGATTCCATGGTTTTAGCACGGTCGCTCAACCGCAATTTTTGTTTCTATCTGATTTCTTTATATATTTTTATTTATGTGCTCTTATATTCCGCTTTTCAATTTTAGAAGAATTGCAACGTCACGAAAATACATTTCGAGTCACACCGCAACCAGTACGCCTGTGACTTTAATATATTTCAATTTCGCCGAGAGTAAGATTTAGGTCACATAAATGCGCACCCATAATTAGGAAAGTATTTTATTAAAGTCGTGCCTAAAGAGTCTAACACAATATCATCTTTGAGAAAAACCGTGAAATTCGCTAAACGGTCCTCCCAAGTTTCTATGTAATTAATATATACACTTAATGAAGGCCACGCAATTCATGCATTTTATTTGGCGAGGCTCGCCTCATTTATTTTTCTTTTAGATATCCATGCAAAAATAGACTATGATGTTCTACCTTATTTGTCTCTAAAATAAAACAAAGGTCCTAATTAGTTTGTTACTGGATTAAATCAAACCTCAACCCTTATATCTACACCAATAACTAACAAACTATAAACCTCAGTCCAGGCCCAAACATACAAGGACATTAAATCAGGCCTGGGATGCTTGTTATGGGATGCTCGTTAGACGGACTGCAACCTACACATCTTGAAAGGGTTGTCGAGCCCTAATCGTTATACCCATCAAAGTCTTAATACACTTAGAACAAATGCCCACTAAAATTGTTTCAAATTATTTTTTTACTCAAAGGGATAATGAATATTTTGGTTATATTTTTTCATGCTCAAACCTGTACATCTAAATGTATTATAACATTATTCAAAATACATTAATCAAACTAAAACATTTACTATCAAACTCTAATACTTATTCGAGAATCCTACTTCAAGTCCAAATAACCATTAGATTCAATGCAACTATTCACGTGAAGTTATTTAAGCCACAAGTTGATACAAAAGATTATATCAAAATCACAACTAGCTTATATTATGACATTAACTCAGTTAATCCCCTATTAATAGCACAACTAACTAAATTAGCTACAACAAATCTAAATAACTCATATAGTCCAGTACAACCAAATCTGATTATAAAGTTTGAGTTTGAGATAGACATTTTAGCTAACATTCAAATACAACTGAAATCAACCTACACTACACAGTTGTGATTAACAGTCCTATATACATCTCATTAAGACAATCAGCTATAAAGAATGCATTGAATCACTTGAAAAACTATGCTTTCACTTTATTTCATTTTTTGCAACTGGATATCTACATTATTGTGAGATTCGACAAATATACCTGAAATAGAAGACGAGTAAAAAGTAAGGTCTAAAGTCAGCAGTAGAACCCAGCAACAGCAGTAAGTATCACAACAACAGCAGCAGCAAAACACAACAACAGCAGCAGTAGAACAACAACAGCAGCAGCAAAACAACAACAACAACAGGAACAATTTCCTCCAGAATCCTTTCAAACGACAACAGACCCCAATGTATTTGAACTTAAACACTTAAACTCTCAATCTGTTTTCTCTGTATGTGAGTCTGTGTGTATCAGTGTGTATTTTGTGTATTTGTGTGAGTTTCTGTGAGTGTATCTGTGAGTGTATCTGTCTCCCTATCCAGTGTTCTCTCCCTTCTACTTATAACAGAAAAATTCCCTTGGAACAACTAATTGTCCCATTAAAAATAAAACTCTGCCCAGCCCATAATATTCCCACTGTTAAACCACTAAATCCTGTCTAAGTATGGGATATTGATACAAAATGCTAAACACATGGTGTTGATGGGATACCCTGTTGTACAGCAGGCTCCACCAGGTTGTACCATGTGCCTTGCATCATGACTATTAGCTTTTCTGATTTTCCTAAGCAAACTAAACAGCTATACCCAAATCCACTCAGATTTTAAAGTTACAGGTAGGCTGAAATCTGATCTAACAGTGATTCAAAGATTTAAACAAACCAATTCCAATTTACTGCCACATTGTTCTAAAACTATTCTCATACAACTAGTTGTGGATACTTTAACACAATCAATTATCAGTTATAACAAACAAACCAACAGCTAACTCAATACTCAGGACAAACAACAAACAGAAAAAGTTTAATTCAAGCAAAACAAAGCACTGCCCGAGGTCTCACACAACAATTTCTACAAGATTAGACAAACATTCAATTAAACACAACATGTATCATTGATAACAAATTAAACTGATAAAACAGTGATTCCAACAATCTCGGCCAGAGATGAAACTGAGTATTCGACGACGCTAATCGACCGAACATGTACACTAATAATAAGCAACAATCAAACAAACAAAAGAAATAACAAATTCGACCAAATAAAAGGTCTTGAGAAGAAAGAGAGAAGATTAAAATTAAACACAAAAACAGAAACAAATGAACAACTACAACTAAACAATGAGTAAAACAATAAAAAGAAATCAAATACCTTAAGAAAGGAATCAGGAATTCGAACGGATATGGGCCAATTCGGACTCTAGTTGGCATTTCTGGAGTCGAAAGGACTCTAATTGGAACGTTTTCAAATGAAAACGTCCCAATTAAAGTCTATTAGACTTCCATTGACGAAACTCCCTAATTTTGAATATTAGGGTTCTTGGGCTCGGATTTGGGGTTCGAGTATTTCCGGTCAGATTCGAGTGAAACTAAGGGTGGTAAGTGTGTGAGGGAGGTCACAAGAGTGTTCAGGGGTGAGTTTGGAGTGGTTTGGCATGATTTTGGTTTTAACTCGAATCTTCGATTGAAGATTCGAGACATTCGGGGATGCTTCGAGGTTAACAGACCACGGATTCGTGTAGAGGGGGTTTAGGGGGAGCTATGGTGTTAATTTGGTGGCCGGCGGCGTTGTTGCCGCCGGGTTTCGGGCGTGGGGGGTGGTCCGGCGGCTAGGGTTTTGCTTTTGTCTCTGATAGAGACGATGGAGAGGTAGGGAATGAGGGCGGATGCGGGGTTTGGGGGGGGGTAAGGGATTGGTATATTAAAATTGATGGTTTATTTTTAGCCGTTCGATCTGATGAGATCAACGACTTGGATCCGTTCATTAATGAAAACGACGCCGTTTTGGGTAATGGGGGAATGGACCGGGTAAGGCAGTGAGTTGGGCTTGGTTTCGTCCGGGTTCAACTTGCTTGGGGTGGGTTTTGAGTTATTTGTTTGGGCCTTGTTATATTTAAATTGGATTTGGCCCAATCTAATTTCCCTCTCCTATTTTCTTTCTCTTTATTTCCTATTTATTAAAACTAAACTCTAAATTATATTACAAAAATACAATCCTAAATTAATTCTTAACCAAAAATATTAATTAACTCTAAGTAATAATTATCACAAATAATTAAACACCATATTAAACGAAAAATCACATAATTGACAAAAAACGCAAAAATATACTATTTTTTGTGAATTTCATTCTTCATTTTGTAAAAATAACTTAATTACTCCTAGTGGTAGAATTAAATCCTATGAATGCAAAAAATGCGATATTTTGGTATTTTCTTATTTTAACAAATAAACATGCACACACAAACGCGAACAGTAAGAGAAGATAACAAAAAATCCAATATAATTGCAAACGACACAGAATTATTTTATTTTGAATTTTCTGGGAGTAATTCTCATATGGGGCAAAAATCACGTGCTCACAAGTATGTAATGTACTAAATTTATAAAAGGAAAGTAATAACATAGGAAATCATGTTCGGAAGCTTTCGAGCACTTTGAACTTCCTTTAGGTTAGGAGTTTTTTTATTTGTTATTAAATTTTACATTAATACAACATCAGCTCCGCGGGCTCAGTATCAATCATATAATACAACATTAGCCTCTCGGGCTCACTCTCAAATCACATGGGTACCCGCGCTCATTGTGGGGTGCAGACTCCGAATGGGCTCCTAAGCTCAAGCGCTATATCATCATAAGGCATGGAAGCCTGTACATATCAACATGAGGCCTGAAAGCCTTCTCACAATACACTCGAGGCATGAAAGCCTTCTCACATCACACTCGAGGCCTGGAAGCCTCCTCACATATCACTCGAGGCCTGAAGCCTCCTTACAGTACTAAACATATCCTCACATATGGCCCTCGGCCTCAATCAGTCCAAAAATAATCATAAGCCCCTCGGTATCAGTAAAACCAATAATGCTCAGCTCAAACAATAGTTCAATATCAGTTAAAACTCAAGGTTGAGTAAAAATATAGCTGAGTTCATAAAACAATGTAATTTAAATGGATTAAGTTCAAATAATATTTCAAATAGTGAGGAAAACAGTGATGATAGCTCACAAGGAGTTCAAATAGTCGGCAATAAGCCCCAAATACAGCAATAAGCCCAAGTCATAGTGAATAACAACAAGCCATAGTTAGATACGCGGTAAAGTATCATCCGGACTGGACCAAGTCACAATCCCCAATAGTAAATGACCCCACGCTCGTCATTGAACGCGTGTCTCATCTCAACATAGCACCAAATTGCGCAAATTCGGGGTTTTAAACCCTCAGGACATCATTTAAAATTATTACTCACCTCTAGCCGGCCAAAAGTCTAGCTCGCTATGCCTTTTCCTCTCGAATCGATCTTCTCGAGCGTCGAATCTGATCAACACAATAAGGAATACGTCACAATAGGCTAAGGGAACATAACCTAATCGAAAAGACTCAAAAAATATCAAAAATTACGAAATTGGTAAAACCCGAGCCCCGAACCCACTTCTTGAAAAATTAGAAAATTCAGATCGTCGGACTCCTTATCCCGCCACGAGTCTATACATATCAAATTTACCAAAATCTGAGCTCAAATGCTCTCTCAAACCTCAATTTTCATTTCTCTTAAGTTCAACCCCTAACCTCCATTTTTGACCTCTAATTCCTTGATTTTTCACCCTTAATTCATGTAATAACACATTAGATTTATGTTTTAGGCTCAGAATTTCTTACCTCAAGGAAGTCCCTTGATTCCCTCTCCAAAATTGCACAATAACCTCCAAGTCCGAAGTGAAAATGTTGAGTTATTTCAATAATTCGCAAAGATAGAATTAATACCTCTGAACACACCTTTTCGCTTCTGCGATAACTAAACCGTTTCTGCGGTTCTCGCTTTTGCGGAAATTTTCCGCTTCTGCAGAACTTCACTTATTGCCCTGGATCGCTTCTGCGGCCCATACGTTTGCTTCTGCGGAAGCTGCCCAAACTCCACGTTCTGCTTCTGCGACTTCACCTTCGCTTCTGCGGAACCGCTTCTGCATTCCATTTCCGCATAAGCGAAAACACCAGATACCAGCTGAACCAGAATTTTCACAACTCCAAAATTCATTCCGATAGACATTCGAAATCACCCCGGGCCCCCGGGACCTTAACCAAAAGTGCCAACACATTCTAAAACATCATCCAAACTTGTTCCAATCATCAAAACATATCTACCAACGCTAAAATCATCAATTCTCACTGAATTCAAGCCTAAGTTTCTCAAAAACATTTGAAACACGCATTTGATAAAAAACCCGACCAAAATACCTCCGAATGATCTAAAATTTTGCGTACACATCCAAAATCACCTAACGAAGCTATGCAACTCTCAAAATTCCATTCCGACCCTCGGATCAAAATCTCACCTATCAACCAGAATTCGCCAAAATACTAACTTCGCCAATTCAAGCCTAATTCTACACCGAACCTTCAAAATCAATTCTGATCACGCTCCTAAGTCACAAATCATCCCCCGAAGCTAACTGAATCACCGAAAATCACATCCGAGCCCTCTAACTCAATAGTCAACACTTGGTTGACTTTTCCAAAACAAACCTTCCTTAAAGAGACTAAGTGTCTCATTTCCATCCAGAATCAATCCAAATCAACTCATTCACCCAAGACTCGTATAATAACACACAAGGAAGCAGAAAATAGGAAAAACGGGGCGGTAACTCACTTGACGACGGACCGGGTCGTTATAACTTTAGAGCATACAAAGATATTATTATTATTATTATTACATCATCATCATTTAATTTATATATATTAAATATACTCATTATCATCATTCCAAAATCATCATTTAAGCTTTCTCTAATATTTTAAGTATTTTAATTTATTAACTTTTGTACATAAATCCTTACTTATTTTTGCCTTTTCACTCATTTAAAAAAAGTTTCACATTAGACAAAATAGTCATTTAGTTATTTCTCTTATAGTTAGGAATAATCATTTAATTATTTTTTTATTTATCTATACTACATTAAAAGCACGAAGGCCTTAATAGTTGCACGCATTTTTTACCCTTTAAAAATATATTCTATATTGGTTAAATAGCAATCTAAGTTAATTTCCTAAAAATTTAGGGCTAAAATATTAATTATTTTGTATATTAAATACTCCTTATTTAATATTGGTAATCCTAATTTTTAGGACTTTATAATTAATTACTGAAATTTTACCTTAAAGAATCATTTAAAGAAAGAAAAACCCACAAACATACTTTTACCACGTTTGTTTTCCCAATACTTTTATTAATGGGAGATAATGTGCATATTATATCTTTAAATTTGGAATATTTAATAAAATACTATTAACGAATTAACGTGTACCTACAATAAAAGACTAATTTGAAACTAATGATTTTTGTCATTTCAAACTTGATCTTTATGAATAAAAAAAATAAAAATAAAAATTGAAGTCCCTCCAAATTGTTGTTAATTATTATTAAAAAAATTATTTAATAACTCATTTAATTATTATTTTATAAATTATAGAGGTTTAAAGTAATAAAACTTTTATTTCTTAAGTTTTTTCTTATTTGGACCGAAAGTCCTAATATTTAATACTTTAAAATATTAAAATTTTACTTTATATAGATCGCGCACTTAAATTATGTGGAATACCATATACACCGAGCTGCTCTTTTTTTAATTCTAATTCTAAGTCATTCTCTCGAGTAAATATGTCATGGATGACTCTTCTTTCGACTATAAATATCCCAACAAGCTTGCTTTAGGCTTCATTTATTTTTGTAAGATTAAGACGTATGAATCTGAATATACATCTGAATATCAAGAAGTGAATTAAGATTAAGGCATTTGAATCTGAAAACACATCTGAATATATTAAGATGTGTATTAAGATATGAATATAAATAATTAAGACTATTTAATTTTTAACATCTGAATATATAAAATTTGTCTTTATTTGAAAATTAATAAACGTAAAATTCAAAATACTAACTAATCTAATATTCTATCAATAAAATATATAGCTTTTTAATGATAATTGTTGGTGGTAATGACTAATGGGTGAATACCCACTATATGCGGTGGTTGGTGGTAGTTTTGGTTGATGATGGTGGTTCATGCTAGTAGCTAGTAGTGATGGGTAGTGGTGTAGATTATGATTGAGGATGGTGGTGGTGGTGGTGATGATAATTAATAATATCGGCTGGTGGTAGTAGTTGTGATTGAGGAAGGTGGTGGGTGGGTGGGTGGTGATAGGTTATAATGATGGGCAGTGCAGGCTGTGATTGTTGATGGTGATAGGGTGGTCAGTTGTGGTAGCTGAGACAGATGAGTCTTGATTGTCGGTGAGAATGATGGTGGTCGGAGTGGGTGGGGGGAGGGGGGATTGTGAAGGTTGAGTATGGTGGAGGTGATGGTATGGTGGTAGTTGATAGTGGTAGGTGGTGGCGGATGAATATGTGATACCATCTTAATTAAATTAAGTCTTTATTATAAATCTTAAAAATACAAACCCATATCCGATGATCTAGTATTAACAATATTATTGTTATGAGCAAAAAGATAATAATAATAATAATAGTAATAATAATAGTAATAAATCTAGATTCCGAGACAAAAAGATAATGAAATTTATTAATCAACGAATGGAAGGGTGCTCCAGTAGATAGCTTCAACAACAATGGCAATATTGTAAAGTTATACTTCTTTTACTTCCAGATGGTGCGGCCGAATAATAAGTTAATGGGCCCACGCGGCAGTTGAACAAGTCCATTCGCATCCGTACAACTGAAAAAACGGGCCATGCAGTCATCGGTGGACTGCTTACACTTGGAACTGGGAAGCTTCTCCCTTGGGGCTTGGGTAAATGTTTTAGATTGGGATTTTTTTCTATCCATACCATATATGAAACCTTATTATAAAATATATACTGTATATATTTACTAAATTACCCGACTTGTGCACTGTTTTCTCTATAATTTTTATATCATTCATTAATTAGTAATTAATAGTAGCTAAATCTTCTTAATATGGCGCGCTAAAAATCAGGAAAAAAAATATCCTAATCGATTTAGTGACCTTAAATTCAAATTTAAACACAAATTCTTTCACATGTTGCGCAACTAATGCTTTTCTTCAGTATAAGTTACACCGTCATTCATTCTTGCACGTGCCCAACATCCTTGTGCAATGTCTCGAGTTCCTCTTCTCCTTCCAAATTTATTAACATTTTGCAGATTGCTTTAAGGGTTATCTATAACACAAGAAAAAAAAAATGCAATTATATTAAAATAAGCGAGCTATGTGAACCAATCAGCTATCCTTAATGTAATCTGCACTTAAAATATTTCTAATAATTTTGTATATAGAAGTCAAACCTTCAATTTCACAGTCAGTCATGGAGTGCCATTCTTGGAAACCAAGGCACAATTGAAGCCATTCGAAGTGATTCATTAATATTGTATAAAGTTGTATTGTTTTTAAGGGTATCTACAAAATTACTACATTTATACTACAATTAAACTACGATCTATGTTAAAAAAAATAAAGACTACAAAATTTTCTATTCATCTATAAAATTCCTACAAAAAAACTACAAATCACTTTTAATATTGTATAAAGTTGTATTGTTTTAAGGGTATCTACAAAATTATTACATTTATACTACATTAAACTACAATCTATGTTGGAAAAAAACTTGACTACATTTTGAAAAAAATAGAAAAAAGTGGATAGAGTACAATAAACTATATTTAACTACAATTAAAATACATTTAACTACATAATAACTGAGAACAACAACAATAAAAAATGTCAGTATAACTACAATTTAACTACAAAACCACTGAAAACAACTACAAATCTACCACAATATAACTACAATTTAACTATAAATATATTAATGATTCATATAAAAATACAAAATAACGATAATTAAACATCAAAATTGAGACAAATTAAAAGGTTTCCAGAAACTACGCGAAAAAATTAAATAAAAATATATTTTCTGAAATATTATGAGGGCTGAATTTTTTAGCTTTTTTTGAATGTTTCTTTTTTGATTTTTTTGAAAAAGATTGAGATAACTTCAAATTTTTTTCAGATTGAAGCTTGGGTGAATCCTCGAAAGAATAGGAAAAAAACTGAACAAAAGAGAAAAAGAACTGAACAAAAGAAAAAATATATAGAGGCCACACGTTCCGGAAACTGCATATAGGCCACACGTTCCGGAAAGGGGTTGTTCAATTACCAGAATTGCAAGAAAGCACAATAAGATGATATTGTGTTTCTATAAATGTAGGAAACAGGTACAATACTTATCTTTTACCTTTACTGCATTAAGAAGCATATAGCTATTCACTTTTCTATTTAGAGAAGACATGGGGAAAATCGTGGAGGGGGGGGGGGGTAAGGTACGAAAAATTTAAAAATTAGAAGAGAGAGAAGCGGGTAACAAAATAATTTGGGAGATTTTATCCCTAAATACACTCCTATAATAAATGATAACTTAATTAATGCCTTAATTTAAATTATGGTACATAAATTGAAACTTGGTATGCTTAAACGTAATAAACACAAACCTTAAACATGGTTGGTAATAAGATTTGCTACATGTATACACATGTAAAAATTCCTTTTAGATTTAGTGTCAGTTCTAATATCTCGAACCATTTGACCGTGGCTTCCGTTTGTGGTCTCCGCACACTGCCATTCTACTGAGTCAACCATACATTTTATTTATTTATTTATTACTCCATTCAAATTAATATATCTTCTTTAGTTTATATAATACCTATGACCTATCAAGAAAACGAAATAACTACCGTATCTAGAAGTAGATGAACAATATATATATATATATACTAGTCTTAAGGTATGTGTGTTGAACGTGTATATAACGTTAATAAACTAAAATTTGTATACAAGAAAAAATTAATTATGCAAAATAGACAATAACATTAAAATAACAGCGATTTAATTGTTGAAGGCATAACAAACAAAAGGACTCCAAAAGAGTAAAAGTAGTAAACGACTATTTTGAAACACGGCACAAGATATTGTGAATTTTTATTGTATTATCTTTCTTTTACTAATTTGTTATATTACACAATTCAAATTAGGAAAATATTTAATGTACATAAAATCTAATTGATATCAAATTCCTAAATATTAGGAATCTATTAAATGACTATTCATATTTCTAATATTAGAGAAATAACAACAACAACAACTACCCAGTATAGTCCCACATGGTGTGGTCTGGGCAAGGTAATATGTATGCAGGCCTTATCCATACCCGATAGGGCAGAGAAGCTGTTTCCAATCGACTATCGGCGAAAGATCGAGAAAAGGAAAAAAAAAACAGAACAAAAAGAAAAAGCATTAGTGACTCCAGAATAAACCACAAAAAACTGACATATAAAAGGGCAAAGTAAACAAAGCAACAACATGAACAAAGGGCATTAGTAATTCTAGGAGTACTCACAGAGATATTAACCTATCAAGAACCCCCCCGACCCATCCTTATCCTGCAAAATAATAGAAGCTCCTAACCTACAACCTTGATACTAGACCTCCAGACTTTCCTATCAAGAGCCATGTCCTCGGAAATCCGCATAATAGTCATGTCCCGCCTAATCAGCTCCTCCCAATACCTCTTAGGCCTCCCTCTGCCACGACTCGCGCCAACTACCGACAGTCGCTCGCAACTCCTCACCGGTGCATCCGAGCTTCTCCTCCGCACATGCCCGAACCACTTGAGTCTCGCTTCTTGCAGCTTCTCATCCATTGGGGCTACCCCTACCATTTCTCGAATAACTTCATTCCTCACCCTATCCAACCTGGTGTGCCCACACATCCACCTGAGCATCCTCATCTCCGCTACCTTCATTCTCTGGATATGAGAGTTCTTCATTGGCTAGCACTCTGCCCCATACAGCATTGCTGGTCTAACCACAGCTCTATAAAACTTCCCCTTGAGTTACTGTGGCACTTTCTTGTCACACAAGACTCACGACGCAAGCCTCCATTTCGACCACCCAGACCCTATTCGGTGAGTGACATCCCCGTCAATCTCTCCGTCACCCTGGATCACCGACCCAAGATATCTGAAACTGTCCTTCTTGGCGATGACCTGAGAACCAAGCTTCACGTCCCTACCAGCTCCTTCTTCGCTTCGCTCGGCTTGAAGTTAAACTTGCACTCCAAGTATTCAGTCTTAGACCTGCTTAGTCTGAAACCCTTTGACTCGAGGGTCCGTCTCCAAACTTCCAACCTCTCGTTAACACCGACCCTCGACTCGTCTATTAAGACAATATCATCGGCGAATAGCATACACCATGGCACGTCTCCTTGGATATGCCGAGTTAGAGCATCCATCACCAAAGCAAATAGGAGGGGGCTGAGCGCCGATCCTTGTGAAGCCCCATTTCCACCGGGAAGTGGTATGTGTCGCCACCCATCATCCTAACCCTCATCTTAGCGCCATCATACATATCCTTGATCATCCTAATGTAGGCCTCCGGCACGCTCTTCGCCTCCAGGCACCTCCATAACACCTCTCTTGGAACCTTGTCGTATGCCTTCTCCAAGTTGATAAACACCATGTGCAAGTCCCTCTTTTTGTCCCTAAACTTTTCCACCAATCTCCTAACAAGGTGGATAACTTCTGTGGTGGAGCGGCCCGGCATGAAACCAAACTGGTTCACCGAGATTGACGTCATCGCCCTCACCTTCGCCTCAACCATCCGCTCCCATACTTTCATGGTGTGGCTTAGTAATTTGATGTCTCTATAGTTATTGCAACATTGGATGTCACCTTTGTTCTTATACACAGGCACAACTGTGCTCCACCTCCACTCCTCTGGCATCTTCTTGGACCTGAAGATCGCATTGAACAACCTGGACAGCCACTCCACTCCTACCCTACCCATGTATTTCCAAAACTCCACTAGAATTTCGTATGGTCCGGTCGCTCGACCCCTACTCATCCTACGTAAAGCCTCCATGACCTCCTCTACCCTAATGCGCCTGCAGAACCCCAGATCCCTATGGCGCTCTAAGTCCCTCAGCTCCCCTAACTCTATGTCTTGGCCCCCTTCCTCGTTGAGCAGGTCTCGGAAGTATGCTCGCCACCTCTGCCTAACCCTGAGCCTCCCCCATCAGAACTCTACCATCCTCGTCTTTGATGCACCTAACTCGGTCCAGGTCCCGCGCATTCTTCTCCCTCACTTTAGCCAACCTAAACAACTTTCTGTCATATACTTTCTCTTCTAATTCCTCACACATGCGCCCAAACGTTGCATTCTTCACTTCTGTGACCGCCAACTTCGCCTCCCTACTCGCCTCCTTATAGCGGTCCATGTTCACTCTCCTTTCCTCCTCGCTCGAGCTCTCCGCAATCCGAGCAAATGCCGCCTTATTTGCCTCCACTTTTCCTTGGACAGCCTCATTCCACCACCAGTCACATGCCTGCCTTAATATCCCTTGGCTACTCCAAGCACATCTCGCGCTGCCTCCCTGACCAGGTCAGCTGTCACAGTCCACATAGCATCCGCTTTCCTAGAACTTCTCCAGGCACCTCCATCAACTAACCTCCTTTCCAACTCCAAGGCATTCTCCTTAGTCAAGGCTCCCTACCTAATCCTCGGCCGGCCCCGGGTGCCCCTCCTCTTCCTCTTCACCCATATGCCAACATCCATTACTAGGAGTTTATGGAGAGTCGAGAGGCACTCTCCCGGGATGACCTTACAGTCCTTGCACAACCCTCTATCGTTCCGTCTGATGAGGAGGTATTCTATCTGAGTCCTTGCTACCGAACTTTTGAAAGTAACCAAGTGTTCCTCCCTTTTCTGAAAAGCCGAGTTCGCAATCCAAAGATCGTAAGCCCTAGCAAAATCAAGCAGAGAAGAGCCTCCTCCGTTTCTGACCCCGATCCCATAGCCCCCATGCACCTCACCATAACCCCCAGCATCGGCACCAATGTGGCCATTAAAATCTCCTCCAATAACTAACTTCTCAGATAGAAGGATACTACTAGCCAGCTAGTCCAAGCCTTCCCAAAAGCGCCTCTTAACCTCCTCCTTTAATCCTGCTTGAGGCGCGTTAGCGCTGATGACATTGAGGACGCACCCACCTATAACCAACTTGATAGACATTAACCTATCATTCACTCGCCTAACCTCGACCACAGACTCCCGAAAGTCCCTATCCACTAAGATACCTACTCCATTCTTACTCTTCACGGACCCAGAGTACCATAGCTTAGCTCCGTCTACATTCTTTGCCTTCGACCCTTTCCACCTAGTCTCCTGCAAACAAGCTAATATTAGAGAAAATAATCAATGACTATTTTGTCTAGTGTGAAATTTATTTCTAAATGGTAAAAAAGGCGAACGACATTTCGCTAAGGGCCTTCGTGATAGTGCGTGTATATATATATTGGCTAAAAATTACTACTCCATCCGATCCACAATAAATGACCAATTTGCTTTTTTATTTTGGCCCAAAATAAGTATCCATTTATATAATTAAGAAAAAATATAATTTATTTTTCAAAATTACCCTTATGTACGTTATCTCTAAAAAGTCATTTACACCTCACATTTAAGAATAGAAGCAAGTGCTACTATAACTATGGTGCATCATTTAATGAAGAATATTTTAATTACACTAATTAGTTTCATCTAGAATTTAGTATTTTGGGTGCCCAAAGCAAATTGGTCATTTATTATAGATCGGAGGGAGTACTAAATTACCCTCTCTGCGTCAAAAAGATGTTGGAATATATTCGTCGTACAAGAATCAAACTGATTTATTTTTTGTATGTGAAAATGAACATCAATTTTGAACTTCGTTAGATAAAATTTAAATATTTCAAAACATTATAAAATAGTAGTACTATATATAAATCGTAAAATTATTTAAATCTTTGAAATTTCTATGAGGAAACGGTTCGATTTATAATATTTTTTGTTAAGTTTTAAAATATGTAACTTTTATTTTCCGAAAAATTTAAAGAATCATTTCTCTATTTACATCTAATATAAGAGTGCTCGGACACTCGAACTTCGAACCTTGCCAGATCAAGTGGAATAGAGGCAGTATTATGACTTTAAACCACAAAAGTCATGTTAATTATATTTGATACTTATACCTCTAGTGCCGTTACCTGCATGTCCTTACTTTTGAAAGACTATGGAAATTTTGTGGTGCACTCTATTTTAGATTAAGCTAACACGTATATTATCACTATGAAGTTTTTACTCAACTTTAAGGCAAGTCCTTGTCAACAAGGGCTTGGTTGCCTAAAAAATGCTTTTTCACAGTGTGAGTCCTTACATGGCGGCTAGCTGGCGCTATCAAGCATGCATATATATATTAAAGAAAGCATTGAATAAACCAACAACAAACATTTACTTGTCATGTGGGATATTTGCAATCACAAAAAATGGTGAAGGATGTCACATTTCACTGTGTGCCATAAAAACATCATACCAGCAACCACAATACACAATTAATGAGGTAAGATAGATGCTATTTCTGTTTGTCCTTTGTAAGGGACCCAGATCATTTAAAGAAGAAGAGTAAAATTCGTGTTCCAAACATCTCTCGGATACACATTTTTGGAACCAAGGGTTTAGTTCCCACTAAGATCAGTGTAGTTGGATAAGCTGTACATGCGAAGCTACAGACTCTAGCATATATAATTCTTTTGAACTTGACCTTTCAATATTAATTTGTGAACTTGTACAACTGTTTAGTGCTATTTATATAGAAAACGTCATTATATTGGAGCAGTTGGATATACACCGCACTTTAATTTGCTTACGATTATATGTATGTATGTATGTATGTGTTAAAATTGTTATCATGAGTTACAGCTCTAGTACTCCAACCGGATATTGAAGCATGGTTGCATGTACAAATGGAAGCTCTATTTTAACATATTACTATTAGCATGCAATGGTGGCAGTGGCACTCGCACTCAGAGGTAGATAGAGGATTTTAATTTGATGCGTTCAACCGTTTGTTCTTAGAACTGAATAGGAGGAGCATATGGGTGGGACGAATTGGATATGGATCGGGTAAAAAACGGGTGATGATGAAAAAACGGAAAAATTATTTGACCCGATCCATATTTAATACGGATAAAAATAGGTTAACCGGCGGATAATATGAGTAACCATATTATCCACGACTTCTTGCATATAATCACTTTTGGGAGAATTCTTAGTCTTCTTATCATGAGGAACCCCAATTTAAGGTCTTACAAATGTAAAAGTTAGACCAATTGGTTATCTATTGACTACCTATTGGTAATCTATTTTCTAAATGGATAATATGGTTCTTATCTATATTTGACGCGTTCTTAAAAAATACATTATCCAACCCATATTTTAATAGATAATATAGGTGGTTAACTGTAATTTTTTAATTATTCCCCCCCCCTCCCCCCCTCCCCCGGAACTGAACAGTGGCACTCTAGCTCACAGTCAGATACAGATAGAGGATTTTAACTTGATGTGTTTAACCATTTGGTTCTTAGAATTGAACTTATATACCCTTTTGAAATTATGAGTTTAGGCTATTTGTTAAAATTTTACTAGTGTTTTTAACATAGTGTCAAAAACACCAGGTTCAAATGAACCCAATGTGTCTGTACACAGAGGCGGATCCAGGATTTAGTGGTTACGGGTGCCGACCTAATCGATTTGATCAACTCAAGCATCGGTTCGGGTTATTCATCATTTTTATTTATATAGACAAATAGATCAAACGAAAGAAAATATAATAACTATAACTAATTGACGCAAAGCATAAAACTTCCAATAATGTTTTTAGTATCATACACAATATATTTATAATTGTCCTCTACGAGCTTTCATATTTTGAAAACGATCAATAATGACATCATTACTTACACTTGTAAATACATCACGCTCTATGTAACAAACTAAACAATCATTTAAATATTGATCACCCATGCTGTTCCGCTCTTCATTCTTTATCTGCTTCATGGATGAGAATGCTCTCCCCACAGTTGCGGTAGCAACAGGTAAAATCAGAGTTAACTTCACAAGTAGATAAACATACGAATAAGTCTCCACAAGATTTGTCTCAACCAATGCTTTTGCCAAATCACTAATTCCTTGCAAGTTAGAGAACTTGGGATTGCCAACTCGCATATGAATTATGAAAGTATCTAGTTGATAACTCAAGTCTCAAATAAATATGAGGAGGTAAGAAAACTTACAATAGTGGGTGTAGAGCAATGAAGGTGTGAAGGGGCAGTGACAGGCGTTAGGAGTAGTGAAGTAAGAAGAGGAAAGTGGGTTAGGTTAGGAATTTGGGAAGTGGGGCTTCAAAGTCAAATATTAATATAAAATGTAGAAAAGTGTGCTGTGTAGTATATTTAATCTCTTTAAATTGCAATTAAATATAAGCCAAATATTTATTTGCTCCCACCCGGTTTCGAACCCGCGCCCTGTTGAACGAAAATGCAGGGTTTTGCCACTGGCACCTTTGCAACTTTTGTTCTATGGGGTGGCACTTTAAATATATATCCTATTTATTAGACATATATACATATATATATAAAATTTTTGCCGAAGCTTGCGGGTGGCGTACCACCCCGAAACATGTACATAGATCCGCCCCTGTCTGTACATCCCCACTGCTCACACTGGCCTTTTAGGTATATGACTTAAATGGCTGTCGGTAAGCCTCTTAGGCAACAATTCATGCACAAATATCTGGGCTGAACTACTTTAAACATTTAATAACCATCACACTGTTCCAGCTGTCTCTGGATCGGAAAGGTTCCTATTTAGTTATTACGTTTAATTAAGACCACCTATTGTTTTCCTCCCCCTCCTTTTATCTTGGCATTAATTAGGGGCAGATCTAACTCGCAATATAGCAAAATTTTATTTTGTGTCTCGTACAACTGACACTAGTTGTATAAGATAATTTTTTTGTCTTACAATTTTGTGGATCATAAGTATAAGATTGGAGTCCACAAATTTGTGAGACAAAAAGAAGTCTCATACAACTAGTTTCAGTTGTACTAGACACAAAATAAAACTTCAATATATGGATTTATATGAACCCAGTAAATTTGTTTTTTCGTTAAATTTACTAAATAATAATTTCGACCCTGGATTCACAAAGTTTATATTCTGAACCCCATCTTTACATAAATACCACTTGGCGTTGGAGGATTAGAACGAGAATTTAGCAGTTAATACCTACGCTCTTACCAGAGTAGAAACGATTCATTTTGATAACTGATATATATACCTCTTGGTGACTTAATTCCAAGAACTCAGAAAGATAAGAACTAACAGAATGCAGGAATAGTAAAAGAATCTGGTTCTATAGGACATGGGTAATTTGAAGATAATTAGAAATAATAGTATCAAGAAAAACAATCTTAAAGTATGAGAGTATCTGGTGGTGTACTGATCACCTTGATAACCTGAGGGAATAGATTGCTTTACGATGTGCTTTTCTAGCCACTATTATTTGATTGCGACACCAATTTTACAATTAACCTAGTAAAATTCAGTATAATTTCTAATACCTAAATATAGGACCGGCGTTCTGGTAGTTTGGATTGGATATGACTTGTTACTATTGACATATAAATAATGGACTAATAGAACATATAAAAAATGAGATTTTTTAAAATAATAATTCTCTCTCTAGATGCTCACGGCACATTTTAGCGTGAAAATACTAAAATACACCATCTGCCATGGGAGGAAGAGGCTGACCTAAGAAAACTGTAACGAAGATTCAATTAGCTGAATTCATAGCAACATCGAATAGGAATAGCGAGTCAAACAAGTCCACACCAAATCAAGGAGCTCAAATTCGTGAACTGGAGGTGATTACACCAAATGTGGGAGAGATCTCGACAGCGAGTGCTTGTAGGAGCTTGAATGTGCAGTATATGAATAAACAAGTTGAAATTCAGCAGAAAGAGGTACAAAGTTCGAATAACATAGGTAGTAAAAAGGGCGAAGGAGCACATGCAAAGGAAATCCAACGTAAATGAAGGTATATCATGGGCAAATTTGGTTGCCGGTAACACTTTTGCTGCTAGAGGAATGGGACTATCGTTTGTGGTTCCAGTGATTCAAAATGGAGAGAAAATTATTCAATTACAAAAAGAGGAAATTGACAAGGAAATAGAGAAGTGGAAAACGATAGTTATTATGTATGTGGTTGGAGATACACCAAGTATTGGAGCAATTGAGAGGTTTATTGCATCGCAATGGAACTTTGTATCAAAATCGAAGGTATATTATCATAATGATGGCTTTTTCGTAGCGAAATTCAAAAATGAAGAGGAAAGGAATGAGGTTCTATACTCAGGACTATGTACAATTCAAAACAGACCAGTAATCACTAAGGCATGGACAATAGATTTTGATTTCAATGAAGAGGTTTTAAAAACACTGTCGATGTGGGTTAAACTACCAAATCTGCCACTGAATTGTTGGGGAATGGATTCCTTGAGTCGTATAAGGAGTTGATTGGAATTCCAATATACGCGGATAAATGTACAACAAATATGGAAAGGATATCCTATGCTAGAATCCTTGTGGAAATGGATATTATAAAATCATTACCAACAAGGATAATAGTTAAGGATCCGAGTGGTAGGCAATTTGATCAAATAATTGTTTAGATTGGAAGCCAATGTACTGCGGTACTTGCCTACAATTGGGACATAATTGTCAAACTAAACAAGCACAGCCACAGATGAACAAGCAGTAGAAACAGAAGTTGGAATGAAAACCAAAAGAGCAGGAGAATCAAAGAAACACAAATGGTAAGATACAAGTAGCAGCAGGAAATACAAAACAAGTAACAAAAATGTAGAATACAATGAAAGCAAAAACTGAGGAGAATAAAGGATGTCAAGCAGCAAAAGAAAAATCAGCCACAAAGAATACTCAAACCGCACCAACAAGATTAGTAGTAGTGGGTAATGGATTTAATGTTCTTACTGAAGTATGCCTTAATGTGCTAAATAGGGAAAATAGAGGACAGTGTAGTTATGGGGGAGGTGTAAAGGAGGGGATAACAGCCAACATAGTTAAACAAAATTAGGTACTTGGAATGTTAGAGGAATGAATAAGGTGTATAAGCAAAAGGAGATGCAGAAGTATATCAAAGAGCATAGCATTAGTATTATAGCTATTATAAAGAGTACAAGAAAAGTTCTCAAAGAAAATCATACAAAAAATAGCTCCTAGATGGGATTGGTGTGCAAACTATGATTGTGGAGCAAAGGGTAGAGTATGGGTAATATGGGATTCAAAAAAAATAAATTCTGTATGAAAGAAGCTAAACCTCAATATATACATGGAGAGGTAATGGTACTGGACACAAGGCAAGAGTTTGCTTTCACAACCATTTATGGGCTGCATACAGTGGAGGCAATGTGACGACCCAAAGGGTCATCACCGTATTTTTTCCTTTTCCGCGCTTCCGAGGTCTTGAAAACCTCACTCTTAGTTTCCTCGATTTACGTGCACAGTCCGGGCACGAAGCCGGAAAGTTTTTGTATTAAGATATATGAATTCTATGGAAAATTTGAAGAATTTTGATATTAATATTGATATAGTTGACTTTGGTCAAACTTTTTGGTAAACGGTCCCGGACTGGTGATGTGATGATTCCGGGAGGTCCGTAGAAAAATATGGAACTCGAGCATGTGCCAGGAGTCGAAATTCGAGGTCCAGAACCCCGGTAAAAGAATTTTTCTGTCAAATTATTTTCTGAAATTAATAAGAAAAAATGAAAATGAAAATGAGTTAGAAAATATAGGTATCGGGCTCATATTTTGGTTTCGACATACGGTACAGGTCTTAAATATGCGTTAAGGGCTTCCTGTGAAATTTAGTCAAAATCGGACGTCGTTTGACGTGTTTCGGATCTAAATAGCTAAAGTTAGAGGTTGATAAACTTTGAAATGAAATTTAGAGTTTTAGGGGTTTATTCTTTGATTTTGATGTTATTTTAGCGATTTGATCGCTCGAGCAAGTTCGTAGGATGATATTGGGTTAGTGTGTGTGTTTGGTTGGGAGCCCCGAGGGCTCGGGAGTGATTTCGGGGGTGGTTCGGGAGGTTTTTGCACTTGAAAATGCATCAGAAAATCTGGTATGTTGCAGCATCTTTTTCTTCTTCGCGAACGAGGCACTTGGCTCGCGTTCGCATAGCCAACTTCTTTGCCCCTCGCGTTCGCGTCTTCCAGGCCGCGTTCGCGTAGTTTCACCCCTCTCTTCATTGCGTTCGCGGATTGTCTCCCGTGTTCGCATAGAGTAACCCAGGACCCCCTGCCTGTCTTTCTTCGCGTTCGCATACGCATAATCGCGAACGCGATAGCCCCCAGCATTTACTCATCGCGAACGCGTCCTAGGTGACGCGAACGTATAGAACAATTTCCCTCCAGTGTTTTTTATTAAAAAACAAAACACTCCATTACGGGAATTCATCCCTCCTTCTCACGAGCTCTCTTCCCCATCAATCTTTAGGACACCATTGAAGCTCCCCTCTTGCAAGACTATTTGGGTAAGTAATTCCCTACCTAATTTCTTCACCTTTTCTTCTTTAATTAGTAATTTCCTAGCCCTAAATCATGAATTCAAGGTAGAAAATGGGGGTTTTGGGTAGAACTAGGGCTTTTGGGATTTTGGGTGATTCAACCTCAATTTGAGGTCGGATTTTGAAACAAATCATATATTTGAACTCGTGGGGTTATGGGTGATTGGAATTTGGTCCGAGCCTCGAGTTTGGACCATGTGGGCCCGATGTCAGATTTTGCTACTTTTGGGAGAATTATGGTAATTTCATTTCTTGGCTATGGGATTGTGTTATTGAGCCCTAATTGATGTTATTGAATTAAAAATGACTAGATACCATTATTTCGGAGTCAGATTCTAGAGGAAAGGCAGTGTTAGAGGCCTGCTTGCTATTTTCGGACCGAGGTAAGTGTTTGATCTAACCTTGGCTTAGGAGAATAGGATTAGAGTATTATTAATTGCTATTTGCTAAATGATCGAGTGCGGTGTATAGGCATGGTGACGAGTATCTATACACCGGCGTCTAGCATGATCGTAAGTCTTGTTTGTACTTGTTTTCGGTTATAATTGAGAACGCTTCCTAGCAAATTGATGAATTCAACATGATGAGAAGAGTTGAGGAATTATATTTTGAAATGTGAATTTCCTTGGAGCTTTGGGCTCAAACGATAGTGATTCCATGAAGTAAAAATTGAAAGTATCGCAAAGGAATGTGGTTGAATCCCTTGCCGGGACGTGTAGTATGTTATTGATGTTTCTCCCTTGTCCGGTTTGAGCATTATATGTATTCTCCCTTATTGGGATATTTGAGTTGTTAGTGGTACCCTGACTGGGTTAGATCGTTATATTGCTGAGTTTCCCCTAATGGGGCCTCCTTGAAAAAGACTATATGAATTATTCATGATATATTAGGATCGTGTGGCATGCCGTCCACTTATGTTATATGAAATGGGATCGTGTGGCACGCCGTCCACCTATGAATTATGAAAAATGGGATCGTGTGGCATGCCGTCCACTTATGATATATATAAAGGGATCATGTGGCGCGCCGACCACTTATAAACTATGTACTATGGGATCATGTGGCACACCGACCACTTATAGAAGTAATAATGTGAACTTGGCTTAATGTACACCGTTGACCTACTTTTACTGTACTTTTCCCCCGAGCATGTCCCTTTCTCAGTTGCTTACCTTTTATGTATTCATGTTGTTATTTCTGTTGTCGTTGTATACATATATATCTGCACAGGTTGATTTGGTAGTCCGGTCTAGCCTCGTCACTACTTCGCCGGGGTTAGGCCGGGCACTTACCAGCACATGGGGATCGGTTTTGCTGATGCTACACTTCTGTGCTTTTTGCACAGATCACAGTGTCAGAGCAGCTTTCGGACAACAGTAGCAGTAGTTATATTTGGGAGCTATCTTCTGTCTAGGGACTCTCGAGGTAGCCTAGCTGGCGTTCGTAGGCCGAAGTCCCTTTTCCGTTGTTTCAGTTTGTTTACATTGTACCGAAACTTATGTACTTTTCTTTCATTCAGACTTGTTTGTAGTACTCTATAGTAGTCTGTGAGCTAGCGACACCAGATTTTGGGGTAGTGTCATGTTCAGTATTTCCGCATTTTGATTTCATTTTCTTTGAATTTAAAGTCTTCTGAAATGTTTAATTATTATAGTATATTCTATTGTTAAAAGTTTGGCTGGCCTAGCTCCGTTAGTAGGCACCATCACAACTCCTGATAGTGGGAAAATCCGGGTCGTGACAGGCAATGAATAGTTTATGTAGGGACTTAGCAAACTGGAATCATTATCAGAGAAAACCATGGATATGTATGGGAGATTACAATGATATAATGGTAGTGGAGGACAAAATTAATGGCAGCACATTTCAAGAGAATGAAATAAGAGATTTCAAAGAGTTCCTAATTGATATTGAGATGTGTGAAATGAGAACAGTGGGTAGGGACTACACATGCACTAATTCACATGTGTTTAGTAGAATAGATAGGAAAATCATAAATGCAGAATGGATTAATACCGTGCCACAAGCAGATGCAGTGATTATGGATCCTCTATTCTCGGTTCATTCCCCATTATGTGTTAAGATTGGAGAAGAATAATTGATCCCAAGCCTTTTAGATTCTTCAATTGTCTAGCTGGGCACAAAGATTTCTTAGGAGTAGTGGAGGAAGCATGGAATAACACACAAAAAATAGGTAGTATGACAGGAGTTTGGAGAAATTGAAGAATGTCATATATGCATTAAAGAGGCTGAACACCAAATAATTTCAAGCAGTAGATTTGAGAGTAAAAAATGTAAGACAGAAACTACAGGAGATACAAGGGCAGATGGGAACTACAAGTGTATCATCACAAATGTTTGAAGAAGAAAAAGAACTGAAGCAGCAACTGGAGAAATGGACTACTATAAAGGAAAGTATGTATAAGCAGAAATTCAGGAATCAATGGCTGAAGCTAGGTGATTCCAATACAACATTCTTCTTTGCCAGTATGAAGAATAAAGTAAACCAAAATAAGATCAGAAGTTTGAAAAATGCAGATGGAGAAATAATTCAAGCTAGGGAAGTAATAGATATGGAAATAGTATAATTCTATAAAGGGTTATTGGGATCAACAGCTGATAGCAAACCAGCCATACAACCAGGCATTATGAATGAGGGCAATGTGCTAGATAGGAAGCAACAACCAGAACTAATTGACAATGTTACTACATTAGAGATTCAAAATACTTTGAAGGGAATAGATGATCTAAAGGCTCCAGGGTGTGATTGTTTCAATTTAAAGTTTTTCAAGAAGACATGGGGTATCACCGGGCAAGAAATATCAAAGGCAGTGCTTCAGTTCTTCAACAAAGCTAAAATGTACAAGTCTATTAATGTAACAACTGTTACATTGATCCCTAAGATTCAACATCCTTAAACTGTCAAAGATTTCATGCCTTTTTCATGCTGCACAGTGCTATACAAGATTATTTCAAAAATATTGACTAACAGATTGCAAGGGGCGATAGATCATCTAGTAGATAAAACTCAATTTGGGTTTGTTCCTGGAATTGTCATAACAAATAACATAATATTAAGCCATAAGCTGGTCAAAGGGTATAGGAAGAAATGCATTTCTCCTAGATGTATGATGAAACTTGACTTGCAAAAGTCATATGATTCTACAAAATGTGATTTTTTAGAACAAGTTCTGAACAACTTGGGCATGCCAGAGAAGTTTATAAAATGGATTATGGTATGTGTACGTATGGTATGTTATTCTATACTCATCAATGGAAAATCAATAGAGCCATTTCAACCCAGAAGAGGATAAAGACAAGGTGATCCATTGTCACCATTTCTTTTTGTACTAGGTATGGTATATCTCACAAGAAGTTTTAACACTATGAGGTATAAGCCAGATTTCAACTTAATCCTAGATGTGACAAGTTAAATATCATCCAACTGGGATTTGTAGATGACCTGCTGCTATTCAGCATAGGTGATACTATCTCTATTCAAACAGTATTTAAATGTTTTATGGAATTTTCTAAGGCATCTGGGTTAAAATCAAACACAACAAAGAGCTCCATATATTTTGGACGGGTTCCACAAGTTATACAGGAAAAAATAGTACAAGTAACTGGATTTAGCAGGGGAGTGTTTCCATTCAAATACCTTGGAGTACTACTTAGTACTAAGAGGATATCGTTGATTCAATGTCAGCCATTACTGGAGAAGATATTAGGCAGGATCGCCTCATGGACTTCAAAGTTTTTATCTTATGCAGGGAGGTTGCAATTGATCAAAACAGTACTGTTCTCTATACAAATCTAATGATCACATATTTTTATTATCCCTAAGAAGATAATGAAGAAGATAGAAACAATCTGCAAAACCTTCCTATGGACTGGAGGAATAGAAGCTTCAAAAAGAGCTTTGTTATCATGGGACAAAGTGTGCTCTTCAAAGATAGCAGGTGGATTCAATGTACTGGTCTATTGGATATGCATATATGGAATAAAGCTGCAATTTGTAAGCTATTAAGGAAGCTGTATAGGAAGAAGGACAAGTTATGGGTTCAATAGATTCATCTATATTACGAGAAGAAGCAGGAAGTGTGGGATATCAAATCAGGGAATGCATCATTGATAGTTCAGAAAATAATCAAAGCAAAGAGGTGTGTAGAAGTAGTAGGAGTCAGCATGAAAGAATTGGCAGAATGGAACTGCTTCTCTATCAAGAAGTGGTATAATGGCATACGAGTGTAGTACAAAAAAGTATCATGGAGGAGATTAACGTGCAACAATATAGGGGCTCCAAAGTGGATCTTTGTATTGAATTTAGCTATACAAAACAGACTCCTTACTAGAAGCAGACTACACGCATGGGGGATTGCAGAAGAAGTAAACTGTTATTTGTGCAATGAATAAGAAGAGACTATAGATCATCTGTTATATAAGTGTCGAATTGCTGGAGGTATGTGGAGAAAGTTGCTACAGTGGCAGGGAATAACAAGAACCCCGATGGAATGGTAAAGAGAGGTACAATGGGCTGAAGGAAAAGCAATTGGAAACAATGCACATGCTCAAATTTATAGACTGACTTTGGCATGTGCAGTGTATCACGTATGGAATGAAAGGAACATGAGATTATTTCAAGAACAACAAAAAATAGTGGAAGCTGTTGATATCCAATTTTTTCCCTATATATTTTATATATGTAAAATATCTTTCAAAATAGCATGTATATGCATATATAATCATTTTCCAAGGCTACATTATTTTTTTTAATTTTTCAAAGATTTTTAAATCAATTTTACTTCCCTATTTTATAAAAAAAAAACCAATAATTATCCCCAAAATTATCATTTTTGGTGATTCATTTATTGGAGTCTTATGTTTATATAAAAATATAGTTAAGGTATTTTTACACATTTTTTATAAATTTATTTGATATTTTTAAGGATAGAATTGCATAATCGCAATATTAGCCATTTTTAGGTTTAAATTCCTCTCGTAAGATTTTATATATTTAAATTGATAATTATGTATTATAAATCATTGTGATACTTCAATTTATTTCCAGAAATCAATTTACTACTTTTATTATTTTAAAAGAGAAAAACTGGCTATTTAAATGATAGCCCAATTCATTTCAAATTTGGACTAAAATCTGACCCCTAATTGGACCCCAATTTCATCCTATTTTCAATGAAAACCCGGCCCAAGACCCTAAGTCCAATCTTAAAACTACCCGACCCAACCCCGATCAAATCTTGGCTGTTTATCAATTTTGATCAACAGTCTAGATCCACCCTTACCTTTTTTAACCTAACGACCCCCCCCAATACCCCTCATTTTCCCTCACTCATCTCTATCTCTCTAACTTCTGGTTCTCTCTAGAACCTTCCTCCTCCATCCCTATGCGATGAGTTCTGTTCATCCTCTCTAGCCACCTTCTGACCTAAAACCATGGTGGTTTCACCACCCCCAAGCCACCTATGGCTCCTCATGTTTGGATAATTGAAGACTCGTGGCCTGACTACAAAGGGTTGGATCCAGACCTTTGTCGACTCAAGTTTTACGGCCATCTCCGGTCCTGCTCCGCCAAGCTATGTCTTTTTCGAAGCCCGGTCTCGACTCTTATTACTTAGATCCAAGCTTTATCATCGTTTGGGTTCATCTACAAACGCAAGTTTCGAGGTTTTTCTGATCTTTTTAGATCTGTTCCAGACCTATGCTCTCCTTAAGCTTTTTAAACGATCCTCTTGACTTTTCTTTCAAAAACTATATTTTTAAAACCATTTCTTTTTTCCGATCTAGGGTTTTTGAGATATTTAGATATTTCTCTGATTTTCTCTTTCTTTTGTGTGTTTCTTCTAATGTATTTTCCTTTACTATGTTCTTGTGTGCTTCTTCTACTGTATTTTTTCCCTACTGTGTTCTTGTGTGTTTCCTCTACTGTATTTTCCCTACTGTGTTCTTGAGTGTTTCTTATTAAATCTCCTTTACTAACTAGTTAAAGTTCCTTCTAATGTTTTGTCACGACCCGGATTTCCCACCATCGAGGTCATGATGGCGCCTACTAAATGGAAGCTAGGCAAGCCAAATATTAATTACATCTCCATTAATTACCAATTTCTTATTTAAAACATATACATTACAGCGGAATAATCAAAATTAGCGGAAGACTTAGTCAAATATGATAAAGAAAACCCAACCATGATACACTACCCAAGACTGGTGTCACAATACTCACGAACTTCTAAGAATAATACACATAATTGTCTGAAAGAAAATACAAGTTGTTTATCTCGATTATATGAGATAATAGAATGAAAAACATAGATAGAAGAGACAACGGGTCCTGCGGACGCCTGCAAGGCTACCTCGTAGTCTTAGTAGTCGGAATATCCACAATCGTGCTACTGCCGTTGTTGCTGTCCGTAACCTGTATCTGCGCAAAAGAGCGCAGAGTGTAGTATCAGCACAACCGACCCCATGTGCTGGTAAGTGCCTGGCCTATCCCGGCGAAGTAGTGACGAGACTAAGGCCAGTCACCCACCTAAACCTGTACAGTTGCAATATAGATATATATATACAATACATTTATAAGGAAATACTCTGCTCTGAAATAACAGTCAATAACTCACGATATCCAGAATAATCTAATCAACATAATAAATCTTACTTTCATGTCTCAATTCCTCTCTTATTTCATATCTCGTGGTAGGCGTACCACCCGCTCCCAACTATCACAGAGTAATTATATCTTGTGGTAGGCGTACCACCCGCTCCCAAATATCATAGTAATTATATCTTGTGGTAGGCGTACCACCCGCTCCCAAATATATCAATAATTATATCTTGTGGTAGGCGTACCACCCGCTCCCAAATATATCAATAATTATATCTTGTGGTAGGCGTACCACCCGCTCCCAAATATATCAATAGGCTACCGGCAACTATGGCCAATGCCAAGATTTAAGTCACTTTGTGGTCGGCGTACCACACTATCCCAATTCATAAATATATATAAGTGGTCGGCGCGCCACACGATCCCAATTCATAAAATATATATATTACCGGCATTTAGCCAATAATCTCTATATCAACAATATTTATAATTACCGGTTTTAAACCAATAATTTATAATAATTTCAACAATTTACCTTCATTACCGGTATAACACCAATAACTCTTATTCAACAATCTATTCATAACTAAATTCATATTCCTACAAACTAGGATAGAACAAACACTTACCTCGAAAGTTCACGAACGATTCAATCCGTAGCAATGCCTTTTCCTTTCGAATTTGACTCCAATCCAACCGTATCTATACACAATTGATTTCATATCATCAATTCTACTTAACAAACTAGTTCATATTGCTAAATATGATTTTTACAACATTCTGCCCGGAATAGTAAAAATCGACCCCGAGCCCACATAATCGAAACTCAAGTTTCGAACCAAAATAAGTTCACCCAATCCTCCATGAGTTCAAATATACAATTTGTTCTTAAGCTCAACTCCAAAACGAGTTCTAGATCGCAAATTCTTTGAAAACCCTTATTATACTCAATTCTCAATTTTTCTACCCATTTACACCTAATTAGGCTTAGAATTCAAATAATATTGATGAAAAATGAAGAAAACGAGTTAAGAATCACTTACCCAAGAAGTTTGATGAAGAATCGCTCAAAAATCGTCCAAGGAGTTGTGGAGAAGAGAGTTGAACAGAAATGGGATTTTTATCCCGTTTCTGTTCTGTTTTGGAATTAAATTCACCGGGCAGCGAATTTGTTCTACGCGATCGCGTGAATTGGGTCGCGATCGCGGAAGGCAAATATTCAACACTACGCGATCGCGTGGACAATGCTGTGATCGCGTAGAAGAATTTCGCTGGGTGGCTCATTTGTACTACGCGATCGCGTGAAAAGGGTCGCGATCGCGTTGAAGGAAAACGGAAAGCTACGCGATCGCGTGCGGACGGCTGCGATCGCGTTGAAGAAGGACAGAAAGCTTCGCGATCGCGTGCAGACAGCTGCGATCGCGTTGAGTAATGTGACAAGGCAGTGCGATCGCGCGTACAAGGCCGCGATCGCGTAGAGTAAAATGTCTGTGTAAAAATTGCAGAAAATCCGCCAGTTTTCTAAGTCCAAAAACACCCCGAACCACCTCCGAAACACTCCCGAGCCCTCGGGGCTCCAAACCAAATATGTACACTAACTCAAAAACATCATACGAACATGCTCGCGCGATCAAATCGCTAAAATAACATCAAAATCAATGAATTGAGCCTTAAAACTCAAGAATTCTTTAAAATTCCATAATTTCCAAACTTTCCAATTTAAGGTCGAAACACGTCAAACGACGTCCGTTTTCAACCAAACTTTACAGGAGAAGCGCTTAACCAATATATATGACCTGTACCGGGCGTCGGAACCAAAATACGAGCCCGATACCAGTACTTTTTAATCAAAATTCAGTTTCATTTTCCTTAAACATTTTCGGAAAACAATTTAACAGAAAAATTCTTTTACCGGGGTTCTAGACCTCGGATTTCAATTCCGGGCATATGCCCAAGTTCCATATTTTTTTACTACGGATTTTCTGAGACCGTCAAATCACGGATCCGGGTCCGTTTACCAAAAATGTTGACCAAAGTAAACCATATCAATATTAATATCAAAATTCTTCAACTTTTTCACATATTTCACATATTTCAACATAAAAATTTCCAGCTTTGTGCCCGGACTGTGCACACAAATCGAGGCAACTATAATTGAGGTTTTCAAGACCTCAAAAGCTCGGAATGATTAATAAAACAAGTGATGACCCTTTGGGTCGTCACAATCTCCACCTCTAAAACAACCGTTCGTCCTCGAACGGACAAAAGAAAGAAGTACCGAGTCAGGAAACAAGTGTGGGTAACGGCTCCGCATATCAGACTCGGACTCCCAGGTCGATGCCTCAGGAGGCTGACCTCTCCACTGAACACGCACAGAAGGATAACTCTTCGACCTCAACTGTCGAACCTGCCGGTCTAGAATGGCTACCGGCTCCTCCTCGTAAGATAGATCATTGTCCAATTGGACAGTACTGAAGTCTAACACATGTGTGGGATCGCCGTGGTATCTCCGAAGCATAGATACATGAAAAACTGGATGCACGGCTGATAAGCTAGGCGGCAAAGCCAATCTGTAAGCCACCCTTCCCACTCTGTCTTGAATCTCAAATGGACCAATATACTTAGGGCTGAGCTTGCCCTTCTTCCCGAACCTCATCACACCCTTCATAGGCGACACTCGGAGCAATACTCGTTCGCCAACCATGAAATCTACATCTCGAACCTTACGATCCGCATAAGTCTTCTGCCTGGACTGAGCTGAACGCAATCTCTCCTGAATAGTCTTGACCTTATCCAAGGCCTCCTGAACTAAGTCCGTACCTAACAACCGAGCCTCTCCCGGTTCAAACCATCCAACTGGTGATCGACATCGCCTACCATACAACGCCTCATACGGAGCCATCTGGATGTTAGATTGGTAACTGTTATTGTAGGCGAACTCTGCTAATGGCAGAAACTGGTCCCACGAGCCTCCGAAATCAATTGTAGACACGTAATTTTTGACCATCCCCGAAATTTCACATGTTTTAGCATAGAATAATTAATTTAGGTCTAATATAGTTATTTACACCAATTTTTACTCTTTTACATCATCTTTATCACAAAAATTGAAAATTACAAAAAAAATATATATTTTTCTTTTATTTAAGTTATTGATATTTTATTTTTGCTACTTTTAGTTTATCTACCTTACATGAAATTTAAATACAAAAATAATTAGACTTTATTTTCAAGGATATTAGTGTCTTGGGTAGTAACGTTATTTAATAATACAATAATTTTAATCTAATTCTATGTTTATCTTTTAGTATGAAAATTAAAAAATATCAAAATAGTTTAGCAATATAGTATTATTTTTAATTAGGATTAACTTTATACTTTATATGGAATAAATATTAGGCTTGTTAAGTTTTTTATATCCAAAATTTGGCCCCAATTGCTTTTAAAAGCCTCAAGCCAAACGGACCTCTCCCTAGCCCAACCTCCCTGCCGCCCCAGCCCAATCCGCCGACCCGCCCCATCCCCCTTCAAATCCTAGCCTTCCAATCAATATTCATCTAACGGCCAGTATTAATTTCCCCAACCCATAAGACCCAAAAAACAAAAAAAACCCTAACCCTAGCAACAACAAGAGACGGCCGCCCCCTCCCTTGTTCTTCATCTTCTCATTCTCCAATTCTTGCACATGGTTCCCTCACCTCCACGTGGTCTGACACATAACAAACTCGGAATATTCTTCGGATTTTCGTCACCATCATGGAACATTCGAGAACGCTCTCACATGCTCACCCTCTCACGTTTGGTAACTGATTAATGGGAGCCGTAAGATTGAGAGAAAGGGGCTCAATCTTAGCCTTCCATTTTTCACGAACCAATCTATAAAGACGGGTGATAACTAGAGCAAAAGTTTTTTTTTGGAGATTTTTGAACGGTTTTTGGGGACGGCAGTGAATGAAAAATTAGGGTTCTTGGGCTTTTAGCTTCTTCTCAAAATTTTCTGTTTCTTGGCATTCGAAAAACACAAAAAATATAGTTGGTGTTCGAATTACATCTTGTTCGAGTCACTGTTTCATTCCGAAAAATCAGAAAAATTCCAAAAGTATTTTAGTTTCTTTTTGGTTTTGGATTTGGTTTGCAACTATGGAGATTGATTGAGGTTTGCCGTGGAGTCGAGGTCGTTCGAGCTGCTTGTTGCTTGCGAGTCGAGGTCCCTTTGCGGTTCCATTTGTGCCGAGCGAGTTCAATCCAGTTCATATTCGATTTTAGTCGCTGTTTTGTTGGACTTTGTTGCTGTCCTCACATATACATTGCTTCCAGAATTAATTACTATTCTTGCACGATTCAGGTTCATTTCCTTACTCTCTCGGTTCTGTTTGCTGATTTTCAACATTGATTGATTGCAAATGAATTCATCGATATGAATGTGTTCTGTTCTATCTTTGAGTTAGAAATATACTTTAACTTTGAATTTGATTATCTCCTACTACTGAAGAATCTATCACGAGGCTTTAAGAAATTAGAATGACTAATCTTATTTTTCTTATGGTTCCCTGAATTGAATAGCATATTTGTGAAGCTTTGAAAGCTGTGAGTTCACTGAGTATGCTGTGACTTTCCTGTGATTCTGTTTTGTTTATATCCATTGTATATTCATCAGATTCTTCAGGTGAAATCTCTTAAATGGTAGATTGGCATGTTTCTGGTGGCTGCGTTTGTTTTCTTTGAGTCCGTTGATTATCTTGTAGCCTTCATTTCGATTCTGTTTGTCTGGTTTGTCGCAGCATTATGCAATTGTTCGTAGTCTCATTACCACTGCTGCTATTCAGTGATTGTTATTTTATGGGTGATCGTCGATAGCCTTTGTTCGTATATGTTGATTCAAAATAGGATCACTTAGGGCATTAGTTTGGTAATCTACAGGGAATTCTTGTAGACTTAGAATTCAAATACGAGTTCAGCATTCTAGTTTGTGCATCATATTCAAGCAAATCTGCCCCTGTCCAATACGTGACTGTTTGTGCTTCGTTTCTACAATTAAAGATGGATTAATCAATCAGTTAAGGTTCAGATGACTAGTTTTCAAAGCTTTCAGTTTCGTGTAGGCTGTTAGTCGCTAAATAAGGATTCTATATGTTTAAATGACAAGGTTTCAAATCTAAGAGTCAGTTAGCGAGTCTCGTTTGAGTTCAAGAACAAGAATGAAAGCTCAATAAAGTGTAACCATTGGTTCGAGGCCTAATTTGAATTGATGTTGTCCCAACATAGTAATCTGTAGTTTGGTAATTGCTTTAAAAGTCAATCTTATGGTTCAATATCAGTCGAGTCTCATCGCATCCTCAGTAGTCTCGTTGTCGAACCTATTGTTAGTTGTTGAACTTATTGTTAGTCATGACTGATGGGATTAGAACTCATAGCTTGAGTATGCCTAGCATTGTTTAACTGTCCAACAAGCGGATTTCCTACTTATTCAAGGTTTATGCATCACCTTCTTTTACTGTTCTAGCTTAACTCAATGCTCTTGACATTTTCTTTTTGATCTGTTTGTCAACCTTCTTAAATTAATGTTTCACTTTTGTTTGTGTGCCTCAGTAGAATCTGTTTGCACGTTAATTTCATTTTGTTAATTTTTCTGTGATGCCTTAGTGGTATTAATGCTTTTCTTTGTTTCAGTCGATTTCTTCATTATGTTTCTTTTGTGTAAATTACATTGGGGTGTCTTAATGGCTGAAATGAGTCATTTGCTTCTTTGTTTTATCATATTGCTTCGTTAAATATGTCATGATTCAGTTAACATTCAAAAATGAAAAAGGAATTAATTTAATATGCTTAGGTAGATTGAGTAGAGTTTTGTTGTTTTTAAAAATAGGGGTTTTAGGCATATAAAATAATTTGTTTTACTTGCTTTACCAATTTAGGCGTTAGGAGCATATTTTAGGCCGGCCACATTTGGGGTAGGCAAGTTTTTAAGATTTTGTTGATTTTGAGGTGAGAGGTTGTCCCTTAGCTAAATTTATTCGGGGAATGCCCCGTGAAAGTTTGTAAATATTATTATCCGGGGTATGCCCTGAAGAACTATGTAAATATTTGAAGGCCTTCACAAGCATGGTAAAAGTCTAGTATAGTTTAGTTTAGAATTTTCCTTTCTTTTACTTTCCGTTTTTCTCTTATTAGGTAGGGACGACCTCGAGCCTCTTATGTGTTTACTCGTTTTGCTTTTTGTGTGTTGTTTTTACCTCAATTGAATATTTTAAAGCCAACTTGATCGAGTACGCAACCGTGACCTTCACGGGACTTGGGGAGTGCCTAACACCTTCTCCTCGAGTCAAATGAACCCCCTTACCCGAATCTTTGGTGCAGACTTAGTTTTTGAGTCTAAAGTGTTTTAAAGGAAAATCATTTTAAAAACGGTGGCATGGCACACCGAAATCAATGTCAGGTGGCGACTCTGAGTTAATTCCTTTTAAACACAAATTTTTGTCACTTTCAAAATTGAAAACCCTTTTCAAGCCTTTTTATTAAATTCTTTTTATTTATTTAAGAGGGTTTAGTAGAAAGGTTTGGTTTTGATAAAAAAGGGGGCGTGACATCTCTGGCGACTCTGCTGGGGACACTTTTGCGGGTTCGAGCTAGTACTTGATTTTGTTGGCTTTTAGAATATTTGGTTGAGGTTTTTATGGTTTTTCATTGTCTTTATTTGATTTTTATTATGTTTTTATGTTTTGTTATTTGCTAGTTGTTTATTTGTTTATAGTTTTTGCTTTATGTGTTTACTGCTTTATAACTGTCATCATTTGCATAACCCCGAGTCTTCTTTCTGCAACAAGTCTTCCGGAGTACGTTTGAGCGTACACGGCCTTTTTGTGAGTCACCCGTGTCTTTAGGGGGTGGCGTGGGAGCGTGGAGTGGGCGGATAGCTAGAGCAGCCGCCATCGACCACGTGCCGCCCCGAATTGCCTTGTTAGTGAACCCCAACCGTAGGTCAGCCTTTAGGTCATTTTTATTTGCATCATGTCATTTAAACCTAGCAGGGTTCGGTCCCAGGTACCGTGTCCCTTTGTAGGAAACTTGTCCAAATTTGGTCAAAATAGGCCCGTGGCCCAAAATGACATGTAATCATCCTATGTGCTAAATGTCGCATTTTTGAGGGTAAAAAGGTTATTTGGCGGACCGATGTTCGGGAAAGAAGGGTGAAAAAAGGAAGAAAGTAGGGGCCGGATGCATTTTCCTTTCACAACTTTTCAAGAAAAATCAAAAAAAATTGAAAATGAAAAATCCAAAAAGATTTTGCACTTTTCCATTATTTCCCAAAAATTCAAAAAAATTGAAAATGAAAAATCCAAAAAGATTTTACATTTTTTCATCTTTTTTTTCAAAAAGATAAAATATAGCTTTTTACAAATTAATTGCATCTTCCCGAACTACGCGAACCTGATTCTCGTCTCTCGGGGCGAGATACGTAGGCAACCCACATAGGGTCCGGTCATCCTAGTAAGTCCTAGGTTCTTGGCTTTGCGGGGTCTTAGCCAAATATTGCATATTTAGCCACTTTTGGCCACATCGGTCATTCTTGCAAAATGGGGCCATTTTTGCAAAAGTGGTTCAATAAACCCATGTCTTAGGATTTTGAGTCCATAATTAGGTATTATACCAATTTAAGGTCTTTCTTTTTAGAGTTTGCATATTTAGCCACTTTTGGCCACATCGGTCATTCTTGCAGAATGGGGTTATTTTCGCAAAGTGGTTCAATTACTCATATATTAGGATTTTGAGTCCACAATTAGGAGTCATATTTCTTTAGGGTCCATCCTTTTTGAATTTGCATCTTTAGCCACTTTTGGCCATATCGGCCACTTTTGCAAAATGAGTCATTTCTTTAAATTTTTGGGCCATGATCATTAATAGTTAAATCCGTATAAGCATTAGTACAGTAGTTTCATATAAGAGTAGCCACCTTTTTTGAGTTTGCACTAATAACCATCATTAGGCCATTTTGCAAATATAGCCAAATTGTGTCTCGCATTCATCCAATAGGAAACATTGTGTCACGTGGTGTCCTGAGTCGCTAACCATGTTCTCTTTATTCAGGTATGGATCCACTCACCAATTCTAGAGTATCAATGGTGGTCAAAGTCCCTAGAAGGCTAGTAAAGTGGTGGAACATGTTCACATTACTTGAGCAGCGTGATTTGATGGATAAATTAGGGACTCTTATTTCTTTAATGGAGATCACTCCCCGTCCCGACCTCATAGAAGCAATGTTGACTTTTTGGGACCCACAGGGAATGGTATTTAAGTTTGGGGATCTTGAGATGACACCCACTTTAGCCGAGATAGCCGGGTTAACCCGTATGCCATACCTAGACAAGGATTTGATTTACACTAGGGCTCATTCAAGCACCAAGTTCCTTAAGATCATAGGGATGGATTTGGAAACTCACATGGGATGTCTAGAGCAATCTTGGGTACCTTTGGACTTTTTGTTTGAGAGGTTTGCTCGTCCCACTGGGTATGAGACTTTCATAGATGAATTTTCCATATCATATGATTCTTGGAAGAAGAGGCGTCCCATGGTTTTCGCTATTGCATTGTTGGGTCTCCTGGTATTTCCTTTGGAGGGTAGGCATATTAGCACGCGGCTAGGGTCAATAGTCTTTGCATTATTCCATGATAAACATAGTAGGAAGGTCACCTTAGTTCCGGCAATCTTGGCAGAAATATACCGTGCTTTAACCAAGATTCGAGAAGGTGGGAGGTTCTTTGAGGGGAGCAACTTATTGCTACAGTTGTGGATGATGGAGCACTTACACCCTGCCACCATGTTTGAGAAAGATGTTATTGACCGTTGTCTAAGAGATCGGGTAAAGTGCATCGAGCATAGGATGAGGTTCGATAAGTTTGCCTTACCACTCGGAGTTCAGGATTGGATTGATTATCTAGGATCTTTAACTGAAGAAAAGATTTTATGGTCATACCTGTGGATTGATTTGGATGTGGTTTTAGCAGGGGTCTCGTGTGCAAGACTTCTTGGTACTGATTGGACTTTGGTGTACTAGGCCATATACCCCTGCTAGAGTGATGCGCCGGTTAGGGAGGCGGCAGGAAGTCCCTTACATTCCTGATTCTCGTGATTTCATTAGGGAATTTGACACTATGCCGCACAGAGAAGTCGACATCCAGACCTATTGGCGTAATGCAGTGAAGATGAGTAAAGATACTTTAGCAGTTGACCCACATTCACCTGGGTATACCCATGAGTACTTCATATGGCTACAGTCTACTCAGCGGGGGCTAGCAGGCCATTGCCCCGACGTGTTAGAGGAGTATTTGACGAGGAGGCCACTTCCCGGATATTGCTTAGACAATTAATGGCACGGTTCACCCAGGCAGAGGAGGCTCATGCAACAGAAAAGGTTGGGGTCCGAGCAACACTTCAGTCACTAAGATCACAGTTGGTAGGTTTAGTAGAGAACATGGGACAACACCGTGAGTACCTTACTAGAGTCAGCCTTCCAGATGCAGGCGCGCATTCCAGGATCCTTATTCCTAGCTTCGAGATGTCCTTGCAGGGTATAATACAAAGCTTAGATTCGACAGGATTGACGGGACAATCTGGATCTTCATTGGACCCATCCCAGCCAGGACCGTCGCATTCAGGAGCAGCTTGAAGAGTCGTTCTATTTAGATGTTCTGAGATTGTCTTATGTTGTCTTTTACCTTCATGTCTTGTTTAGGAGTACTAAGTCCTTTAGGTAGTGTCAGAGTCTGTCGTAGTGTAATCGAGTCTGTCATGTCTTTCGTTTTCGTGCTTCCCTTTGTATTTTAACGTCGAAAGGTTTAAAAAGAAAAAGTCCCAAAAGAACTTTGTTTTAGCTTATGTCCCATTACTTTTCCAGAACTACGCTTGGTCTGATTCATGAGGGACATGATACGTAGGCAACCTACATCGGGTTCGATCAAGTCATTTTTGTTCAAAAATAAGGTTAAAAAAGAAAAAAAAAAAGGGGTTGAAAAGAGGTGCTAGAAAGGAAAGAGAAAGATAGACAAATGAGCGAAACCGGGATGATGCCATATGACCTTGCGACCCTCAAAGCCATTCTAGAACCGATAACTGTTGCTAGGTGCATTGCATATAATGTGAAATCACTATTTGATAAATGCACTAACGCTAACATGGTGGTTTTATGGTTGTCCTTTGTCATCTTTATGCACAATTTCAGGAAGGTGGTTAGTTTGTCGGCATCCTGGCAAGTCATCCATACAATACCCGATCAAAGCGTCTAACAGTCATGGCTAGCAAGGAAGTAGACACTGCAGTTGTAGACCCGCCAAGGGAGATTGTTGAGTCAGAATCAGAGCTGCAAGAGGAGGTCCGGAGGTTGAGGCATCAAATGGCAGAGATGTATCGAGCCTGGAGTAAGGGACACCCTCCACCTTCATTCCCTACCAGCTACACAGAAAATCCTGCTTCTATCCCACCAATCTCTCAATCCCAGATGACTAATACCATTGATCTTTCTCCACAACACGCACCTGGCTTCACCCCTTACCACAACTACCCCGGCACTTCGGCCAAAGCTTTTCAAGCCCCACCATCCAAAACAACCCCGTACCCTGTTTCGACTTCCGCTCCTATTTTTGTACCCCCTCGACAAGCTACCCTCCACCGATCCTCTAGTGAGCCCGTATTCCCCGCTCCAGATGCCCACTATTATGCACCTGAGCCCACCTTCAAAGTTCCAGACCCTTATTCTTACCCTCCCCAATTTGAGCCTCATGTTGAAACTGATAAACCATCTAAGAACGTACATCAAGAAGAGATGTTTAGAAAAGTACAGAGTCTGGAGCAATCATTGAGAAATATGCAAGGTTTGGGAAACCAAGTGAGTGTGTCTTATAAAGATTTGTGTTTGTTCCCCGATGTCCAATTGCCTGCGGGGTTCAAAATGCCCAAGTTCGACTTGTATGATGGACACGGGGATCCCGTAGCCCATCTAAGAGGTTATTGCAGTAAGATGAGAGGGGCTGGGGGAAACGACGAATTACTAATGGCGTACTTCAGCCAGAGTCTAAGTGGGGCAGCTCTAGAATGGTACACCCGCCAGGATGCTAGTAGATGGTATACATGGGACGATATGGCCCAAGCCTTCGCCCGGCACTTTCAGTACAATATAGACATTGTCCCAGACCGCCTATCTTTGACCAAGGTGGAAAAGAAACCCAGCGAAAGCTTTAGAGAATATGGGTTCCGATGGAGGGAGCAAGCTGCACGAGTCAATCCTCCGATGGAAGAAGACGAGATGGTTAAATATTTTCTTCAAGCATTGGAGCCCACTTACTATGGTCATTTGATCTCAGCCATTGGTAAGCCTTTCAATGATGTGGTAAAGATGGGAGAAATGGTGGAAGAGGGCCTCAAGTCGAGTAAGATCATGAGTTATTCTACTATAAAAGCAACCACCCAGGCAATCCAAAGTGGTACCGGAAGTTTGCTAAGCAAGAAGAAGAAGGAAGATATTGCTATGGTTGTCTCTGGATCATGGCAGGGCCCAGAGGTTCACCTCATCAATACATCCACCCTCGACCCAGACCTCAAACCTATACCCAAGCTCCATATAATCTACCCCAACATTACTTCTCCTCACAAAACCCCCAATACTCAGCTAGACCATCCCAATACCTTGTTCACCATGCACAGTCATATGCTCAACCCCCTTCTCACCCGCAATGGCGTGCTCCTGCTCCACAAAATAGCTACCCACCTCCACAACCCTACCAAAACCCCATTAGACCACATTTTCGACCAAGGACAGACTATAGGAAAGAGAGGGTGCAGCGGAAACAAAGTTTCACCCCACTTGGAGAATCCTATGCCAGCTTGTTTCAAAGGCTGAGGCAATTGGACGTCTTGAGGCCGATTGATCCAAAGATACCGAATCCCCCTCCAAAGAACCTCGATTATTCCCTAAGATGTGCATATTGTTCTGATGCTCCAGGGCATGACATAGAAAAGTGTTGGTATTTGAAACAGGCAATCCAGGAGCTCATTGATACAAACCAAATTGTAGTCCAAAGCCCAGATGCGCCAAACATCAACCAAAATCCTTTGCCAACCCATGAAGAAACACATATGATTGAACTAGTTCACAAAGATGGGGAGCCCAAGAAGTCTTCTAAGTCTGTCATGATGATTCGGTCCAGTGAAAGCGATGTGGTGAAAGCTCCTGACCCCACCAAGGCAACGCCTTTGACAGTTGAAGAGGTAACAGAAAAGCCGAGTTTTCTCAATTTGAAACCACCGGTGTTGGTCGTGAAAGGGATGCCAAAAGATGTTGGAGCAAGTCCAGAAAGCTCAAAAGTGATAGTGCCAGGGATTCCAAGTAAGCCTGTCATAATTGTGAAGGGGGCTCCTACTACCCCTATCATCATTAAACCAGTAACCCAGCTGCCAGTGGTAGACACCAAGGCTATTCCGTGGAATTATAAACAAGTGATAGTAACATACAAAGGGAAGGAAGTAGAGGAAGAAGTTAATGAAGCTGGAGGATTGACTCGCTCTGGGAGGTGTTTCACCCCAGAAGAATTAAGGAAAGCTAAACCACTCAAGGATAGCCAAATGCCAGTAAAGAAACCGATCACCGAGGAAGAGGCTGAGGAATTCCTGAAGAAGATGAAAATGCAGGATTATTCCATCGTGGAACAGTTAAGGAAAACCCCAGCTCAGATTTCTCTTTTGTCTTTGCTGATACATTCTGATGAACATCGCAGGGTCTTGATGAAGATTTTGAATGAGGCCCATGTCCCTGATAAGATCACGGTGAATCACCTAGAAAAGATGGCTAGCAAGATCTTCGAAGTCAACAGGATCACTTTCTCAGATGATGAACTTCCTATGGAGGGTACAGAACACAATCGAGCTCTTTATCTCACGGTAAAGTGTGAAGATTCTGTTGTCCCAAGGGTTCTGGTTGATAACGGCTCCGGTGCAAATATTTGTCCCTTGTCTACCCTGCAAAAGCTGAAGATTGGCACTGAAAGAATCCATTTGAACAATGTGTGTGTCCGAGGTTTTGATGGGGGAGGTAAAGATTCTGTCGGGGATATAATGCTCGAATTATCGATAGGGCCAGTTGATTCACCATGGAATTTCAAGTATTGGACGTGGCTGTCTCCTATAACCTGTTGTTAGGTAGGCCCTGAATACATGCTGCCAAGGCGGTCCCATCTTCTCTGCACCAAATGGTGAAGTTTGAATGGGACAGACAAGAAATAGTTGTGCACGGTGAGGAGGACCCGTTAGCTGGTAATGATGCAATTGTTCCGTTTATTGAAGTTGAAGATGGAAAGGGACCTTGGGTTTACCAGACTTTCGAAACAATATCTATTGAGAAAGTTCCTGAAGGAGGGTACATTCCGGGTCCTAAGCTCTCATCCGCGTCCGTCATGGTGGCGAATGAAATGTTAAAGAGTGGTTTTGTGCCGGGCAAAGGTCTGGGCTCATCTCTACAAGGTATTGTGCATCCAATGCGTCCTAGTGGGAATCCTGGTACGTTTGGTCTGGGGTTCACGCCTACAGAGAATGGCGTGAAAAGGGTTAAGAATTTGAAACAGAAGGCATGGTCACTCCCTAAGCCTGTCCCACACATCTCTAAGTCTTTTGTCAAGCCAAAAGCTGAAGGACCTCCAACCTCCTCAATTCCAAAACATGTGTTCGATGTTGATGAAGAGCTGATCAAGAGGTTCCAAAGTTTGTTCGAAGAAGTCAATATGGTAGAAGTTGGTGAAGGCTCCAGTAAAGCAGACGTGCAGCTTGTTGGCCCAAACGTGAAGCTTAGCAATTGGGAAGCTACTCCTCTCCCCGTCAGGAAGGAGTTTTGGTAGTTTGCTTTGTTTTCCTTCCTGTTATCTGGGTTATTCCAGGGCTGTAATCCAGATTTTTAGTGTTTGCATGTTTTGATGTTCAAACAATTCTATCCTTTTATTTTCAATGAAAATGCAATCTTTCGTTTTCCCTTATTTTTAATAGTGTTTTTATTTTTGTTCTTTTTATTTTCCTTTTTGTACAGTTCTTTTTATGCTGGCTGCAGTGACATGACGTGCATGGAGAACTCTCAGCCGAGTCTTAAAAGCCAATATAATCCTGAAATAACAATCCAAGAAGTAGAATATGATGATGAAATAGAATATGATGAAGAAGCAGCATTTGAGGAAATCAGTAAAGAGCTAAAACAGTTTGAAGAAAAACCAAAGCCTAATTTGAGTGAAACTGAAGCAATCAATTTAGGAGACCAAGATGATGTTAAGGAGACCAAAATAAGTGTGCATTTAGAACCGCAAGTTAGGGAGGAAATAATCAAAATATTATTTGAGTACAAAGATGTCTTTGCGTGGACATATGATGATATGCCGGGCCTGAGCACTGATTTGGTAGTCCACAAGTTGCCGACTGATCCTGCTTCCCCTCCTGTTAAGCAAAAGTTGCGAAAGTTCAAGACTGACATGAGCGTAAAGATCAAAGAAGAAATCACAAAGCAGCTTACTGCAAAGGTCATTCGGGTCACTCGGTATCCCACTTGGTTAGCCAATGTTGTGCCGGTACCAAAGAAGGATGGAAAGACCAGGGTTTGTGTTGATTACCGTGATCTTAACAAAGCGAGCCCAAAGGATGATTTTCCATTGTCGAACATTCATATTCTGATCGATAATTGTGCCAAGCATGAGATTGGGTCTTTCGTGGATTGTTATGCGGGATATCACCAAATTTTGATGGACGAGGAAGATGCAGAAAAGATAGCGTTCATCACGCCATGGGGTACATATTGCTATCGAGTAATGCCATTTGGTCTGAAGAATGCTGGGGCAACATATATGAGGGCGATGACTACCATATTTCACGACATGATGCATAGGGAGATTGAGGTCTATGTAGATGATGTGATCATAAAGTCAAAGAAGCAGTGCGACCATGTCAAGGACTTGAGGAAGTTTTTTCAGAGGCTTCGCAGGTACAACCTCAAGCTCAACCCAGTAAAATGTGCATTTGGTGTCCCGTCTGGGAAACTGCTAGGATTTGTGGTCAGCCGGCGCGGAATTGAGTTAGACCCATCAAAGATCAAGGCCATTCAAGAGTTGCCGCCGCCAAAGAACAAAACAGAGGTGATGAGTTTGCTTGGAAGGCTAAATTACATCAGCAGGTTCATTGCACAACTCACGACAACTTGTGAGCCCATCTTTAAGTTGCTCAAGAAGAATGCTGCAATCAAGTGGACTGACGAGTGTCAAGAAGCATTCGATAAGATTAAGAGATACTTGTCGAACCCACCAGTGCTGGTCCCTCCAGAGCCTGGAAGACCTTTAATTCTCTATATGACGGTCTTGGATAATTCTTTTGGTTGCGTATTGGGTCAACATGACATCACGGGGAAGAAGGAGCAAGCGATCTATTACCTTAGTAAGAAGTTCACTCCCTATGAGGTTAAGTACACTCTACTTGAGAGGACATGTTGCGCCCTGACTTGGGTAGCACAGAAGTTGAAGCATTATCTGTCATCCTACACTACTTACCTCATTTCTCGCATGGATCCTCTAAAGTATATCTTTCAGAAGCCGATGCCCACGGGAAGACTTGCAAAGTGGCAGATTTTACTCACAGAGTTTGACATTGTCTATGTGACTAGGACTGCAATGAAAGCACAAGCGTTGGCTGATCATTTGGCTGAGAATCCAGTAGATGAAGAATATGAACCTTTAAAGACATACTTCCCTGATGAAGAGGTAATGCATGTTGAGGAATTGGAGCAAGTCGAGAGGCCAGGATGGAGGCTCTTCTTTGATGGAGCTGCCAATATGAAAGGCGTCGGGATAGGAGCAGTACTTATTTCTGAGACAGGGCAGCACTACCCTGTTACAGCTCAGCTTCGTTTCTATTGCACTAATAACATGGCCGAATATGAGGCATGTATCTTGGGTTTAAGGTTGGCTATAGACATGGGTGTCCAGGAAATCTTGGTCATGGGTGACTCGGATCTTCTGGTGCACCAGATTCAAGGGGAATGGGAGACACGAGATTTGAAGCTCGTGCCATACCGGCAATGTTTGCATGATCTTTGTCAAAGGTTTCAGTCGATAGAGTTCAAGCATATTCCAAGGATTCATAACGAAGTTGCTGACGCCTTGGCTACTCTGGCGTCTATGCTGCATCATCCAAATAAGGCCTATGTGGATCCACCGCAGATTCAAGTTCACGATCAGCATGCCTATTGTAATATGGTGGAAGAAGAACTTGACGGTGAGCCGTGGTTCCGGGATATCAAAGAATACCTCAGGATGGGAGTATATCCAGTACAAGCCACAGGAGATCAAAAGAAAGCAATTCGACGCTTGGCGAGTGGATTCTTCTTCAGTGGAGGGGTGTTGTACAAGAGAACTCCAGATCTAGGACTACTGAGGTGCATAGATGCTAAAGAAGCTTCAACTATCATGACCGAAGTGCATTCTGGGGTTTGTGGGCCGCATATGAACGGGTATGTCTTGGCAAAGAAGATACTTCGAGCAGGTTATTATTGGCTCACCATGGAACGAGATTGTATCAGTTTTGTTCGCAAGTGTCATCAATGCCAGGTACATGGTGATTTGATTCATTCTCCCCCATGTGAGTTACATACGATGTCTGCTCCTTGGCCCTTTGTTGCTTGGGGCATGGATGTTATCGGACCAATTGAGCCGGCAGCGTCGAACGGGCATAGGTTTATTCTCGTGGCCATTGATTACTTTACCAAGTGGGTCGAAGCTGTAACTTTCAAGTCCGTGACCAAGAAGGCAGTAGTGGATTTTGTCCATTCAAACATCATCTGTCGATTCGGGATTCCCAAGGTGATTATCACAGATAATGCCGCTAACCTCAATAGCCATTTGATGAGAGAGGTATGCCAACAGTTCAAGATCATGCATCGGAATTCCACTCCCTATCACCCTAAAGCCAATGGAGCTGTCGAGGCCGCCAACAAAAACATAAAGAAGATACTTCGTAAGATGGTTCAAGGATCTAGGCAATGGCATGAAAAGTTGCCATTCGCATTACTGGGTTACCGCACTACTATTCGCACTTCAATAGGTGCAACTCCCTATTTACTAGTATATGGGACCGAGGCAGTTATACCTGCGGAAGTTGAGATTCCATCTCTTCGGATCGTCGCAGAAGCTGAAATTACTGATGATGAGTGGGTCAAAACCCGACTCGAGCAGTTGAGTCTGATTGATGAGAAAAGATTGGCTGCAGTTTGTCATGGTCAATTGTATCAGAAGAGAATGGCAACAGCATACAACAAAAAGGTGCGTCCTCGGAAATTCGAAGTGGGCCAGATGGTATTGAAACGTATCCTTCCTCATCAGGCTGAAGCTAAAGGCAAGTTTGCCCCAAACTGGCAGGGGCCATTCGTCGTGACAAGAGTGTTGCCTAATGGTGCTTTGTATTTAACAGACATAGAGGGCAAATGTGTAGATATGGCCATCAATTCTGATGCAGTTAAGAGGTATTATGTATGATTCCATTGCCTGCTTTCATTGGTATCGTGTACCTGGCATGTTCAAAGTTGAAATGACGAAGGCATTTCGTTCCGCTACCCAAACACTTTCATCCTTTGCTACCCCTTTTGAGCCTTATTTATTTTCTTCCTTACCCCTCTTTTGGAATCAGTACCAAAGGTAGAGAATGAATAAAAATGACAACAAATGAGTGTAAATAAAAAAAAAAGAAGGAAAAGAAAAAAGAAAAAGAAAAAGAAAAAGAAAAAGAAAAAGAAAAAGAAAAAGAAAAGAAAATAATAAAATGAATTGCTTTGTTTTCTTGAACTACGTTCGACCTGATTCCTTTTTAAGGATACGTAGGCAGCCTTATGGTTCGGTCCTATCCAAATTAAAATTAAAAATTCCCCAGACCCGAAGAAACTGGGGCAGAAGTTTAGTTTTGAAAAGAACTGATTCCAAAAGTTGAAATCTTGACCCTTGTTTCGTCTTAAATTAGTTTGAGCCTTCATACCACCTTTTCTTTCTAACCACGTCCAAAAGCCTACATTACGGTCCAAAGAAAGACCTTCCGATCAATCTTTGAGGATGCCAGGTGAAGCAAGATAGAAGGTATGGTTTACATCATGGTTAACACTTGGCTCATGGACGCAAGAAAGAAAATTAAAATGAGAGAGTCTTATTGGTGAAAACCCTTGCGGGCACCATAAGGCGACGGTGAGTTGAGAGAAAAATTTAAAATGAGAGAGTCTTGTTGGTGAAAACCCTCACGGGCACCACTAGGCGACGGTGAGTTGAGAGATAAACAAATGAGAGAGGCTTGTTAGTGAAAACCCTTCAGGGCACTACAAGTCGAATGAGGTTCATGGCTATTCAGTGGAGTCAAATCAGTGAAAGCCCGGCTTGAGGTATGGAGGCACGACATAAGGCGAAATATGATTGGTGGGACGGATTAGGCTGATCAGTCTGAAATGCATGTCATGATCATTGGAGCCGGCTACCTCCCCTCAGATAAGTTTTCTTTTCTCATTCTTCTTCGGCTAGTCATTAGCGTTCAAAATTTTCTTCTATTCTTTTTGTCAAAAGTCATTTCACTTTACTCTTTCAGTCTATCTTTATGAGTTTCTTTCAAGGTAGCCTTAGTCAAACAAGTAGGAAAGGATTTCAAAGCATACTACCAGCTTCTGAGTTGCACAAAGTGGAACCCGGCCAGGCGCATCACAATTGGCATTTTAGAATAAGAGTATGGTGATAACCAGGGTTCAGGCAATCAATTGAGTCTTGAAATTTGATAAAATGCAAGGACTCGGAAGTTTTCAGAATGGAAATACGATGCAACAAGTGACTGTAAGGGGTTTTGGGGTCAAATTCCAATCAAAGGGTCAAACAACTCCTTGCTAGCCCCAAGCAGCAAATCTGAATGAAACACGGCAATGGCAGAAGCAGACACACAACAACGATGCCACAAACTAACTACCACATTTTCAAATTAACAAGATTTCATTTGTCTGAAGCAGGGGCCAGAAATATTTAAGTCCACATAGAACTCTTATGGAAAAAGCATGGTTCAGGCAGCAAATTATATCCAGAATCCTCCAAGATGTGAGCGCGGCTCAGGTAAGTTAATTTTTAAGTTTTCAGGACCCTCCTGGATAATGGGATTTTAATTTTTAGTTTTCAGGACCCTCCTGGATAATGGGATTTTAATTTTAAGTTTTCAGGACCCTCCTGGATAATGGGATTTAGTTTTAAGTTTTTAGGACCCTCCTGGATAATGGGATTTTAATTTTAAGTTTTCAGGACCCTCCTGGATAATGGGATTTTAATTTTAAGTTTTCAGGACCCTCCTGGATAATGGGATTTTAATTTTTAGTTTTCAGGACCCTCCTGGATAATGGGATTTAATTTTAAGTTTTCAGGACCCTCCTGGATAATGGGATTTTAATTTTTAGTTTTCAGGACCCTCCTGGATAATGGGATTTTAATTTTTAGTTTTCAGGACCCTCCTGGATAATGGGATTTTAATTTTTAGTTTTCAGGGACCCTCCTGGATAATGGGATTTAGTTTTAAGTTTTCAGGACCCTCCTGGATAATGGGATTTTAATTTTTAGTTTTCGGGACCCTCCTGGATAATGGGATTTTAATTTTAAGTTTTCAGGACCCTCCTGGATAATGGGATTTAGTTTTTAAGTTTCAGGACCCTCCTGGATAATGGGATATAGCTTTAAGTTTTCAGGACCCTCCTGGATAATGGGATTTTAATTTTTAGTTTTCAGGACCCTCCTGGATAATGGGATTTTAATTTTTAGTTTTCAGGACCCTCCTAGATAATGGGATTTTAATTTTTAGTTTTCAGGACCCTCCTGGATAATGGGATTTAGTTTTAAGTTTTCAGGACCCTCCTGGATAATGGGATTTTAATTTTTAGTTTTCGGGACCCTCCTGGATAATGGGATTTTAATTTTAAGTTTTCAGGACCCTCCTGGATAATGGGATTTTAATTTTTAGTTTTCAGGACCCTCCTGGATAATGGGATTTAGTTTTAAGTTTTCAGGGACCCTCCTGGATAATGGGATTTTAATTTTTAGTTTTCAGGACCCTCCTGGATAATGGGATTTAGTTTTAAGTTTTCAGGACCCTCCTGGATAATGGGATTTTAATTTTTAGTTTTCGGGACCCTCCTGGATAATGGGATTTTAATTTTAAGTTTTCAGGACCCTCCTGGATAATGGGATTTAATTTTAGAATTTTGAGAGCTTTGTAGGTAGCATAGTCCAATTAACATTCACATTTATGCCCGATTCCCAAACTGGGGCAGAAAAATTTTCTTTTGTTTTGTCTGTTTTGCTGTAATGTCAGGCACCCACCTGGACAACGAAGGCAATCATTTTCAGAAATCAGTTCATGCTGAAGTAGCAAAAGCTCGCGGCAAGAATGCGAGTCAATAAGGGAGGTGAGTCCAAAATGCAGAGGCCGAGACAAGAGATGGATCGCTCAATACATGACTAAAGCCATAAGCATTGTATGTCCGGTTCTGATCCGAAAAGCAGAAGAAAAGGAACTAACACCTACATCTAGCGAGCGTCAAGGTTCAGATCTAAAGTCTACATGAAGAACCATTCAAGACTCAAAATCAAGCTTCAGAAGACTTAGAGATAGGAATCTTGTAACTCATAGTTTATAGGTTTAGTTAGTCTTTTTCATTTTTTGATTTGGATGTAATGGCAGGAACCGCGGACTGGAACCTCGACGGCACTCGACTCGACTCTCCACCTCGGTAAACTCCATCATCTCATTCACTTCTGAACTACACGTGGCCTGATTCCTCTATAGCCGAGGATATGTAGGCAGCTCAGATACCAGAGCTCGGTCGCATTTTCTTTTCTTCTAGTTGGTCTTTAAATAAGGGACAAGTCAAAAATCTTGTCTAGTCGTTCTTTGTCTGAAAATACTTTGAGCCTCCGAAATCAATTGTAGACACGTAATTTTTGACCATCCCCGAAATTTCACATGTTTTAGCATAGAATAATTAATTTAGGTCTAATATAGTTATTTACACCAATTTTTACTCTTTTACATCATCTTGATCACAAAAATTGAAAATTACAAAAAAAAAATATATTTTTCTTTTATTTAAGTTATTGATATTTTATTTTTGCTACTTTTAGTTTATCTACCTTACATGAAATTTAAATACAAAAATAATTAGACTTTATTTTCAAGGATATTAGTGTCTTGGGTAGTAACGTTATTTAATAATACAATAATTTTAATCTAATTCTATGTTTATCTTTTTGTATGAAAATTAAAAAATATCAAAATAGTTTAGCAATATAGTATTATTTTTAATTAGGATTAACTTTATACTTTATATGGAATAAATATTAGGCTTGTTAAGTTTTTTATATCCAAAATTTGGCCCCAATTGCTTTTAAAAGCCTCAAGCCAAACGGACCTCTCCCTAGCCCAACCTCCCTGCCGCCCAAGCCCAATCCGCCGACCCGTCCCATCCCCCTTCAAATCCTAGCCTTCCAATCAATATTCATCTAACGGCCAGTATTAATTTCCCCAACCCATAAGACCCAAAAAACAAAAAAAACCCTAACCCTAGCAACAACAAGAGACGGCCGCCCCCTCCCTTGTTCTTCATCTTCTCACTCTCCAATTCTTGCACATGGTTCCCTCACCTCCACGTGGTCTGACACATAACAAACTCGGAATATTCTTCGGATTTTCGTCACCATCATGGAACATTCGAGAACGCTCTCACATGCTCACCCTCTCACGTTTGGTAACTGATTAATGGGAGCCGTAAGATTGAGAGAAAGGGGCTCAATCTTAGCCTTCCATTTTTCACGAACCAATCTATAAAGACGGGTGATAACTAGAGCAAAAGTTTTTTTTTGGAGATTTTTGAACGGTTTTTGGGGACGGCAGTGAATGAAAAATTAGGGTTCTTGGGCTTTTAGCTTCTTCTCAAAATTTTCTGTTTCTTGGCATTCGAAAAACACAAAAAATATAGTTGGTGTTCGAATTACATCTTGTTCGAGTCACTGTTTCATTCCGAAAAATCAGAAAAATTCCAAAAGTATTTTAGTTTCTTTTTGGTTTTGGATTTGGTTTGCAACTATGGAGATTGATTGAGGTTTGCCGTGGAGTCGAGGTCGTTCGAGCTGCTTGTTGCTTGCGAGTCGAGGTCCCTTTGCGGTTCCATTTGTGCCGAGCGAGTTCAATCCAGTTCATATTCGATTTTAGTCGCTGTTTTGTTCGACTTTGTTGCTGTCCTCACATATACATTGCTTCCAGAATTAATTACTATTCTTGCACGATTCAGGTTCATTTCCTTACTCTCTCGGTTCTGTTTGCTGATTTTGAACATTGATTGATTGCAAATGAATTCATCGATATGAATGTGTTCTATTCTATCTTTGAGTTAGAAATATACTTTAACTTCGAATTTGATTATCTCCTACTACTGAAGAATCTATCACGAGGCTTTAAGAAATTAGAATGACTAATCTTATTTTTCTTATGGTTCCCTGAATTGAATAGCATATTTGTGAAGCTTTGAAAGCTGTGAGTTCACTGAGTATGCTGTGACTTTCCTGTGATTCTGTTTTGTTTATATCCATTGTATATTCATCAGATTCTTCAGGTGAAATCTCTTAAATGGTAGATTGGCATGTTTCTGGTGGCTGCGTTTGTTTTCTTTGAGTCCGTTGATTATCTTGTAGCCTTCATTTCGATTCTGTTTGTCTGGTTTGTCGCAGCATTACGCAATTGTTCGTAGTCTCATTACCACTGCTGCTATTCAGTGATTGTTATTTTATGGGTGATCGTCGATAGCCTTTGTTCGTATATGTTGATTCAAAATAGGATCACTTAGGGCATTAGTTTGGTAATCTACAGGGAATTCTTGTAGACTTAGAATTCAAATACGAGTTCAGCATTCTAGTTTGTGCATCATATTCAAGCAAATCTGCCCCTGTCCAATACGTGACTGTTTGTGCTTCGTTTCTACAATTAAAGATGGATTAATCAATCAGTTAAGGTTCAGATGACTAGTTTTCAAAGCTTTCAGTTTCGTGTAGGCTGTTAGTCGCTAAATAAGGATTCTATATGTTTAAATGACAAGGTTTCAAATCTAAGAGTCAGTTAGCGAGTCTCGTTTGAGTTCAAGAACAAGAATGAAAGCTCAATAAAGTGTAACCATTGGTTCGAGGCCTAATTTGAATTGATGTTGTCCCAACATAGTAATCTGTAGTTTGGTAATTGCTTTAAAAGTCAATCTTATGGTTCAATATCAGTCGAGTCTCATCGCATCCTCAGTAGTCTCGTTGTCGAACCTATTGTTAGTTGTTGAACTTATTGTTAGTCATGACTGATGGGATTAGAACTCATAGCTTGAGTATGCCTAGCATTGTTTAACTGTCCAACAAGCGGATTTCCTACTTATTCAAGGTTTATGCATCACCTTCTTTTACTGTTCTAGCTTAACTCAATGCTCTTGACATTTTCTTTTTGATCTGTTTGTCAACCTTCTTAAATTAATGTTTCACTTTTGTTTGTATGCCTCAGTAGAATCTGTTTGCACGTTAATTTCATTTTGTTAATTTTTCTGTGATGCCTTAGTGGTATTAATGCTTTTCTTTGTTTCAGTCGATTTCTTCATTATGTTTCTTTTGTGTAAATTACATTGGGGTGTCTTAATGGCTGAAATGAGTCATTTGCTTCTTTGTTTTATCATATTGCTTCGTTAAATATGTCATGATTCAGTTAACATTCAAAAATGAAAAAGGAATTAATTTAATATGCTTAGGTAGATTGAGTAGAGTTTTGTTGTTTTTAAAAATAGGGGTTTTAGGCATATAAAATAATTTGTTTTACTTGCTTTACCAATTTAGGCGTTAGGAGCATATTTTAGGCCGGCCACATTTGGGGTAGGCAAGTTTTTAAGATTTTGTTGATTTTGAGGTGAGAGGTTGTCCCTTAGCTAAATTTATTCGGGGAATGCCCCGTGAAAGTTTGTAAATATTATTATCCGGGGTATGCCCTGAAGAACTATGTAAATATTTGAAGGCCTTCACAAGCATGGTAAAAGTCTAGTATAGTTTAGTTTAGAATTTTCCTTTCTTTTACTTTCCGTTTTTCTCTTATTAGGTAGGGACGACCTCGAGCCTCTTATGTGTTTACTCGTTTTGCTTTTTGTGTGTTGTTTTTACCTCAATTGAATATTTTAAAGCCAACTTGATCGAGTACGCAACCGTGACCTTCACGGGACTTGGGGAGTGCCTAACACCTTCTCCTCGAGTCAAATGAACCCCTTACCCGAATCTCTGGTGCAGACTTAGTTTTGAAGTCTAAAGTGTTTTAAAGGAAAATCATTTTAAAAAAACGGTGGCCTGGCACACCGAAATCAATGTCAGGTGGCGACTCTGAGTTAATTCCTTTTAAACACAAATTTTTGTCACTTTCAAAATTGAAAACCCTTTTCAAGCCTTTTTATTAAATTCTTTTTATTTATTTAAGAGGGTTTAGTAGAAAGGTTTGGTTTTGATAAAAAAGGGGGCGTGACATCTCTGGCAGCTGTAGACACGTAATTTTTGACCATATCCGAAATCTTACCCGTTTTAGCGTAGAATAATTAATTTAGGTCTCATATAGTTATTTCCACTAATTTTAACTCTTTTACATTATTTCTATCCAAAATTGAAAAATACAAAAAATAGTTTCACTTTTAGTTTTAATTTTAATTTAATTAATTAGGAATGATTTCATAATTTTGTAGTTATTATTTTAGGATTTCATAGTTTTAATCTAGTAGCATTAAATGGCCACTTTTTTAAGGGTAAATTTGGCCCAATTCGTATATAGCCCATTATTCTCAAGCCCACACAACCTAAAACCCATAACCCCTTACCTTCTAGAATAATCTAAAAAAAGAAAAAGAAGAAAAAAAGAAAATCCTAAGCCTAAGAATACCTGCCGCCCCCCCCCCAGGGGCTCCCATTGTTCACCTCCTTCTTCATAACAACAAAGAGCACACAACAACAGAACCCTAGCTGAACAAATACAGAGCCGCCGCCCACCCATAGCACCCTCCTGCTAAAACACTATCCTTCTTCTTCTTCTTAAAGAGGATAACAATACACTACAACTGAAACTATTGCCCTGGCCGCCCACTATCCCCTCTTATACAACAAGAGAACAACCAACAACAAAGAACACAATCCTAATAAAAAAAAAGCTTCAGCCGCCTACCCCATTTTTCAACCAAACCAGCGGCAACAGTGAAGAGAAAAGAGCCGCCAGCCTTTATCTTCTCACCACAGACCAAGCCGCCGGCCACCCCCCCCTGTGTCATCTACACCAGCGACCACTCCACCTTCAATCCAGCCGCCAGCGACCTCATCAGACATCAACCGCTAACCCTATCCAAAACCAGTAGAGCCGCCACCCCCTTGTGTCAATGACCCCAGAATTTGAAACCAAAGTAGCGAAAATCAACAACGAACTGACCTCGACCAGCCGACGACCTTCAGTCCAAAACAAAAACTAATCAGAAACAGTAAAAATAACATAAAACAAATAAAAGCTGGAAATAGGAAAAGTCCAAAAGCTCATTTCGAGCCCTTTTCCGGCAAGTTTCGAATCTTCAAATTGAGTTTGGATGACTGTTTCTATCGGTTCTTTGTTGGAGTTGTAGTCCGAGGTCTCGTTCAGTCTATGTCGAGGTTACTGTCCGAGTTCATATCGCCGTTTTCATCTTGTCCGTGCTGTGATTCCCTTGATTTTGGCTTAAAGTTCTTGTACGACTTTCAAGTGTCGAAGAAAATTTCATAACACCTCTTGAGGTTTCTCTCGTTCCCTTCTCTTTATCATGTGTGTTATTATTTTCATGTGCTATGTTAATTGCACGATGATGGCTTAATATTCTTGGTTGATATAAGTTCAGTTGAATTGCTCATCTTAATTAACTACTGTGAATAAAGCAAAATTTATGATAAGTGAATCAATACATGAACTGTTGGTTTAAGTTGGATTAATAGGCGGTGGATTGATAAACTCAGGAAAAGAAATGTTGGCCAAGAATAGTGAAATGGATATGAAATCAAGAGTTAGAAGTTAAAAGCAGCATAATTGAGATTTTAGCATTACCTTTGTTACTTTATTTTACTCTATTAACGTTAGTAGCATGATTAGGCCGACCACACTTGGGTAGGCAAGCTTTAGGATTTTGTTTGTTCCGAGGCGAAAGGTCGTTCCCTTAGTTATATTTATTTGGGGTATGCCCCGAGGACTTGTATATATTTTATTCCGGGGAATGCCCCGTGGCGTTTGTATTTAGAGGTTAAATGTAGAGCTTGCAATACTTTAGTTTTATTTTTCATTTTTCTTTTACTAGGTGGGGACGACCTAGAGCCTCATACGTGTTTATTTTGTTTTTTCTGTGTTTTTACCTCAATTGAATATTTTAAAGCCAACTTGATCAAGTACGCAACCGTACTAGTTATGGGATTTGGGGAGTGCCTAACACCTTCTCCCCGAGTCAAATGAACCCCCTTACCCGAATCTCTGGTGCAGACTTAGTTTTGAAGTCTAAAGTGTTTTAAAGGAAAATTATTTTTAAAAAAAAAACGGTGGCCCGGCACACCGAAATCAATGTCAGGTGGCGACTCTGAGTTAATTCCTTTTAAACACACAATTTTGTCACTTTCAAAATTGAAAACCCTTTTCAAGCTTTTATTAAATTCTTTTATTTATTTAAGAGAGTTTAGTGGAAAGTTTGTTTTTGGTATAAAAAAAAGGGGTGTGACATCTCTGGCGACTCTGCTGGGGACACTTTTGCGGGTTCGAGCTAGTACTTGATTTTGTTGGCTTTTAGAATATTTGGTTGAGGTTTTTATGGTTTTTCATTGTCTTTATTTGATTTTTATTATGTTTTTATGTTTTGTTATTTGCTAGTTGTTTATTTGTTTATAGTTTTTGCTTTATGTGTTTACTGCTTTATAACTGTCATCATTTGCATAACCCCGAGTCTTCTTTCTGCAACAAGTCTTCCGGAGTACGTTTGAGCGTACACGGCCTTTTTGTGTGTCACCCGTGTCTTTAGGGGGGTGGCGTGGGAGCGTGGAGTGGGCGGATAGCTAGAGCAGCCGCCATCGACCACGTGCCGCCCCGAATTGCCTTGTTAGTGAACCCCAACCATAGGTCAGCCTTTAGGTCATGTTTATTTGCATCATGTCATTTAGACCTAGCAGGGCTCGGTCCCAGGAACCGTGTCCCTTTGTAGGAAACTTGTCCAAATTTGGTCAAAATGGGCCCGTGGCCTAAAATGACACGTAATCATCCTATGTGCTAAATGTTGCATCTTTGAGGGAAAAAAGGTCATTTGGCGGACCGATGTTCGGGAAAGAAGGGTGAAAAAAAATGAAGAAAATAGGGTCCGGATGCATTTTCCTTTCATAACTTTTCAAGAAAAATCCAAAAAAAGAAGAAAATGAAAAATCCAAAAAGATTTTACACTTTTTCATTATTTTCCAAAAATTCAAAAAAAATTGAAAATGAAAAATCCAAAAAGATTTTACATTTTTCCATCTTTTTCAAAAAAGATAAAATATAGCTTTTTACAAATTAATTGCATCTTCCCGAACTACGCGAACCTGATTCTCGTCTCTCGGGGCGAGATACGTAGGCAACCCACATAGGGTCCGGTCTTCCTAGTGTCATAGGTTCTTGGCTTTGCGGGGTCTTAGCCAAATCTTGCATGTCTAGCCACTTTTGACCACATCGGTCATTCTTGCGAAATGGGGCAATTTTTGCGAAAGTGGTTCAATAAACCCATGTCTTAGGATTTTGAGTCCACTATTAGGTATCATATCAATTTAAGGTCTTTCCTTTTCGAGTTTGCATGTTTAGCCACTTTTGGCCACATCGGCCATTCTTGTAAAATTGGGTTAATTTTCGCAAAAGTGGTTCAATTGCTCATATATTAGGATTTTAAGTCTACAACTAGGAGTCATATTTTTTAGGGTCCGTCCTTTTTGAGTTTGCATCTTTAGCTTCTTCTAGCCATATCGGTTGTTTTTTTTGCAAAATGGGTCATTTTTGTCGTTTGGTCTTGGGCCCTGATTATTGAGAGTTTGAATTCATATAAGCCTTAATGAGGTGTATTTCCATGTCTTAGAGGTCACCTTCGATGAGTTTGCATTAATAGCCACTCTTGGCCATGTAATTAATTTTTAAAAATAGCCCAATTTTTTCTTGCATGTGTCTTGAGTCTAATCTTATTTTTCCCATTCAGGTATGGAGCGATTTGCTAGAGTTTGAGCATGATAAATACCCTAGGACCATTCTAGTCAAAGACCATTGTATGCACGAGCTGCTTGAAGAAACTTTTTAATTTTTTTTAGTCTATTTTATGATTGTCTTTTAATTTTTAGTCTTGTACAGTCGTATCGAGTCTGTAAGTCTAATTAAGATTGTCGAGTCTTTTGCTATAGTACTTCCTGTTTTGTATTTGAAAAACCAAAAAAAAATTATAAATGAAAAATTCCAAAAAAAAAGATTTTTGTTTCTTAGTTTATTTTATCCATTACTTTTCAAGAACTACGCTTGATCTGATTCATGAGGGGCATGATACGTAGGCAACCAACATATGGTTCGATCGAATCATTTTTCTGAAAAACTAAAAAAAGAAAAAAAAAAGAGAATGAATTGTGGATGTGAGGAACGAGAGGAAAAAAAAAGAGTGATAATTAAAAAGAAAATGAGGGGAAGGAAAACGGGAAATCCAAGAAGTGCTGGAAAAGAAAGAAAAAGAAGGTTGAAGTGAACAAAATTGGGATGATGCCAAATGACCTTCTGACCCTCGAAGCCATTCTAGAACCATTAATTGTTGCTAGGGCATTGCACGCAATGTGATATTTTTATATGATAAATGCTCTAACGCTAACGTGTTGGCTTTGTTTTGCTCCTCTTTGTTACTTTTACTTTTGCCATAACAGGGGGTGGTTAGTTTGTGGTACTTTGGCAATTCATCCATACAACACAATGTCAAAAAGCAAGGAAGCCATGGCTGGCAAAGATTTGGACACAAGAGTTGTTGACCCGTCGAGGGAGGTTGAGATGTCGGAGTCTGAACTGAAAGATGAGGTCCAAGGTTGAAACAACATATGCAGAAATGTATCATGCCTGGATTAAGAAACATCCTCCATCTTCATTCCCTACCAACTATATAGAAAACCATGCCTCCATTCCACCACTATCACAAGTCCAGGTTCCTACTACCATTGATCTTTCCCCACAACACGCACCAGGCTTCGCCCCTTACCACAATTACCCTAGCACTTCCTCCCAAACTTTGCATGCTCCACCGGTCAAAACGACCGCATTCCCAGCTCAGACACCCAAGACATTGCAAAGAATCCTTTACCTGCACATGATGATGCAAGCTTTGTGGAAAAGATGTATGGTAACATGGAGTATAAACATCCTCTTGGGAAGTTGCTCGCTGAAGTTAATGATATTGAAATTGGTGATGGCCCCGGTAATTTTGATGTGCAATCTAGTGGCTAATATTTTGAGCTTGGTAGTTGGAAAGACACTCCTTTCTTGGTTGGCCGGGAGGAGTTTTGGTGGTTTATTTTATTGTCATTTTTGCTTGTCCGGGTTATTTCGTGTTGTAATCCGGATATTATCTTGTGGCTCAAACTCTTCTTATTCTCATTTTGTCTAGTTTGTTTAGTTGTAGTAACTCGTTTAATGTTCTTTAGGATTGTTCCAGGGTTGCAACCCATGTCTGTTTTTCTTGTTCTGGTCAAACCAACTCTTTTCACCATCTGTCTAATGCAATCTCGTGTTTTCTATTAGTTTTGGTCAGTTTTTGTTTAGGTTTCTTTTTCTCTTATAGTTCTCTTCATCCCAACTCAAGTGATATGACATGCACACATAATTCTCAGCCTGATCTTGAAAGCTAGTCTGATCATGAAGCAATGGCACAGTTTTGAACATGAGAAAAAAGGCATTTGAGGTAATAAGTAAAGATTCACACATTCTGAGATAAACTAAAGCTTGAATTGAGTGAAACTGAGGCAGTAAGTCTGGAAATAAAGAGTTTGATAAGAGCATACAACAAGGAAATGTTTCTCAAGCAGTTTGAGGTAAATGTGTCAGTGCTGAAATGCATTCTTCTGCATCAAGATAAGTTTGAATCAAGTCTGCTTTGAACTGGCAAGGATCATTCATCAGGACAAAGGTATTGCCCATTGACACTTTTTGTTTGTGTTGATATCATCAATAGATACTATGTGTGATTTGTTTGTTTATCTTCAATTGCACACTTGTACTTGGCATTATCAAAGTTTGGTATGACGAAGGTTTTTTATTCTGCTACCCAAACACTTTTATCCTTTGCTACCCATTTTGAGCCCTAATTTTTGTTTCGTACCCCTCTTTTGGAATCAGAAATAGAGTCAGGGCCTAGAAAATAAATAGAAAAAGAGAAAAAAGAAGAAGAAAAAAAGGAAAAGAGAAAAAGAAAAAAAAAGACAAAAAAGAAAGAAAAGAAGAAAAAAAAGAGAGAAAGAAATAGTAACAAAAAGTAGTCTTTTGAACTACGTTCGACCTGATTCTTGTCACCACAAGATACGTAGGCAACCTTATGGTTCGGTCGCACCAAATAAAGTATTTCATAATCCCCCGAAATCAATACTGGGGTAGATTTTTTAAGAAATCCCATCAAAGAAAAATTCAAAAAAAAAAAAAAAAAATTCCCCAAACTTCATGAAACTGGGGCAGAAGTTTTAATTTTGCCAAAAGACCTGATTCCGAAAGTTGTAATTTTGAACCCTTTCATCTTGAATTATTTTGAGCCTTCATGCTACCCTTTCTTTCTAACCCTGTCCAAAAGCCTACATTACGGTCCAAAGAAAGACCTTCCGACCAATCATTGAGGATGCCGTATCAAGTGTTGGTGAAAGTATGATCTCCCTGCATCATGGGTAATACCTTTGTTCTCAGAACAATGAGAGAAAATAATAAAATGAGAGAGTCTTATCGGTGAAAACCCTCATGGGCACCGTAAGGCGATGGTGAGTTGAGAGAAAAGAGCAAAAATGAGAGAGGCTTGATGGTGGAAACCCTTCAGGGCACTACAAGTCGACTGAGGATTGTGGATCAAATGGGACAATTGAAGCGTTGAAGCCCAGTTTCACAGCGAAGAGGTACAACAAGAGTTGAATATTAGACTTGCTTGAGAGATTAGGCACTTAGTCCAAAGGTGCACGTCATGGTCACTAGAGTTGGTATCCACATCTGATAAGTTTCTACTTCATAATCTTGTTAAGTATCATCTCTTTCCCTTGTCCCTTATCTTGTTCCTCTCGTTTTGTTCAAGTCCATTCATGAGTCTGTTTGGTCCGGACAAGTGAGAAATGACTTTAAAATTTTCCACCAGCATTCCAATTGCACAATGCGGAGTTCGGCCATGCACATCACAATTGACATGATTTAAAATAAGAAGTATGGTGATAAGTGAAGTTCAGGCAGTTGAGTGGATCTTGAATTTTGAGAAAATACATAGATTCAGATACTCTCAAAATAAAAACACAATGCAACAAGTGGTGTGAGAGATTCAAGTCAGAGGTTTTGTGGTCTAATTCAGATCAAAAGGTCAAACAACTCTTTGTTAGCCTGAAAAAGCTAATCAAGATGAAACATGACAGTGGTGGAAGCAGATGCTCAAGAATAATGCCACAAACTAACCACCACATTTTCAAACTAACAAGATTTTATTTGTCTTAAGCAGGAGCAAGAAATTTTTTAAGTCCACAGGTACCTCATATGGGAAAAGCATTGTTCATGGAGCAAAATTAAATTCAGAATCATCCAAGATGGGAGCGTGGCTCATGGGATTTTAATTTTAAGTTTTCAGGACCCTCCTGGATAATGGGATTTAGTTTTAAGTTTTCAGGACCCTCCTGGATAATGAGATTTTAATTTTAAGTTTTCAGGACCCTCCTGGATAATGGGATTTTAATTTTAAGTTTTCAGGACCCTCCTGGTTAATGGGATTTAATTTTAAGTTTTCAGGACCCTCCTGGATAATGGGATTTAATTTTAAGTTTTCAGGACCCTCCTGGATAATGGGATTTAATTTTAAGTTTTCAAGACCCTCCTGGATAATGGGATTTAGTTTTTAGTTTTCAGGACCCTCCTGGATAATGGGATTTAATTTTAAGTTTTCAGGACCCTCCTGGATAATGGGATTTAGTTTTTAGTTTTCAGGACCCTCCTGGATAATGGGATTTAGTTTTATGTTTTCAGGACCCTCCTGGATAATGGGATTTAGTTTTAAGTTTTCAGGACCCTCCTGGATAATGGGATTTAATTTTAAGTTTTCGGGACCCTCCTGGATAATGGGATTTAGTTTTAAGTTTTCAGGACCCTCCTGGATAATGGGATTTAGTTTTAAGTTTTCAGGACCCTCCTGGATAATGGGATTTAATTTTAAGTTTTCAGGACCCTCCTGGATAATGGGATTTAGTTTTAAGTTTTCAGGACCCTCCTGGATAATGGGATTTAGTTTTAAGTTTTCAGGACCCTCCTGGATAATGGGATTTAGTTTTAAGTTTTCAGGACCCTCCTGGATAATGGGATTTAGTTTTTAGTTTTCAGGACCCTCCTGGATAATGGGATTTAATTTTAGAATTTTTGAGAGCTTTGTAGGTAGCGTGATCCAATTAACATGCACATTTATGCCCGAATCCCAAACTGGGGCAGAAAAATTTCTTTTGTTTTGTCTGTTTTGCTGTAATGTCAGGCGCCCACCTGGAGAACGAGGAAATCATTTCAGAAATCAGTTCATGCTGAAGTAGCAGAAGCTCGCGGCAAGAATGCGAGTCAATAATCCGAGGTGATCAACATAAGGAATTTCAATCAAGAATAGAAAAGAAAAACAAAAAAAAAAAAAGGAAAAAGAAAAAGAAAAAAAGAGAAAAGGGAGGTGAGTCCAAAATGCAGAGGCCGAGACAAGAGGTGGATCGCTAAAGACATGACTAAAGTCACAAGCATTGGATGTCCAGTTTTGATTCGAAAAGAAGAAGAAAACGAGCTAACACCTACATCTAGGGAGCATCAAGGTTCAGATCTGAAGTCTGTATGAAGAACCATTCAAGAATCAAGATCAAGCTTCAGAAGACTTATAGATAGGAATCTTGTAACTCATAGTTAATAGGTTTAGTTAGCCTTTTTCATTTTCTGATTTTGATGTAATAACAGGACCGTGGGCTGGAACCTCGACGGCACTCGACTCGACTCTCCACCTCGGTACACTCCATCATCTCCTTCACTTCTGAACTACACGTGGCCTGATTCCTCTATAGCCGAGGATATGTAGGCAGCTCAGATACCAGAGCTCGGTCACATTCTCTTTTCTTCTAGTTGGTCTTTTAAACAAGGGTGAGGTCAAAAATCATGTCTAGTCGTTCTTTGTCTGAAAATACTTTGTATTATCAGTCAAAGAGGGGCAGCTGTAGACACGTAATTTTTGACCATATCCGAAATCTTACCCGTTTTAGCGTAGAATAATTAATTTAGGTCTCATATAGTTATTTCCACTAATTTTAACTCTTTTACATTATTTCTATCCAAAATTGAAAAATACAAAAAATAGTTTCACTTTTAGTTTTAATTTTAATTTAATTAATTAGGAATGATTTCATAATTTTGTAGTTATTATTTTAGGATTTCATAGTTTTAATCTAGTAGCATTAAATGGCCACTTTTTTAAGGGTAATTTTGGCCCAATTCGTATATAGCCCATTATTCTCAAGCCCACACAACCTAAAACCCATAACCCCTTATCTTCTAGAATAATCTAAAAAAAGAAAAAGAAGAAAAAAAGAAAATCCTAAGCCTAAGAATACCTGCCGCCTACCCCCCCCCCAGGGGCTCCCATTGTTCACCTCCTTCTTCATAACAACAAAGAGCACACAACAACAGAACCCTAGCTGAACAAATACAGAGCCGCCGCCCACCCATAGCACCCTCCTGCTAAAACACTATCCTTCTTCTTCTTCTTAAAGAGGATAACAATACACTACAACTGAAACTATTGCCATGGCCGCCCACTATCCCCTCTTCTACAACAAGAGAATAACCAACAACAAAGAACACAATCCTAACAAAAAAAAAGCTTCAGCCGCCTACCCCATTTTTCAACCAAACCAGCGGCAACAGTGAAGAGAAAAGAGCCGCCAGCCTCTATCTTCTCACCACAGACCAAGCCGCCGGCCACCCCCCCTGTGTCATCTACACCAGCGACCACTCCACCTTCAATCCAGCCGCCAGCGACCTCATCAGACATCAACCGCTAACCCTATCCAAAACCAGTAGAGCCGCCACCCCCTTGTGTCAATGACCCCAGAATTTGAAACCAAAGTAGCGAAAATCAACAACGAACTGACCTCGACCAGCCGACGACCTTCAGTCCAAAACAAAAACTAATCAGAAACAGTAAAAATAACATAAAACAAATAAAAGCTGGAAATAGGAAAAGTCCAAAAGCTCATTTCGAGCCCTTTTCCGGCAAGTTTCGAATCTTCAAATTGAGTTTGGATGACTGTTTCTATCGGTTCTTTGTTGGAGTTGTAGTCCGAGGTCTCGTTCAGTCTATGTCGAGGTTACTGTCCGAGTTCATATCGCCGTTTTCATCTTGTCCGTGCTGTGATTCCCTTGATTTTGGCTTAAAGTTCTTGTACGACTTTCAAGTGTCGAAGAAAATTTCATAACACCTCTTGAGGTTTCTCTCGTTCCCTTCTCTTTATCATGTGTGTTATTATTTTCATGTGCTATGTTAATTGCACGATGATGGCTTAATATTCTTGGTTGATATAAGTTCAGTTGAATTGCTCATCTTAATTAACTACTGTGAATAAAGCAAAATTTATGATAAGTGAATCAATACATGAACTGTTGGTTTAAGTTGGATTAATAGGCGGTGGATTGATAAACTCAGGAAAAGAAATGTTGGCCAAGAATAGTGAAATGGATATGAAATCAAGAGTTAGAAGTTAAAAGCAGCATAATTGAGATTTTAGCATTACCTTTGTTACTTTATTTTACTCTATTAACGTTAGTAGCATGATTAGGCCGACCACACTTGGGTAGGCAAGCTTTAGGATTTTGTTTGTTCCGAGGCGAAAGGTCGTTCCCTTAGTTATATTTATTTGGGGTATGCCCCGAGGACTTGTATATATTTTATTCCGGGGAATGCCCCGTGGCGTTTGTATTTAGAGGTTAAATGTAGAGCTTGCAATACTTTAGTTTTATTTTTCATTTTTCTTTTACTAGGTGGGGACGACCTAGAGCCTCATACGTGTTTATTTTGTTTTTTCTGTGTTTTTACCTCAATTGAATATTTTAAAGCCAACTTGATCAAGTACGCAACCGTACTAGTTACGGGATTCGGGGAGTGCCTAACACCTTCTCCCCGAGTCAAATGAACCCCCTTACCCGAATCTCTGGTGTAGACTTAGTTTTTAGAGTCTCAAGTGCTTTGAAAGGAAAATTATTTTTTAAAAAAAACGGTGGCCTGGCACACCGAAATCAATGTCAGGTGGCGACTCTGAGTTAATTCCTTTTAAACACACATTTTTGTCACTTTCAAAATTGAAAACCCTTTTCAAGCTTTTATTAAATTCTTTTATTTATTTAAGAGAGTTTAGTGGAAAGTTTGTTTTTGGTATAAAAAAAGGGGTGTGACATCAATAACACAGGCTCGAAGCATGTCCTCTAGAATCTGAATAGTCCTCTCGGACTGTCTGAGGATGAAATGCTGTACTCAACTGAACCTGGGTGCCTAACTCCTGCTGGACCGCTCTCCAGAACCGCGAGGTAAACTGCGTACCCCGATCGGAGATAATAGATACTGGCACTCCATGGAGACGAACAATCTCCCTAATGTAAACCTCCGCTAACCTCTCCGACGAGTAGGAGACCGATACTGGAATAAAGTGTGCTGACTTGGTCAGCCTATCAACAATGACCCAAATAGCATCAAATTTCCTCCGAATCAAAGGAAGTCCAGTAACGAAATCCATAGTGATCCGCTCCCATTTCCACTCGGGAATTTCAATCCTCTGGAATACACCACCAGGTCTCCGGTGCTCATATTTCACCTGCTGACAATTTAGACACCGAGCGACATACGCAACGATATCTTTCTTCATTCTGCGCCACCAATAGTGCTGACGTAAGTCCCGGTACATCTTCGCGGCGCTTGGGTGAATAGAATACCGCGAACTGTGGGCCTCTGCTAAGATTAACTCTCGAATCCCCTCGACATTGGGCACACAAACTCGACCCTGCAATTTCAATATCCCATCATCATCTAGATTTACCTGTGTGGCACCTCCCCGCTGTACCGTATCTCTCAACTCACGCAAATGAGGATCATCAAATTGCCTCTCACGGATACGCTCTAATAAAGAAGAACGAGCGACCGTGCAGGCTAACACCCTGCTAGGCTCAGAAATGTCCAATCTCACGAACCGGTTGGCTAAGGCCTGGACATCTAGAGCTAATGGTCTCTGACTGACCGGAATATATGCAAGACTACCCATGCTGGCAGACTTTCTACTCAATGCATCGGCCACCACATTGGCCTTACCTGGGTGATATAAAATAGTAACATCATAGTCTTTTAGCAACTCTAGCCACCTTCTCTGTCTCATATTCAACTCTTTCTGCTTAAACAAATACTGAAGACTCTTATGATCGGTGTATACTTCACATGCTACACCATACAAATAATGCCTCCGGATCTTCAATGCGTGAATAATCGCCGCCAATTCTAGATCATGCACTGGATAGTTCTTCTCATGAATCTTCAACTACCTCGAAGCATAGGCAATAACCTTTCCATCTTGCATTAACACCGCACCAAGCCCAATACGGGAAGCATCACAATAAACAATATAAGGTCCCGTACCTGTGGGTAAAACCAATACCGGTGCTGTGGTCAAGGCTGTCTTGAGCTTTTGAAAACTCGCCTCACATTCATCGGACCATTCAAATTGAACACCCTTCTGGGTCAATCTGGTCAATGGGGTTGCAATAGACGAAAATCCTTCTACGAATCGGCGATAATAGCCCGCTAACCCCAAGAAACTCCGAATATCTGTGGCTGATGTCGGTCTAGGCCAGCTCTTGACTGCCTCAATTTTCTTCGGATCAAACCTGCTGCCGTAACAATATGACCCAGGAATGCAACTGAACTTAGCCAAAATTCACACTTTGAAAATTTTGCATATAGCTGGCTATCTTTCAGAGTCTGTAAGGCCACTCTGAGATGTTGCGCATGCTCCTCCTGACCGCGGGAATATATTAATATGTCATCAATGAAGACTATTACAAACAAGTCTAAATAAGGCCGGAACACCCGATTCATTAATTCCATAAAAGCTGCTGGAGCATTTGTCAACCCAAAAGACATGACCAGAAATTCATAATGTCCATACCGAGTGCTGAACGCTGTCTTAGGGACATCGGATGCCCTAATCTTCAGCTGATGATAGCCAGATCTCAAATCTATCTTTGAAAATACCTTGGTACCCTAAATCCGGTCAAATAAATCATCAATTCGTGGAAGTGGATATTTATTTTTGATAGTCACCTTGTTTAACTGTCGATAGTCAATGCACATTCTCATCGAACCATCTTTCTTCTTTACAAATAATACAGGTGCACCCCACGGCGAAACACTGGGTCTAATGAAACCCTTTTCAAGTAAATCCTGCAACTGTTCCTTCAATTCTTTTAACTCCGGCGGAGCCATACGGTATGGGGGAATGGAAATGGGCTGAGTGCCTGGAGCCAAATCAATGCAAAAATCAATGTCCCTATCGGGCGGCATACCTGGCAAGTCTGAAGGAAATACTTCAGGAAATTCGCGAACCACAGGCACAGAGTCAATAGAAGGAACCTCAGCACTAGAATCACGGACATAGGCCAAATAAGCCAAGCATCCCTTTCCAACCATACGCTGAGCTTTAACATAAGAAATAACATTACGGCTAGTATGACCTGAAATTCCTTTCCACTCTATACGAGGCGAATTCGGCAGAGCTAAAGTCACAGTCTTGGCATGGCAATCTAAAATAGCATGATACGGAGATAGCCAGTCCATGCCTAGTATAATATCGAAGTCCACCATATTTAAGAGTAATAAATCAGCACGGGTCTCGAGACCCTCAATTACTATAATACATGACCGATGAACTCGATCAACCACAATAGAGTCGCCTACCGGTGTAGACACATGAACAGGAACACTCAGTGGATCACTGGGCTGAATCAAGCATGGTGCAAAATAGGAAGACACATACGAATATGTAGATCCAGGGTCAAATAATGCGGATGCCTTTCTATCACAAACCAAAATAATACTCGTAATGACTGCATCTAACACGCCTCTGGTCTCGCGGGAAGTGCATAACATCGGGCCGAGGCCCCACCACCCCGAGCAGCATTCTCAGGACGATCGGCTGCTGGCCGGTCTCTACCTCTATCGGCCTCCGAGCTCCACCTCTATGACCTCTACCTCCACCTTCTATGTCCTCTACCTCCGCCTCTAGCCTGGCCGGCGAGGCCGCGAGGGAACTAGGGCCCGAATCATGGCACGAGAACCCTCCTGGTGAGAACCGTTCGAAGCTCGAGGGCAATACCTCGCAACATGCCTCAGATCACCGCACGTAAAACAAGCTCCTCGCCGCTCGAAAATGGCGAAGCCAGCGGTGCACTCGATAGGCCGCCGATCGTAGTAGCATGGCCGAGAATTACGATCACCCGAAGCATCGCTGAGAAACCCGCAGCGCCGACCGATAAGGCCTAGGAAGATGGCCTCTATCATAAAAATCTCTATCTCCGGACGAGGTACCACT